>BSBN01001462.1:1200000-1711426 GCA_027924645.1 Cunninghamia lanceolata | reverse complement strand
CCTTTCATCTTTTTCCCCTTCACTCTTCTCATGGGGATAACTCTATTATTGCTCATTTTTATCCTACATTGCTCCTCCATGTAGTATGCTTTAAACCATTTTCATGTTTATCACTATACATTTATTTTAATCGAGGGGCATTTCCCTAACACATGCTCCTATTCTACTATTTATTGTTTCTCATATTTTCCTCATTTTTAACTCACTAGCAAGGCAATTTCTAATATTGCATGCTTCATTTCTCATTGCCTTAATAAAGGAATGATTCTAGTTTAATATTCTTAGGGTCAGCAATTCCTTTTTTGTTTCCCTCTTCACATCATTCTATTTTATATATTAACCCTTGGCATTTGTTCCTTTCTATACTTCTTTACTCCTTAAATTGATTGTATCCTCTTACATCCAATTAATTTAAGGTGTACATCCTCCTACTTTACCTCCCTAATCATAATGAATGTATGTTATAGCACTTTTTTTATGGCTCTATTACAACCATGCCCATTTTATTTTCAATGATTTCGTCAAAAGCAAAGCACTTTGGTCAAGGTGGTTCCTGCATAACCAAACTCCATATCTAGGTAGATCCCACACAACCAAATCCATGCCAAGGTGGCTCATACATAACCATACCTATTTGTCTTTCCATATACACATTCCTTTGATTTTCTAGATGACCCTCCATGGATCCCTTATTTTCTATCCAAACAATTTAAGTAAGTAAATGGTAGTTTATACTGTGATGTTATTTTCTACATGCTTTTTCCATAATGGATAGTAATTTCTTTCTCTTGTATGTATGTATTGCATATTTGGAGTGCATATTGGAATGAAGAAAAATGAAAGAGGCAAACAGCATCGATCTATTGTATCCTAATGATGTACCATTTCCATATTTCAATACTTTATATCATGTATTTATTTTAACATATTTATCTCACTATAGTTTGTAAACCTACTAAGTGTGGGAAAATGTAAAGTTAAAAACTACATATTGCCTAATGTTACACACTTATTTTAGTGTCCATTTCCCTTAGGCATGTTTGAATCTCATTTTTCTTGTTTCTAGGCTCGAAACTTCTTATTAATGTGCCATGCAAGCCCAACAAAGATCTCCCTAGTGTTACATGACTATTCTTTACACCCCACAAACCTATGTCCTCAATGTAAACTTAAACCACCAAAAATCTTATCTTTCAACCTACTACATTTTTGTAATGATCATCTCTAATTGAACCTTATAAAAACACTTATAACTCCATTTGAACCTCTCTCATTCTTAGCATTCTTTCACATTGAGATGATCCCCTACTAAGTTTTCTTTTATCCCTTTGTTGATGAATTCTTGCAAATCCCTCTTTTTCATAGACAAGAATCCTCGTGTGGCTCTTTATACCTCCTCCATGGCACATTCTTGAGATCCAACACCTTTATTTCCTCCCTTGCAAAGGACAACAAACTCTAGCAATCTCTTCTTGGGTTGTACCTTCACATCTATTGCACCCTATTAGATTTAATAAAGAAGAATGATTAACAATATTCAATCTCCCTAGAACCAAAATAGAATTATAACAACATAAATTCACTAGTAATCAAAAGACAAGAATTTGAGATAATTCCAATATCTATATTCTTAATGTTCAAGGTATGGAAATGAAAGAAATGACTATAGTATATAGACTCTAGGATGCACAAGTCAAGGTAACAAGTGTCACAAAGAAAAACACTTAACTAAAGAATTGACTCAATTGTAAGAGTAGAGGTGAGAAGTACACTCACCTTAATGATCAAGTGAACTCATCTTGATAAGGGAGATGTGGCACCTAACTACCATCAATCAAGGAATTGAATGAGGTAGAGGTGGTATTTGCTCTTATCAATCAACGAGATGACATGTACTCTCATTTCTTAATTTATCCAAATAAATAATATCAATTACCTAAATAACCTTAATATAAGATGTAATAATAATTAAAATACACCAACATAATAATTAAAATACACCAACGCCCCTCCTTAAGTGCAATAGCGGCAATAAAGAAATGGGTCCTAACAAGATAGGCTTTGTTAGGCACCTATGTACAATCTGAAAGAACCCCAATGTACAAAGAGAGTGTAACCCTAGAAGTAGAAAAGAGGAAACCATAGGATAAAACTCCATCCCAACTAAGGTATGAAAAAAAGGACAAGATAGCTCCCCAAAAGTGATAGTCTTGAAATCCCTACAAGATAAGGCCCATGTGTGCCTCCACAAAGAAGAGAGAAAGTCAGTGTAGAATGTCACATCTTGAATGCTATATTAGGTCCCTCTTCAACAAATGATACATCTTTCTTTTGGAAGACAGAAACCACGAGCTCCTTGAGTTGTTAGACTGCTAAATTTCCACTCAAATGGTTGAATGTAGAAAAGAGTCGATGTATGGTTTTGGAAGTTGTTCACAGTCATGATGTATGGTTTTGGAAGTTGTTCACATGTCCTGATGTCGATGTTAAACTGTGATTGTGTCATACAAGATTTGAGAACAATGATGACATAAGTGTGAGACCTAAACCAATGTGAATTAGGATGTGTCAAGATAGTAGCATGGTGTGGCGAAGAGAGAATAAGAGGATCCATAATAGGAGATGTATCTATGTGTTCATTGTCATCAAAGAGAAGAGATATACTCTTAATGCTATCATCAAGATCCATAATATAAGACTCTATAAACAATTAACGGATGTATAATAATGTTAAGAGGTAAAAGGGGGGATGAATGGAATGTGTAAGTACACTAGATCAAACCATCCTTTCACTCTAACAATCAAGGACAAAGACCAAGCCAAGCCACTACAAGATGGAAGAGGGCTCAACTACTGATCTTTGTGCTCTTGTTTGTCAAGGAAAGATAAGATTCAACCAAGCTTTTTATCAAACCCTAGGCCAAGTATGAAGGAAACCCTAGTCCTAAGATAATCACCTTGAAACAGATGAACAACAATAGAAATTTGAAAAAACAAAACTACAAAGAGGATCGGTAAGATGTCAGAACCTGTCTCCAGAAAGCATAGGTGTTGGAGGACAAATTTGGCAACTGCCCAAATCTAGATGTTGGATTTCTGTCAGAGGTCAGAATTGATGAAATGTTGCTAATGATGCTCAAAACTCAAATCCAAAAGCTTGAAGCCCTATGGACTAGGGCGGCAACTGCCCAAGTTTGTTCGGGGAGATATTTCAGAACTATTTTTGGATCCCAAAACTCTGTTTCTTGTACTGCTTCCCTGTAGCTCCAATTTTCCTGCAACCTATACCTGTAACCTACACACAAGACAACAAGAGAGAGGGTTGGGGGTTGTGGTGTTTAGGAGCTTGCCTCAGTCAAGCCCTGAAAGGACATTCAAGTCTTCCAACAACATTGTTAATGAGAGAGCGTGTCCTTGTAGGGCAGAGGCTAAAGATAATCCAAATGATGTAATGATTCAAATAGCAATGATGTCACCTTGAAGGTGAAGCCCTTAGGAGGATGAAAGCTCTTCAACTCACAAGGAGATGGATGATGATGCCAAGTCTACAACAAACACACAAATACAAACATGAATCTGCAACAACACAATGAATACCTTGAATGCTCTTTGCTCCAATATCATAAGTTTGTGTTATCCATCTAAGTGTAAAATGAAGTCACAAACTCACTTATATATGCTTTCCTACTGACATTTAAAAATTTAAATCACAAAAGCCGACAAGGAGAAACATTTTGGAAGGGCCCAAGCCGGCATACCAAAAGTTAGCCCCAACCAATTAGGAGAGACTTGGGCGATTGGTGCCCAAGTCCAAGGACCTAAATTGGGTTAGAGTTAAAGCTAAAGTAGGTCCCAAGGGTCCAAAATGTCCTAGATGTTGGGGAATTTCCTTCAGGATGATCCATTAGAATGTATAATGAAGCAAATAGGACCTAGGAGCTAAACTAGTAGGTAAAAAGTCATGTTGCCACTTTTTACTCCATAACAAATAAGTAGATATCTTGTCGATCATGAAGACAAGTGTGAACCTATTGAAAATAAATTGTAGTATCATGTGAAGAAGTCGAGGTCTCTATCACTGTGGCAAGTGGAGGTGCTAGAAAATTTGTCAATGTTGGAAGTGTGAGAGGAGGAGAAGCAATAAGAGAGGCTTATGTGTCATCAAAACATTCAAGACTTTGCCAATAAGCAATTTCCTCTTCAATATCATCATACAAAGAATTCTCAGTATCATCAAGGGGAAGAAGTATGTCCATTGCAGGATCATCTGGAAATGGAGGTTCGTTGGAATCTCCATACATTGGTCATAATATGGTGTCCAAAAGTATGAAGGTACTCAATGTGTGAGAAAGCTCATGATGTGTGGTTGCCAACAGTAAGACCAATTAATATTAAGACATGACATTTCTATTTCTCCATGCAAATTTTTGCCAATGTGTACCTAGTTCAAGAATTGGCCCATATAAATATGGCAAAAGATGAATCCATCAATAATGCTTCTAGATGCCATTTGGTTTCCTTCTTCCAAGGTAATGATAGAGGGATGATTTGTTTTGCCCATTAGTGAATTAGATAGATTACCTCCTCAGAAAATTTGGAACTTTATGTTAATTTGTTGATTACAAAATCCATGTGTGTAAACCCTCCCAAGACTACTACATGAAATAACACTTTATCTCCCCCTACCCCAATTGTTCAGTTGACACCCTTAGCAAGTTATACAGTTTGGCACTTTATTTTAGTGTATTTACAACGCAAAATTAAGAGAGTTTTATAGGGCCCAAAAATGGGAAAAATGTTGAAAGTAATATGTACTTACAAAATATGAACAAAATAATTACACCATTGCGTAGAGTTTTAAAAAACAATTTTCAAAAAATGACAAGTAAAAAGGAAGCTTGTTTGTTAAAGTTATGAGTTTTTCAAGTCCCAAAAAGCATGACTAAACAACAAAATCTCTAAAAACAACTCAAATTTTAGAAAAAATAAGTGGCATAAAAAAAATTAGTTACGCCACTGTGAAGAGCATGAAATTCTATATGTTTTTAAAAAAAATTGTATGCAAAAATTCCTTTGTACAGCAAAGAAAAGTTGCCCTTTAAAAATAAAAATTGCAATGGAGAGGGTATCTGCTAATGGGTAGTGGGCTAGTGGCTTATGGTGGCAAAACAACGATGCCACTAGTGGTGTGCCAGTGGTATTGGAGCTAAGGTGGCCGAATGATAACAATAGAGATGGGTGACTTGAGCCATGACTTGGTGGCAAGTTGGGGGTGGGGCGAGAGGGTGGAGGATCAATTGCACAACTACCAGGCAACGTAAAGTGATAAAGCCATGATGGCTGGAGGATCCCGTGATGTTAATGGCGAAGTTCATAGACTACGCCAGAGTTCCTTTAGGGTGCTGGAATATCCCTAGTTGCTGATTATTGTCGATGGGATGTCCCACACCTTGCTTACCCTATTTAATTTGACCATTTTGAATGTAATGGAACAATTTGTTTCTTCCCTAAAGGCCTCCTCTAACAAGTGAATGAAAATCACACAAATTTGCAAGAATATAAACCTAGAGAAAAAAACACCAATCCATTCCTAAATCTTAAATTTAAATGCTACGTAAAGTGTTTTGCTCTAATACCATGTTAGAATTCTTGTTTATGCAAAATTCTAACACACTGACAACTATTACACACTCCAAAATTTGCTATTATTGTTAAGGATTAAACATATCATCCTAGGGGACTTACTCTAATAATTTCTAATACATAACAAGCTATTTTTCTTTCCCTTTCATATTTTCCTAGGTAATATCTTAGTAAAGGCAACTTGTCTTTAGAATTTGCAACCACTGCAAAGACAAAAAATCATGTAACCTTGATAAGTTGCAAGATTATACGATTAAGAGATAGTTGCAAGATTATACGATTAAGGGATAGTTGTAGGGTTGTATGATCAAAGGACACTAGCACCTGATACAAGTTAGGAGAGTGTCTTAGAGGTTAGAGGCACACCTAAGAACTAACTAGCACTTATTACAAGTCCTACATGTCTATCAATCAAAATCTTCAATTTAGATCACTAGCATGTGCAAGAAGTTGATAGAGTTGCCTTCATGTCAAGAGCATGAACTTTGAACACTACTACAACTTTGTTGCCACTTTCATGATTGTTGGATCAAGAGTAGATTTTACAAATCCAAACTTCACCACAATGGTCTAGAATCATCCTAAAACAATTCTAAATCACCTTTTAACCTTTCTAACATTGTCTTCAATTGTCAAAAACAAGAAACTCTTTCTAACCTTATTCCTTATCCTTAATGTAGTCTCATAATGTCCTTCATGATAATAATGTTTTTATTTACTTAGCAAATAATCTGAAATATGCCATTCTCTATTGTTTTATAAAGGAAAAGAACCGAATTTGTCTACATAAGAAATTGGATAGAAAAGAAAGTAAATCATATCTTGAACGCTTAATAGTAGCTTTTTATTTTTTATTCTCTTTAAGATTAAAGCATCTTTTGATTATCCAAACATATAATTTTGCTTGAATAAGTGTTGATCATATTAGTCTCATTTCATTTGGATCTCTTTGGAAATAGTCAAATTGAGAAAACTTCAATCACCATTAAAGTCATATATTTACAAGACTTTTTAATCCAAACATTAATGCACCTTTTGTTATAGAAGCACTAGTGTGGCTTTCTATTATAGTAATAAAAATATGCTTTTCAATTACAAAACCTTCAATGCATTTTTTTAAGACATTAGAGCATTAGTGTATCTTTTTGTATAGACAAAACTACATAAACATTTTAGTTTTTAAAAAAATTAGTCCACCATTACCATGGTATCTTACATACCAAAATATCTATTTCTATCTAGATAGTTTTTAATATAAACATAAATTAAAACCTTTAATAATAAACAACCACCATTAAAGTCATATATTTACAAGACTTTTTAATCCAAACATTAATGCACCTTTTGTTATAGGAGCACTAGTGTGGCTTTCTATTATAGTAATAAAAAATATGCTTTTCAATCACAAAACCTTCAATGCATTTTTTTTTAAGATATTAGAGCATTGATGTATCTTTTTGTATAGACAAAACTACATAAACATTTTAGTTTTTTAAAAAATTAGTCCACCATCACCATGGTATCTTACATACCAAAATATCTATTTCTATCTAGATAGGTTTTAATATAAACATAAATTAAAACCTTTAATAATAAATTATTTAGAAAAATATATTTTTTAGTTTAAAATACAAAACATATGCAAAAGATGCATCCATACCCTTAGCCTAACATTTTGTTTTGTTATATTCCACTAATTCTTCTACAACACAAACCATATATTGATCTTATTTTAGAAAAAACCCTAGATTTACTTTTTTTCAAACCTAAACCCTAAATAAATACTATTAAATTATTTATTGACATAGGAATTGAACCCAAACTTGATCTCATATATTCCACTCTTCACCAAGAATTTTCGAAGTCTTCTATAATCTCAATAATATCCTTGTTCTCTAGAGAATTTCTAATGTCCTCTCATATTTTATTCTAAATTGCTTGCAAAATGGGTTAACGCATTTCATGAGGGCTATAACATCTATAAAAGTTGGTAACCTAAAAACAAAAGGACCTAATATCTAGTTAAAAATAGATAGGAATGGACTAAAATCTGGTTAAAAATAGGTAGGAGTGGCCCTCGAGTTCAGAGTTACACATGTTCAACAAAATTATAATATTTAAGGTGAAATCTCAATAATATCTTTGATCTTTAGGGAATTTTTAAATCTTAAATTGCTTGCAAAATTGGATAAAGAAAAGCTATAAATCAATGCTATCTAGCAGGTGTAACAACTAACAAAAGTTAGTGTCTATTGTGTAAGTAACAACTAAAAGACCTAAAGTCTAATTAGAAATAGATAGAGGTAACCCTCAAGTTCGAACTTACACAAGTTCGAACTATACAATGATATTTATATTATTATGTAGTAATTATAATAAAACTACATATTTAAAATAACAAATTAGCAATAGCCATAACTCTACAACAAGATTTAATATTGATGCTTTTCTAAATTTTTATTTAGCTTAAAAGTTATTTTATTTTTTAACTATTTAAAAATTATTTTATTTGTATTTACTTATTTTATTTTATTTGTCTCCACGAGACTACTACAAGATACAAGGTTAACCAAAAGAAGTTAAAATTGTGTTTGGCATATGTATAAATACTTTTGGTTTGCTACTAGTTTTGGGGGGCTGGATTTTAGATGTTTTATATATTACAAGAAGATTTAATATTGTTGCTTTTCTAAATTTTTATTTAGTTTAAAAATTATTTTATTTTTTAACTATTTAAAAATTATTTTATTTTATTTGTCACCACAAGACTACTACAAGATACAAGGTTAACCAGAAGAAGTTAAAATTGTGTTTGGCATATGTATAAATACTTTTGGTTTGCTACTAGTTTTGTGGGGGCTGAATTTTAAAAGTTTTATATATAAATGAAGTTTGAAAGCTAACCAGAAAAAGTTAAAATTGTGTTTGGCATATGTATTAATACCTTTGGTTTGTTACGAGTTTTTGGGGGCTGAGTTTTAGGCATTTATATATAAATGAAGTTAAAAAAATTAAAAATGCTAAATTGGACATGAAAATGGATTTCTGTATCATTTAACTATGTGGATAGGGAGTTGATGGGGTAAAAATAAAGTAATGCATCTCTTCAAAAAGCTTGCGAGCAAGTTAGAAAGAACTGTTTTCCAAATTAAGTCTTAATTACAATTATTTTATAGTATGTGTGACTCCTTTGATGTAAAGCAAGAGATCGTCTGCATCAAAAGAAGCCAACTTCTCTTAAAAAGTTTGTGTTAGATAAATTCAGGGCTGCCATGTGGTCGAATCAGATTGGACGGAAAAAAGCACATTACATGAAAGAGTTCAATCTATCTGGGGAGCATGGAGATAAAGCCTACTTATGTGCCGATCTCAAGGGTAAGGCTAAGATCTTAGTTGCTCAATTGAGAACCGGTTCGCACCATCTTAGGTGCAAAACTGGTAGATGGACGGTTCCCAAGGAAAGGTGGGAAAATAGGACCTGCATTTTCTGCAATAAAACTGCAGTGGAAACTAAGCGGTACTTCATCACGGAGTGCGAGGCCTACAAGGATATCCGTATGCAACAGGGTAATGACATGAATGTTGGCAATTTAAGTGAGTTATTTGAGGAAAAGAGACTTCACAATACAGCGCGTCTCTTGGTCAAGATCCATAAGAGAAGAGCAGACATCGAAAAGAACTTGATGGGGTCTTAATGTGTTGGTGCTTGGTCCCTTAGACTTCTGATCTCGTGGACGTTATTAAAACTCATTTATTTATTCATTCATTGCTTGGTCCCTTAGACTTCTGATCTCGTGGACGTTATTAAAACTCATTCATTCATTCATTAATACACAGCCAAGTTATCTGCATCTATGTTATTGATTGAGGCATCCAGATTAAAAACCTTATAACTTCTAAGAGACGATCAAATCCTTACAAAAAATTCCATGCAATTTGACTGCTCATCCTAGTATTCCCCTCCGCTTTGCTATATCTCATACCTAAGAAAACATTCGTGCTTTTCTAGTTTTATGGGCTTAAAAAACAATATACCATTCCCAGCAGTATAAAATTATGCAGGTTAGATGGTTTTGACATAGAAATCTCATTTTCGGCCGATAGTGAATGAAACATATAACTTGCATTATAAAATACACATACCAAAACAAAACAAGGACCCAATGTTAGATTCCAAACACAATTTTACAGCTGTGCACAATTGATACGAGCCTAGATTCAATAGCAATGAACATGTTTTCTCTGCATCACAAAATGATGCACAGGCCACCCAACGGGCAATGTTTTTGCTCAATATCAAATTCAAAAAGATGCAAGAATATTTCCTAAATGCAATGGAGGGCAAAGGAACGAGTTCAAACAAAATGCATTAAAAAGCACAACACAATAACAGTCCCATGCAAAATGCTATTAAGATAAGTTGCAGGATACATGGGATGTTCTGGAAATCTAACACGAGAGAACAAAACCCAGAGATATTTTAAAGAGATTGTTTGAATTGAAAGAGCAGTTCAATGCAGAAAAGAGTGTAATTACCAATCTTGAGCTCGCTACTAGTTTGGAGACTGGTTCATCGCTTTAGTAGCCCAACTGGAAGAATAGATGAGGTGAGGTTAAGTCGCACCTGAGGAGTTGATGTTCAGTAAGGCTCAAACTGACTGAAAAACAGTGGTGGTGTTCTGAGGTAAAGCCCACATGAGGAACAGTTGAGATGAGGCCCAATTCCACCTAACGTGACTTACGAATAGTTGAGTGCGTCCCTATTCGTACAAAGTTGAAAGTTGATTCTCTCCCAGTCTCTATACCGTGCTGTAATAAAGGGGGGTGAATGCTAGGAAATTTGTATTACACCATTGTAAATATTTAATATGCTTGGTGATATAAAGAATTATTAAGGTGGGGTCATAGTAAATATGTTTAAGTAATAGTTTATGTAAACCTATCCTAGTCAAAGAAACTAATATAGTTTAGGTTGTTTAGTGATTAGTTTTACATCTATGTAGAATAGGTTTGTTTGAGGAATAAGAGGGATTGAGTGGATTGCGCTTCCTATTTTCTTGGATCACAAACTAACCTGTGCAATGTGTAAATTCCTATGATGTTTGAATAATATAAATCTTGATACTTGCGTACAATTTTGTGTTTCAATAAGATGTTGTTCAAGGAGGGGAGTCTTGACTCTTTAGACAGAAGGAAGATTTGAAACTAAGAACGTTGTGATAGATTACAGAGAAGGATGATTGCCAAGATTATGAATGCAAGAAGTTTATTTATACCATGCCACATTTCGTCAACTGTTCGCTACAGCTGTACCTACTTTCATATGGAGAAGCCATAAACAAGATAGCCTCCCTTGCATCCTTCTTACTCTTAGACAGCTATTGCAAAAACAAAAACAGTTCCCTGTCTACTCTTAGCTAGCGATTGCTACAACAAAAACAGTTCCCTGTCTTTCTTTATGGCAGAAGACCTTGCTTTGGAAGTGCTTAACAGTATTGTTTCAATCTGATTTAAAAGAACAAGCATAACAGATCTTACAGGCCCCAAACTTTGTATATTCAGAATAATTATTGGACAAGACAAGCAACGAGTCTGACTCTTGTCATCATAATATCTGACAATCCCACAACACCTTGTTAAGGCTGCTAGTTGTTACTGGAGATGTTAATGTCTTACTGTCACTGTCTACAATAACCTGAAGTTCCTCTTAACTTGTGTTTCCTATGAATCTCTACTTTAAAAGTATGCCAGTTCTTTGTTTGGGTATGGTGGTTTGCTGATTTTTTCCTGGGTTCAGCCATACTATATGTATATATAATATTAAAAATGTATAAAAGTAACCATAATCTGTGGAAATTTTACAACATTACATATATAATTGATAACATAGGTGGTAATTCATATAGTCTAAATCCAATGATTCTCAAATTGTCAATATCCGATGATTTAATTCTTGAAGTCCGATGTGCTGCATCTGCACATACCTTGTGGGCTAGTTTGCAAAATAAATATCAAGTCTTTGAGAAAAGCAAAGTTCTGTGTATTTGAAGAATTTGTTGTTTTCTACAAAATTGCATGAGGGTGGGTCTCTGTTAGAGCATCTTCTCAAAATTAAGGATCTTAGTGATTAGCTTGCCACTGTCAATAAAGCACTGGATGACAATGATATGGTTGCTCTAACCACTAACAACCTGTCTTCCTCCTATGAGACTTTTCTAGAGACTTTGAATCCATTTGTGGAAAGTCAGACTTTGACCTTTGACAAGGTCAGTACATATTTGTTGTAGAAGAAACTACGACAAGAACAGTTGAGTGAGGTTCCTTTTGGGAGTTTACAAAGTGCACTTGTTGTATGGTTTCATAATACAGGTATTAGTTCTCATTCTTCATCTTCACAATCTTGGAGAAAGGTAAAGTGCTTCTATTGTCAGAAATTTGGGCATGTGAAGAATGATTTAGGAAACAACAATATGATCCATCTTACAAGCAATTGAATGAAGCTAATGTGGTAGAAATTGTTGAAGAAGACCATGAGGAGGAGTATGTGTTGATGGCTTTTTTAGATAGTGTTAAAAGCAATTGTTGGTTCTTTGTTTCAAGTGCATCCTGACACTTCATGCATCGAAAGAACTGGTATGCTGAATTTATTATTGATAAGTGACATGAAATTTGCACTCAATAATGGCATCAGACTTGTTGTACGGAATACTAGGTATGTTCCAAGACTAAACAAACATTTACCTTATATTAGCTAGATCACAAAAAATCCTAACATTCTAGTTGAGTTTCGTGGGACAGAGTGCATTGTTTGTGATATCAAACAAGATAAAATAATTGCTCGAGGTGTTAGGCTAGGTGGTTTGTATAAACACTCGTAGAAGCGAGCATCGTGGCACCATTGCTATATATACTTTCCAATTCATGGGGTGTTTGCATGTGTCAGCCTTTGGGTGGTTCTTCTCCACCCGTGTATCAACAACGTAAAACTGAAGGTGTCTCCATTCCGGTTGAGGTGTAGCCCATACAAAGTTGGTTTCCAGTCAAGACCATCTTCGTAACATTCCCCTGTTATGCCTCGGAGACCCCAATGATATTTTGTAGGTGAGCTTGATGATTTCACCAAATTGAAAGTGTCACCTCGAAAGATAGGAAATTGATTGATAACTTCACTCAAAAGCTGCTGTAACATTCCTACCTGACATCCCTACTCTTTCTGGGCTTCTCTTTCAGATAGGGTTTAACACGTACAGTAAAAAGGGAGATTTGTGAAACCCCAAACAAGAACGGTTTGTTCAAATAGCCCAAACCCATATTAAATTTCAACATTAAATTACTGAGTTTCAAGATGAAGCTACATGTTGTCTGGCCTCCAACTAACTGCTTAATATTGCCCTTCTGTCAGGGTTTAGAATTTACTAATTTAGTTTTCTATTAGTTAGGATAAACATTGACTGGCAAATTTTTAATATTTTGTCATCCATGGTGATAGCTTTTATCCTTTTTCCATCCTCTGGTAAGTCAATACTTCTTTTTGAGCACATTTGGACTGGTCAATTGGCTTAAAGGTTTCAATAAAAAGAATTTTCAACCTGTCTAGTTGAGTATGAATGCAAATGGAATGCATGCCATTACATAGTGATCAATACAAGTGCTGTAGATGAAACAACTGTGGTCAGCATAATTATTGTTCAACTTCAAATCCTTCTGCAAGGCTTGTGTAACTTATCCTCCTCCCACAAATTATTGCGTGGCAACTAAATATCATAGGCACAACCAATCATCACATTCTTGTCATAACCATTTGACATAAATGATTGTCAGCATAGAAGTATGGTGAAATTTTCATACCATAAAAATTGAATAACTGAATTCATTTAATGGGCTTTTTTTTTTCAATAAGAGCTAAAAAGAACACTCATTCGAATGTAAGGATGTTTCATCAAACCAGAGAGCAAAAGACAAGTGCCCAAATTTTGCTGATTTCACCTCCTAGATTCTAATATAGAAATGTCATCAAACCAAACGGTAAAGACAGTTGCCCATGATTTTCTGAATACAGAAGGTCCTACAGTAGGCAGATAAATTGCTCGGGACTAGATACCCTTAATTAACATGATAGTCACAATAACATGCATCTAAACAGAATTTATAGCCCATCTTGACAAACATTAATTTCCCGTTGCTAAAAGAAACATTTATCCATATCAAGATAAACCTTCAAGAGCAACATTCCCAAGACTAGATTCCTGTAACGGACTGTTAATGAGAACCTGATTGTAACAAACCGGACAAGGCCCATACCAACAAAAAGGATTCCGAATTACATAGGCAGACAACCTCAGACTCTGAAGGAATTGAGCTAGACGAAGCATTAAAAATTATTTGTCACAAAGTCCTCTTCATTTTATAAAGGAAAATAATTTGAATAGATCAAAAAAGAAACCACATTCTACATCTCAACAAAATGTTTCACGTTTTTCAACCATCTAATATACTCCCTGGAGTCTTTGTTTATCATGTATTCCAAGAGGAAATTTGACAGGCTTCCCTTGACACCTCGTATTTCAAGGTATTTGTGAAAGCTCTTCTGCAAATTCTCATCCAAGTCCCTGAATCCCAAAGAGCAATAGTTCATAATTATATACCTTTAAAAATAGCAGACCAAAAAATAAACAAAAGAACCAAATCCTAAACCTTCTTTTCTCTAATTAAAAAATAAAATCCCTCAAAACCCCAGAGCTTCTTCCTTCAATGACAAACCCTCTAGAATACTGAACCAGTAAAAGAACTGAATCTTCAAAAATCCTGAACCCTCTTTCTCTGAATAAAAACTCAAGAGTCCGAACCCTCTTTTTCCTTTGAAGATAAACACTCTAAAAAACAAATCATTTCCATTTAATGGAACTACATCAGATGGAAAACCCCTTTAAGGCCCTAAGCCCTGCTCATATATGCTAACATTCACTCCAGTAATCTAATCCCTCTTCGTTTGGTAACAAATGCTTAAAACCCTAACCACCCTTAATCTGACAAGAAACTCTTAGCACCCCTCCAAGCCTTTAAAACCCTAAACCATGTACATCAAATTACAAATGCCCTGGTACCCGTTCATCCCTTTTAGACTCCAACAAGGTTTCAATCAAGTGACAAAGACCAACATGAACCGTAAATGCTAAACCCTGTAAAAGCATAAGCCATCTGCAACCCTAGCTAGCCCTAATAGAATGTAAATCTTCTTAAACCCTTACTAATCCTCTTAAACCCTCTTTATCTGATTACAAACCCTTACTACCACTCTCCACCACAATTGCAGCTATACAAACGAATCAGAAAGAAAAATGAAAAATTTAAAAATTATAGTACTTACGTAAAGGCTGGCCCTTCATAGGCAAGAACATCATCATTGCCTTTCGGTTGCTTAGTGGACATCATATCAATAACAATCTCATCAGGATATGCAGAGCAATTGAACTCCAAGCAGGGGCCATCACCTTTAGATATGGTCACATTAAAGTTCAATTGGGGCTGTTGTTCACCTTTTCCTTCATCATCATCATCATCTTCATTGTCTTGATCAACCATGCCAATCCCTAAAACCTCAACTTTGATATCCTCATTCCCATACTTCCTTCGCAAAATAACTGAATGCTCCCCAGGATTATCTTCAATGGTAAACGGAATTGTACCAGGGGGTACTATATCCTGTTACCAGCAAGCACATCAAATGATTTATATAAGGAACAGACTCATAGCAAAATTTGTGCCCTTCCAAAGAGACTTTGGGAACAAAGACTGTGCAAAGAGAGCAACTTGCATAAGTAGAAGATAAGTCGCATTTTAAAAAACCTGACCACTATACAATAATATTAGGTAGAATCATACAAATATTTTGTCCCCGCCTAAAAAAGGATTGGATAACATATTAGTGAACTAAACAATTGTAAAACTGCAACTAGGTAGACAGAAAATCTAAATCTGAAAAATCTTGGATAATTTAGTTTTAAACTAGACACTTGTAAACCTGCAACCCAGTCCACAGAAGACCTGGCACACAAAAAGCTTCGATAATTTATTTTTAAACAAAACACTTGTTGAACTGCAACCCAATATACTAAAAGCTCGTAAGATTAGTTTTAATTTATATTTTAAAAACTTAAAAGTAAAACCCACAGTTACCACAAGAGACGGGTACTTGGAGAAGGTAAAATAAAAATTAAAAAAATATTTATATATATTGTAAATGTAGAAATATAATAATTATACAATGGATGTACAATTTTAAAGAATGTAAAATACTAAAAAAGCTTTAAAAAAAAAACTTTTAAAGTCCTGAAATAGATGTCAATGAAAGCAAAGATTATTTATTTTTAGATATTGATATTTGGTAATTATCATCATGATATAAACAAATAAATTTCAGACTATAATCACCTAGAGATGGCAGATAGAGACTAGGAGGGGAATGCCACTATTTTAAAAACATGGCACAGGGGAATGCTTGAAGATGACTATATTTTCAACCAATTGATAAAAATTCTATATATGACTGCATCTTAAGCCTTATTATTGTTTCTCTCCATGCTATTACCTCTTTGAGATTTGATATGAAAATTTTCTACTACCAAAATACTTATAATCTTTTATAAAAAATTATAGAAAATTACAGATCTATCAGACTAATTCTTTAATCTTTTTAGTTTTTCTCAACCATATATTAGCACATCAGGAAAACATAGTGTAATTTATATGATAAATAAGAAAGTTCTTTAGGAAGTTTCCCATTTTTCAAGGGATGCTTCTAGGAGACATGACAAGATGCAAAGAAATTTCATCTCAAGTCTCCTGATGTCTGGAAACATCTCAAAATGGGTCTCTCAGATAGGGGTATGTCTTTCTAATATGGATATGAGTATCAGGGATCGTGGTACAAGTCTCCAGGTAACTATGCTAAAAACTCACACACATAATGATAATTCTCAAATCAAGACAATCAAACAAGGCGTGATGGGGGAATTTAATTAAAAACTAATAACACTCATTAAAACTAATTAACACTTTGATAGGTACTACAGACCATTTTATTTCTAAACTACTTTAAAAATCATCCTGTTAACCAGTACATTAAATTAAATAATTAGATATAGAAAGCTAACAAGTACATCAGATTGAATAAATATAATGAAAAAGAAATCAAGGGTGCAGAACTTCAACGCAATGAGCTTAAACAATAAATCATCGTGATTTTCCCAGCAGAGCATTGGGCTCAGATTATAATATTGAGACTTCACAGGCCCGTTTTGCACTTGGACTTCGGTTAGGCCCCAAAAAAGGACACAAAAAAAAAAAAATGTATAGGCCCGGATCCTGGGATTCAGGAGGCCCATTTTGGATTTCAACTCGCACTTGACCAAAATAATGACAAAAACTCAGTAAGATAAAGCAAATTACATCCATCAAAACATATTAAATTAACCAAAAATAGTTAAAACAGTATTCCTTTGATGTGAAAGACGTTGTTTTCTGAGGTGAAAGTTATTACACTTTTCGTTTTTTTTATTTCATTTCATGTTATAGAGTGTCAAGTCTCTCCAATTTTGATTCATTCAGCTTTGCACTTGCTCAGTTTGAGAGTCATACCCTAGTTCAAACCTTAATTAGATATTTTAAATGTTTTTTCAATATTTAATGTTACTATCATCATGAACAGGACATTTAATGACAAGTGAGCTTACTCGCTACACAACATTTTAGAAGTCAATTCAAAATTTTCTCAAAATAAATGCAACACATAGAAATTAAGCAGAAACATAACCAGCTCACTTATAAGCCAATAAAACGAATAAATAAGTTAATTTCTCAACCAACGAATCTTAAAAGTAAGGTTCCTGTTTTCTTTGCAAGCCGTGTAGCTATAGTTCAGAAATACTAATAATTGAGATTGTAACAGAATTACTGAGAGTGGCATACCCGAGTTCCAAAGTACGGGGTGGTTTTGACTGACAATGGAACCAAATGAAAAAATAACGAAAAATATACATTATATAAAATTTTAAAAAAGCATTAACTTGATCATTTTCATAATGGTAGGTCTAGTGCAGAGACCCAAAACAGCGTAACCTAATAATGAAATTAGGCAGTTGATCTGGGAAAAAACAATTGGGTAAGACTAAGGATTTGATCCAAGATGAAAATTAAATCGTATATGCTATAACAAAACACTCTTAACAATAAGAAATCTAAATTAAAAAGAAAAAAAGAAAAACTAGGAACAGTATTTAAGGAGAAGATCATCCAGACATTCTCTAATACAATGTAATTTTAAACAACAATAGAAATTACAGAGTTCTACAATTTCATATTTTATTTGTCCGTACCTCACTGGGAGGCTCGGAATCAACGGCACATTGAATTTCACTATCTAGTACTTTAATAAGATTCTCATCTGTTTTTGATGTGGCAACAACCGAAGAAGCAAAAGTCGCGCGACTCTCAATCGATGGATTCCGCCTGCTTATTTGCTGCCTGCAACGGCTTTGAATGGCGCTCCCTACGGCTGAATGAATCGCCCTCTGTCGGCTCAAGGTTTTGAGGGCCATTGCCGCTGGAGCAATGGCGGACCCTGCATTGCGCATTATTTGAAACAAAGCCATTGTTTGATTGCTGGGATTTTACTGAGTCAAGAAAATTCAGTAGTAATTGGTAGAGAAATATAAGTTTCAAAAGTTATTTTTTTCTCAAATATGGACCTAAAACCCTAGCTAGGGTTTAAACGTTTCGATGAACGATCAAACCCTAGGATTTTGGGAATAAACCCTAATTTACAATGCCTCGAAGGTTCCGGAAGAAATGTGAAGCTTAATAAAAAAAAATTCTATCAAGTTAGCCGATAGTTAGCCGATAGGCTATTTAAAAGGGAATCGAATTTGGCCGGAAATTCCCGATCACCGGTTTTGTCTGATATTCCGGCAGAAAGATCCCCTTTTTTTCGGCATTCCGACTGCTCGGGAGATTTCACGGCGAGGACGACATTAGGCACGGAATGCACCTGCGTTGACAAAAAAACTGTCTTCTTCCACCCTGCAAAGACGCCACGCGATGCATAGAAAATAAACCAATCAACTATTTCTCTATTCGTTATCATGGGTATTTCAAAGGCCACGTCTAGACAGTTAGAGTGCACAATGAAATGCGTGCTATGCTGGAACTTGCATATCATTTTTATAATGTTGTACTCCTTTACTACTCTTCTACCCATTATTTCTGCCTGTAATACATTTTCAACATGTTGCAGCAATTATTAAATTGTTGTGTCTTTGTTTTATTTTATTTGTATTTTTCTTAGATAATAAAATATTACTACATTGCTCCCTTTTACTCAATATGGCAGGGATGGAAACATTTGAATTGCCCATAAACATTTAACATATGAGGGTTATTGCTTGGCCCCACCTTAAAACTTGATCATATGTAAATTTCAATCAACAAAGGGTGCATACGAAGAAAATATCTACGGATAAGAGTAGATGGCAGCTTAAAAAGAGTATATTTTAAACTTGATTGTCCATTGGGCTTAAATTGGCCGCTAGCCAATAAAGATATAGCTCCATTTTGCATTTAAAAAATTCAATGTATAGTCTTAAGGCTAGCATGGAGCTTCCTTGGAGATAGTGGGGGGCACTAAAATGCACTTATTTGTCCCTTTAAAATATTCCTTTGCCCCTATTTAATTCAATTATTTTATTAAAAATAATTAAATTCATTTCTTTTCTTTATTTTATCTAATTTGCTTTAAAAAGAAGTCTTGTTCAATTGTGGAACAAGACTCAATGTGTTAATGTCTTTGTTTGAGCATCTGACTCAATTTGTTAATGTCTTTGTTTGAGCATCTGACTCAATTTGTTAATGTCTTTGTTTGAGCATCTAAACTTGTCAAGCATTAGCCCGCACGGGTGGCGCAGTTGGCTAAGGGCTTTGGGTTCTTCCCATGTAGGTCTCGAGGTCGATTCTCTCCGCCCGGATTTTCAAGACTATTCAGAGTGTGCAGGCCATTTCGACAACCTCTAGAGGATTAGTCTCGCCTCCGCTCACCTCCTCCTCCCCCAAAACCTAGCATAAAAAGTAAGCCCAGGGCAAGGGTGGTTGAGCTCACTGGGCAGAGTCGCAACGCCTCAGAACATTTGGGGCTAGGGGATACCTCTGGGTTAAAAAAAAAAAATAACTTGTCAAGCATTTGAGCACAAATGGGCCTCATATAGATGCTAAAAACAATATAAAGTTGTTTTCTCCATTTAAAACATTGTTGGCTTGTTGAAATTGCCAATTTGAGGCTTTTAATAGAATTATCACTATGAGCTTACTTTTCACCTAAGAGACTCAAAATTTATATTGAACATAGACAAAGAATGATTGAAACTTGCTTAGTTGATAGATTTTTAAATTTTAACAGTTTTACTTGAGCTATTTGCAAATACTAGGCTCAAGTAGCATGCCATTCTAGGGCTGAAAAATTATCTCACTTAGCCATTGAGTGGGAAGAAATGCAATCAAACACAAGGTTGCAGGAATCAATTTTGTCGGCCTCCTTGTTGAAAATTCCAACGCAAACTCATCCTCCAAAGCCATCACTGTCTCAATGGTATCCAAGTTGTCAAGCCCTAAATCCTTCTAGAAATTCATTATTATTCTCTATCTTATAGCAGCCATAAGCATACAACAAACTCACAGCTTTTTCAAATCTACTCATTTGTTATTTCCAGATTTTTCTGTCACATGATGTAGGTATGAAAAAGGATGTTAGTAAGCAAAGTTTGATGGTGTTTTTTTGAAGTTTGTGTTTTGTTCATCCTCAACTTTGTATTATCTAAACAGATGATACAATTACCTTTACATATAAAATATTTTACCCTATCGGCGAATCCGTTGCACGTAAAATTCATGCAACTGCTAGTCAACTTTCAATGATGGAGAAATATGTCTAGGAAATGGGTCTTGCAAGTCTTACCATGTCGTCCCCATATAAAACTAGCACTAGCATTTGGTGCAATGGTTATGTCATATTGTAATTTATATAAAATATTCTATAATTTTGTGAGTAGTATTAGGGGAAGAGAGCAAGTTAGCATTTTATAAGAGGTTTATAAGGTTGAAATCATAACTACTTTATTGAAGAAATGATAGAACATCAATGTTTGCTAATCATTGTTAAATATTTTTTTGACTTATTCAATGATAGAACAACATTAGCTAGTGATTGTTGACGTGACTCCTTGTAACAATCTTGGATGTCATGCTTATTGACATTTTGAATGTTGATTTTTGTTTAGTATAGAATTGGCATCATTGAACATCATCTAGGTGGTTCTCCAACAAGAAGTAATATAGAATTATAATAGAGAAGGAAGTGTAATGCATCTATTTGTGTTTGTTTTGAATTCATGTAATTGAGAAATATCTCAATACATGTTATGTGCAAATATTTTTGTTATGCATAGAATAACATCTAAAATTATTATAGTTGTCAAACTATATTTTTTTATGTTTATCATAAACATAGGCTTAAAATAGAAAAAAAAATCTATGAAATATTTGTATTATATATATATATATTTGTAATGTTGAGAATAATTTTTTAATTACCTTCAAATTTTTTTGTTTTCAAGAACCATTAACATTTATTACTTATAGTCGATTTTGACCTTTTGTCAACACTTCTTTGTAATTCATTTCATTCATATGCATGAATGAGTAAAACATATTTAGCAGAAGTCAAAAAAATGTAAATGTGTTTAGTTATTTTGTTCTAAGTAATGTAAATCTACTAAAGGAAATATAATTTGGATGAGGATGACAAATCTCTCTTTATTTTTTGATATTATGAAATGGTGAATGGGAAATTAAATTGAAAGGTTATGTGGAAGAGATTGGATTGAGATTTGCATACCTCATTTTTCTATTTAGGGAGTAATTGTAACTGTGCCTCTTCTTTTTTTTTGATAATTGTATATGGATTGCTTGCATTCTAGAGTACCACTCAAAGGAGAATGTTGATTCAATATGGAGGCCATTTATTGATTTCACTCTTGATATAGTTTTAAATGTTAGTTCTTATCTTTCTATTTTACCAATATCAATTGTTGCCTTCTATAGTGTTAAGCATTGGGATTTATGTATAGAAATTGTCCAAGCCATGGGTAATAGTATTTGCCTATAATTACCTAGTGATACAAGTATTATCGGTATAGTTTTTGGGTCATTTTAGTTCCATGGTGACCCATTGTAGTTATCAATTCTTACTACAACGTACATCGGAACATCTAGTGGTTTAGAGCCAAGATTGTAAACAATATCTACAACCTCCCCAAGCGATCCATTTACAAGTCTCGATTGAGTCCATAAGTTTTTTTGTTAGCATGATTCATTAGCCTTTGCATAGTAGGAGTTCTTGTGGAAGTTAGTCATCATTGGCATCAATGGTTAATTTTATTTTTGTGCTTATTGCAATTGGAAGATTTAGTAGTTTTAGCATTATTCTGTTGTGTACTCTCACTATTTCATTTGTTGCAAAAAGGTGCATCAAGTTGTCAAATTCTTCTTTTTCAATTATTCTAAGTAGTTTGTTTGTATGGCTCATTAACAGTTCCCAATCTTCTTGTGTTGGTTCTTCATTACATATGTTTTGTAATATTTCACGAAAGTACATTTGAGTTTGAGTGTCACCTTGTTGGCGAAACATTGTTTGTAATGTAACAACTATAGTAAATTGTTATCATAATATTTTGACATTTGAGTATGATGCATAGATAGGTTTGTCCATGATAGGTGGTAGTTGTGTTGTGTCACCTATTAGAATTATAGATACTCCACCGAAGTATAGTTTTTGGTGGGGAAATGTCTCACATAGTCTACTATCTATCTTTAGTAGTATCTTTGGCCCTACGAAGCTCATATCATCAATGAAGATGTATATTATGTGTTTCATGTCTTCTTGAAATGTCGTCAGTGATTGTCCCTACAATAGTTGCATTTCTTTGATTGGAATCTTAAGTGTTGAATGTATAGTTGAGGCTTGTATGTTAAATGCAGTAATTTTTGTAGGAGCAAGAGTAAGTAGTTGGTTCTTTTGTTGTGGTGGTTTACTTTAAAGTGCATTTCTTTGCAGGTGATAAGGTAGGATTTTCCAATTACTGCAATTCCTTAAATGATCATATTCAAGGATTTCTTTAAGGAATGATCTTTATAGTGGTATGTAATTATTGTAAGTGCTAGTTTTTGTTTTGGTGATAATGTATAGTTTGGGGCATTGAACCTAACGGGCATTTGTTCATCTTGTCTACACATTTTGTTTGCATTTATGAATTAAACTGTAATGTCATGTAAATGTGGGGTTACACTATGTTCATCCCATTTGTTGTTGTTATCGAAATCACACCTACCAAGTATTTGGAGTTCATCTAGATTGACATTGTTACTAAGTCCCATTTGTGACAACAATTCCCAATCATTCATTTCTATCGTATGTGTTGTGTTCATCTCATTATCAGTATATTCTTCCTCTTCATAGTTAGCTTGCATTTCAGTTGTGCGATCGATATGCCATACATCATATTTGTCTATATTCATCTAGTTCCAATTTGTGATTATTTCATCCATAGTGAGACCTATGTCTATTTGTATGTCACAAAAATACTTGTATAAGAGTAACTCACTCCAACAAAATGTTTTGAAATGTTATAAGTCTTGTTTTGGATTAGTATAGAACTTTGGGAAAACATTGACAATTGCTTTTTCTTTCCTCTCTTTCCATTTACATCCTTTGCAACATGCAACATATGAGAAGGATCTAATGTTATTATTTCTAGTTGTGGAGGTCTTTGTGTTTAGGAATGTAGGTAGCTAGATTGGAGGTTGTTTTCATTTGCAGTTCTTGTTAGTTGATGGAATACTTTTGACCAACATTCAATGATATAAACGATTGGTTGCAAATGACATGTTTCTTGTGCTCCTATATCACGGCCTATAACAATCTTTGCCATGAATATTTGATACATTGTTAAAGCTTGGTCTTTAGGTCTTTGTTTTGTAGATATTCTTATTAGCATATTAACACAACTCTCAGATTTTCTCTCTACTTTTGATGCATACTTGGAAATGTATTTGAGAACAAGTGTTCATGAAATGACAGGTTGGCAATCTATATTATCTCTCCATATTGAAATCATTTATGGGTTGTGTATGCTTAACCTATCATCTTTTCTTGCAGGTTCATATTTTTTCTTGCTAACATTGTCACATGATAATGTAGAGATAATTTGTTCTTTCCACAGAGCTTTGTATCAACATTCTACAATTTTTACCTTATTACATAGCCATGTTCCCTCATTGTTGTTTTGTGTGCCTTTGCACATGATTAATTATCTCTACATAGTCATCAAAGGGATTTGTAGCGAAGATCTTGGTTGTGTTTAGTAAGCATGGATCATCAAGTGGAGATCAACGTATTGTGTAGTTTCTATGAGATGTATTATGAGGGTTCCAAGTAGTGACATACGCGTCAAAGAATGTTCTTGCTCTTTCCACTTCTAAACTATTGTTCCAATCAAGTTTGTCCATGTTTGGTGCATTCTCAAGCCAAAGGAATCCATGTACATGTGCAATCCCTTGATGTTGTCATTCGTACCTATACCAATAATCTTTTGTATAGAGAAGCTTCTCAATGACCTCTTCACAAAGGATTGTGAATCGTTGATGTAGATATAGGGATGCGAAATGGGGGTTATTAATTATGTTTTTGGTGCATTTTTTGTTGGTTTGCATTGTAAATATTATGTCATTTGAAAGTAGTTGTAAATCTAGCCATTTTGCATATGCGACACTTAATGTGAAGAATAGAGTGGGTGATCCTATTTGGTTGATCATATTTGATAGCTCATCATGACACTTGTTCCAATATGGTCTTGTCTCTCTTATGGAATATCAAAATGCATATGTTGCTTAGCCAATTATGTATCAAGAAATTTTTTTAGGTGTGCACAGAAGTTTTTAATAGTGGTTGGTATTTTTTCTTCTACATTTTTAAATGAAAATTACTGTGAATCCTAGGCTACGATGGTGTGTCATAAGATTTAAGATAAAATATCAAAATCTTGGATGCCTTTCGAATCTTTGGTCGTGAAATCTCATTAAGTGTAATACATATTCATGCATTTACACTTCCTTAATTTGAGGTTGCATTTGTAGTGCAATGTCATTTGGAAAGAGTGTGGGAAATACCATATCAAAGAGGCCCTCGGTATTGTATTCATTTATGGGAGATGAGCTTATTTCAGGCCTGTAGAGTAAAACTACAACATTTTGAATATTTTATAGTTCGTGGTGAGATTCATTTTGTTTCCAAGGGCTCGAAGCATCAATAGAAACAATATTTGAATTATTATTATGGACAAAGTTGCGGCTTATAAATATGTTTTGTCTTATATATGTTTCCATATGTTTTCAGGAGGTAATGTTTCTTTGGAAGTCAGTAAGGCAAGTCCACATGTCTCATTGGCGCTTCTCCAGAGAGATAAAAGCTCTGACATCTCTTTTATGTTGCGCCATTGGTTGTCAGTTCCACGTGTTATCTTTTCACACCTTTGGGATTCATGGTAGTGACATAGTTTCTTTTGTTTCATCTGTCGAGGAAGGAGTTAGTGGAATCCACAGGCCGTCTTTGTGCACCTTTTGGAGGGCTTCAGTTCTGACATTTCCATCTTGTTGCGTCATTGGTTAACTAGAGACAAGAAGCACCCCCACACTTCATGATAGTTTGTACTCGGGAGGCGCTTAAAGTATGGTGGGCCCCCCTTGATATTTTGAGACGTGGCAATTTCTAAGGAGCCTTAGTGGGACCCAACAGATAATCGCTGAAGATGACACTTGGCAGCTATGCACTTTTTGAGAAGAGCGAGTTTTTTGATAGTTCTATTCTGATGTGCCATTGAGCAGTAGTTCCACGTGGCAAATTTTTCTTCATGCAGCTAGATCATGTGGCATTTTGGGTCTTTTTATAGGTAATTTGAGGTTGTATCTCTCAATTTTTTTATGCTTTTTATTTTAGTTAGCTATTAGATTCACAGTTTTTCTCTGCTCAGTAGTCTATTTAAGAGCTTGAGCTTTATTTTGTAAGGGTTGGAATTTATTCAAATACAATAAAAAGAGACTTGAGCCTTTATGGGTGTTTCTCCAAAAGGATTCTGAATATTGTGTATTTGTGCATCAATTTGGGCCTTGTATACTTTGTTCTCCTTTCATCGATGAAGAGAAGTGACATTTTGTGCTATTTTATGGGTCTTTGATCTATGATGTTTGTAACATTGTGATTCATTTGATTAATTGCTAAGTAATGATATACGATCTCCTATGAAATCATGCATTTGTTATGTGGAAAAAAGAGGGTTGATTGATTTGATTGATAGTTTAGTTAGATCCTCCTTTCACTACATACATACAAGGACATTAAATTGAGTTGAATCACAAATTTTTCCAGAGGACTCAACTTCAGGTTTGGTGTCACTTGGAATGATAAGGAAATTTGGAATTTGTTGATTACTTTTGTTAAACCTTAGTTCGATTAAGCTCAAAACCCTAATTATGCAAAATTGTAAGCAAACAGATGAAACTTGACAAATGCTTGCATAGGAGGGCACTAAATGCAGATTAGATACATACCAATTTTCAAGTTTCAATATGCAGAAACTTTGGGGTCAAAAGAGTGGGTGCCCAAGACCAAGGTAGTGCTTTTTTTGGAGGTTAGGAGCCAAATATGCTATAGACTATGTCTGCTTAGGGATTTCTGATAGTGCAAAATTGGAGGTCAAAAGAGCGGGTGCCCTTGACCTTTTAGGGATATTTTTTTACTTTTTCTTTAGATCTGGGATCCTTATGCTCTAAAATGATCGTCTACAACTCCTCTATGCAAGATTTGACACCTGTCACCTACAATCACAAGAGAGGGGTTGGGGGTTGTGGTGTTTAGGAGCTTGCCTTAGTCAAGCCCCAGAATAGCATTCAAACCTTCCAACACTGTTGTTAGATAGAGAGTGCTTGTCCTTGGTGGAAAGAGGTGAAAGCAATGATATGATAAATGATTGAAATACAAAGTAAATGTCACCTCAGAGGTGGAGCTCTCATAGGGAGATGAAGACCTTTCATGCCATGAGGAGATGGATTGATGAAGACAAATCTGCAACAAACATGAACAAACACAACACATTACTGCTCTGCAACACAATAAAAGCCTTGAGTATCCTTAGCATAAGATCACAAGTTTGCAATATCCATCTAGTCATAAAATGAAGTCCTAAACATTAATATATATGCATTCTCGCTAAACATTTGTAATTCCAATTGAATAGGCCGACAAAGGAAAACCTTTTAATGGTCACTTTGTGGTCATTTAAAATTGGGACTCCGACAAAATAGGGCAGGACAAGGGCACAGGTGCCCTTGTCTAGGCACCTATTTTAGGGCTGGATTAAGCTCAAAGATGTCCCCTAAGTCCCATTTGTCATGAGTTTTGGGAAATTTTGCTCTGGGATTCATTTTTAAGATGCATGATTAATCCTAAGGGACCTAGGAGCTAAACTTAGGAGGTAAAAGTCTTAGGGGGACATTTTACGACATAACAACATTTATGCTCTTTAAATAGCTACAATTCATTTTGTTGTTATTAATAAATGAAAATAGTGAGTCATTTTTGTTCATCATAATCTAGATCTATCCGGTAGATCGGCTTAGTGTAGGATTCCAATTCATAGTTATTTATCTTATGCACTTCTTTCCCTTTTCTCAAACAACAAAGAAAATAGAAGAGCTGACTTCTATAAAATTTGGAGGTCATCTCGAAAGCAATTCCCACATTTCAAAGATTTCCCATTGTTGTTAGTTTAATGCAAATTTTACTATCAATGTGTGAATACATTATAGAAGGGGAGATCATAGAAAAAAGGGTAACTAGATCACCAAAATTCTAGAGTATAATGTGGAAATCAAGCCAATGAAGCTAGTTAGAGGAAGAAGAATATGTGAGTATATCACTCAAATTATTGACTCTACAGTAGACCAAGAAGAATCTTTCGAGATAGCATTGATAAATCAAGGTATCAGCACATACTCATGGGTAACAAATAGGATGTGTTTTATGGAAACAAGGTGATGCTCTAGTCAATTTCCCCCTTATAAGAGGCGATGCTATAGAATGTAAAACTCCAATTATTCTCTGATAAATGGTTTCCTTTTCAGACGTAGCTTCAATGACATTCTACTTAGATGCATGGAAAAGCAAGAGGCTGACAAGATTTTGCATGAGCTGCATTATGGTACATCTGGTGGACATTTCTCAGCCAAGACTACAATAACCAAAGTGCTCTGCGTAGGATATTATTGGCCTACCCTGTCTTCTGATTGTTAATGAGATGGTAAAAAGGTGTCAACAATGTTAATTCTATGTAGGGAAAAGAAGGAATGTGGCTATGCCTCTTAGCCCAATTTTGGTGGAAGAACCCTTTGCCCAATGGGGTCTAGATTTCATAGGGATGATCAATCTAGTTTCTAGCACTGGTCACAAACGGATCCTCATATCAACTGATTACTTCACTAGATGGAGTGAGGTAGTGACTTTGAAATAAGCCACTGAAAACGTCATATTGAGTTTTCTCGAAGATATTGTTACAAGATTTGGAGTTCCAAATACAATCATATCGGATAATGCTAAGGCATTCTTAGGGTCCAAGATTTCTGAATTTACCTTGCAGAATGGCATCTACTTACAAACATCCTCAAACTATTACCCATAAGAAAATGACCTAGTCGAATTGATAAACAAAAACCTAATTCAGTTGATCAAAAGGATGGGTGCAGACCATCAAAAAGAGTGGCACAAATATCTAAAGGTCGCATTATGGGTAGACTGCATCACCCTGAAACAAATTATCAAAACTTCACTTTATGAGCTTGTGTATGGAAAGAGGGTTTTAATGCCCATGGCAATTGAGATTACAACATTACAGCTCTTGAAATAGTTGGATATTGAAGAAAATGGAGCGATGCAAGTAAGACTCGCTGAATTGGTAGAGCTCCAAGAACAGACAGAATCAACTTACGATGCCATGTATGATCTCCAGTCGGCAGTCAAGTGAGGGTTTGATCATGGAGCCACAGAGTCAAGTTTCAAAGTAGGAGATTCAATTTTAAAATGGGAAGAGAGAGCTATAAAACCTGACCAACATGCGAAGTTCGATTCCCTATGGAGAGGACCATTCATGATAGTAGCTTATAAGCCAAGTAATGCATATGACTTGGAAGATGTAGATGGAGAGGTAACAAAGATTTCGGTGAATGGGATCTTTTTGAAATTCTACAATTGAATGCATTCATGACACTTGTAACATAGTTAGTTTTGTTTCCTGAGAGGTGGTGTTTCCCACCTCTTTTTGAATAAGTGCCTTTGACACAATGTTTTTGTTTTTCAATAAAGTTGTTGGCCCTACCACATGCATTATTTTGGCATAGTTCTTGAATTGCAGCCACAAGAAATTGCCCAACCACCGGATACTCTAATCATTAATTGGTAGAGCCTCATTAACTAACGTGTCATCATGAAGATTTTTTAATGGATCATTGACAAGACTCCATCATGTGTGAAATTAAGGTGACAGAAAGGGTGCACTGATAGAGAGAGCCTGAAGCATTAAATATGCACAAGCAGAGTGGCTATATACTCTTGTTTTGAAAGATGAAGAGACTCATTTGTGACATTCCAGACTCAAGAATTGCAGTGAGCATAGTCCATTTCTTTTGGTTCGTGGCAGCTAAAGGTTGGAAACTTGTTTTAGTAGTGATTTGGAGTGTTAATCTGTTTAAGTATCACATTTTAAACAACAGGATGTGTGATGGAGTCACAAGAGGCAGGATGCAGTGGGGCTATCAGAAGGAAGAGGTCCTCATCAACAAGGGCGACTCAGGAGTTGCCACCAGAATTGGCTAATAGCAAGTCATACGCCTTTGCTCCCATGCAACCCAAGCTAAAGTTGCCTCATATTAGAGAGCACATAAGAAGTAGGTGGCAAGATTCCACTCTCATTATGGACCTTGTTTATCATGTCTTTGATCTTTTTTTGTCTAAAAACACTAAGAATCTAAGAGAGGGGGCCCATGTGTGCATGCTACAAAGGGTTAGAGACGGGGATGTAGAAACCTTTGGGACTAGGATATGGAGTTCTTGATTGGCTCAATTTTTGGTTCCTCCGGTACAGACCATTGTGGGTCGACACATTAAAGTAACCATTACTGCGCAGACCGTATGGGAAATGCTAGATATTGAGTATGATACCTCTGTGGATTTCAATAGTTTATCCAAGTACCAAAAGGTATGGAATACATAGGATAGCCAATTGGGTTTCTTAAACAATGAGCTTTGCTTGGATCCTAAGAACACGATTGTACCTCCTCTACTGATTGCCTTATCTAGTTTCAACAGGGACGTACAAGACACATGTTCAATGCTTGCCTCTATCTTCAACCTTGACAATGATGTCAATGTGTATGATTTTCAATTGGGTGCCATCTTTCACCTAAAAATAATTTCCAAGAAGCAAATCTACAGGATGGATCTTTTAGAGATCATCACTAGTAGATTGACCTTATCAGCTAGAAAAATTCAGCCACCAGCAATTTTTCAAGTACATTTCCTTTTTGTTGCATTTGATGTTGTTTCAGAATCCTTAGTTCTTCTCACCCCACATGCAACTTGTAACAACTGAGGATACATTTGATGGGCCAAAAATGATTCATGCATCTGCATGGACTCACCTCTTGTCAATCACATTTGATTTTGATGAATATTTTGAATGTTTCATGTCTCTGACTCTCATAGATCTCAGCCCTAATGAGATTTCTTTCAGAATAAGTGATAAGAAGTAGGCCATGATTTCTAGTGTTAACCTACCATGTGACTAGTTCTTTGGGGCTCATTATACTAATATGTTGTGAGTCCATTGTTTCAAAGAACAACCATTTCAGTTGCTTAAGTTTCTAACTGATAGAGTTGTAGTAATCAAGTTGGATCGCCAGCTTAGTATGATTGATTCTAAATTTGGGGTCAAGAAGAAGAAGAAGAAGAAGGCCATGTATGATATTCCCTTCTCTAAGGGAGGCATTATAGTGGTAAACCGACAAGATGAGCATTTACTCATGCTAAAAATGGTCGAAATAGATCTTGACCAGATCACATACAAATGGCAGTATGACCCAGATGGTGTTCTTAAGAAATGGTTAGCTTCATTAAGGTCCCCTATGCCTTTTGAGCATCAGACTCACCCTTTCTTTGAGGCAAGAAGGTCACCAATGATGGACACCGATGATGTCTATGTTGAGTTGGAGCAGATTCCAGATGAGTCTCGGCCTCCGTGGGAGGCATTTTATCAAATTATTAGACCCTATGACTATGCACTTTAGACGATGGGATGTGGCCTTAGAGTTGCTTTGTTAAAGGATGATTGGATTATGGATAAGATCAACGCTTATTGGAAATATAGGCAGGTAATTTTTGAATAGGAAAAGAATTTTAGTGATATAGAAATAGATGAAGAGTGGCAAAGAATATGGGATGAGCATCATGTTGAACTAGCATCCCCATATGATGTGAGCAATTTTTTGGTGGAGAAGAGGAATTAGAGACTAGAACTGAAACAGAGCAAGAGGAGAAAGAGAAACAAGAAAGAAAGCAGTGAAGGATTAAGTTGTAGGCAGAGTCAGAAGAAGATGTCCTCATCATTGGGACAACATCCAGTGTAGTGGAAACCAGCGACGTCTAGGTAAGTATTCCCTTAACCTCTTCTTCTTCTTAGTCTTTTTTGCCTTCTCTCCAGACCCCTATCACAATGTACCCTCCTCCAGTTTCAACTACTTCACAAATGACTCCACTACCCTATTTTTCCATACCTGTTGCAACTCACATCCCCATTGTTGAGCAATTTGCCACCATTTTCCCCTTCCGTTCTTATTTAATAGAAAAAGGAGAAGGGAGATGATGAATGCATGTATGTGAGTACACTAAATCAAACCCTCCTTTCACTACAACATTCTCGGACAAAACCAAACTTAAGTAACTACAAGGTGGAAGAGGACTCAACTACTAATTTTGTGCTCTTGTTTGTCAAGGAAAGATGAGATTCAACCAAGCCTTTTATCAAACCCTAGGTTAAGTATGAGTGAAACCCTAGTTATGAGATAATCAGCTTGAAATAGATGATCGACAATAGAAATCCAGAAACTAAAAGTAGAGAGATGATCAGTAAGATGTCGAAACCTGTCTCCCGAAAGCTGAGGTGTCAGAGAACAAATTTGGTAACCGCCCAAGTCTAGAAGTGAGATTTTGCTAGAGGTCAAAACTGAGAATATGATGCAAATGATGCTCATAAATCAGATCCATAACCTGAAAGCCCTATAGACTAGGGTGCCAACCACCCAAGTCTTTTCGGAGAGATAATCTGGAATTGTTTTCAGATCTTGAAACTCTAATTCTTGCACTGCCTTCTTGTAGCTCCACTTTTCCTAAAACCTGTACTTGTAACCTACACACAAGATGACAAGAGAGGGGTTTGGGCATTGTGGTGTTTAGGGATTTTCCTCAATCAAATATCGGGTTAGCATTCAAGCTTTCCCAACACCGTTGTTAGAGAGAGCATGCCCTTGCAAGGCAGAGGCTAAAGATAATCCAAATAATGAAATGATTCAAATAGCAATGATGTCACCTCAGAGGTGAAGTCCTTAGGAGGATGAAAGATCTTCAACTCATATGGAGATGGATGATGATACCAAATTTGCAACAAACACACAAATACAACACAAATCTACAACAATAACACAATGAATACCTTGAATGTTCTTTGTTCCAATATCATAAGTTCATAATATCCATCTAGGTTTAAAATGAAGTCATAAACTCACTTATATATGCTTTCTCGCTAACATTCACGAAATTAAATCAGAAAAGCTGACAAGGAGGAACATTTTTAAAGGTCCCAGGCTAACATACCATTTATTAGCCCCGACCAATCAGAGGAGACTTGGGCGGTTGGCGCCCAAGTCCAGGGGCCCAAATTAGGTCAGGGGTAAGCTAAATGAAGGGCCCAAGGTCCCAAATTCACATGGGTGTCAGGCTATTTTCTTCAAGATGCTCAATTAGAATGTATAATGAAGCAAATAAGACCTAGGAGCTAAACTGGGAGGTAAAAAGACATGTGTCCACTTTTTACTTGATAACATTTAGCCCCCACTTTAATGTGTGTATGACCTTATGATCTATACATGCATTAAAGTACGGTCAAAGCACATCAGTAGGGTCAAAGCACATCAGACACATCAAACACACCCTAAGTTTGAAGACTATCACTAACCCCCAGGCTTAGGCAAACATAAGGAAACACTTAACAATCACATAAGACACAATGAATACAATAAGGAAGCACACAATACATGGAGAAGATAGTTAAGCATGCAATACACGGAGAAGACAAGAACACAGTCACACAATTCACAAAGTAGACATGAAGAGAAGACATGGTTAAGAAATTACATATCTATATATAATGCTAATTAAAGTAAACAAAACATACATGTAAAGACACGCAAAACACATATAGCGTGGGGGGCTCATTGCCACATGTCTTTAGACCACGCCACAAACACATAAGATACACAAGGAAGACACATAAAACACATGGAAGACACATAGAATACATGAGCACCGCATAGTATGCCATAGACACACTATGCATCTTATACATGACAAACACGAGCGATAGGAAGGAGCTCATCACTGCACTCCATTATCTAAGACATGCCAAACACGCTTGACGGTTGAGCTACGCTACCACAATCGCCAAAGACATGCTTAAGGGTGAATGACTCAAGATCCAACCCCACCTCATGATGAGGACTTTATATAGAAGGATGTGCACTAGCTCAAGAAATACACCATCCCACCTCACTATGAGGGCTTTGTATAAAAGGATGTGCACTAGCTCAAGAGATATGCCATCCTGCCTCGTGACGAGAGCTTTATATAAAAGGATGCACACTAGCTCAAGAGATATGTCATCTCGCCTCATGATGAGGGATTTTGCTTTAAAAGGATGTGCACTAACTCAATAGATACACCATCATGCCTCCTGATGAGGGCTTTCAAACACACTTTGTCAGTGTCAAAAGTAATCAGACAGATACCATTATATATGCCCCCACCTTAAGGTGGTTGATCCTGCTTGCCAATATCAAGCACATTAAGGTAGAGTGAAAACATGCAAGGGAACAAGAGCTTTTGCAAAACCCATGCCCCAAAGTGACATGTGCCATGATCACCAAATGTTCCCACAAACACATCAATATGATTTGCTAAGTTAATCAACAAGATATAAGCTTTGGTTAGAAAATCTTAATCTAAGATAACAACCAAATCAATTCATGAAAACCTATACAAAAACATATCACATAAGAGACCAAGGCTACACTTGTGGGTTCAGAACCGAGAATAGCTATTGGGCTATATAGTAGGTATCTCAGAACTAAGTGTAGCAACAAGGTGAGATACAAAACAATCTAAAGTGCGCTGAAGCAGATTGCAAGTATTGTAAAAGGCTTGTTACAATGAAATTTCACAATATGAATCACAACATGGAGTGATTCTACTAATCAAGCATCGGATATATATATCAACCCCATCTTCATATATGGACTACGCCTATTTTTTCTTTCTTTTTGAAGGGATAGATGGTCCTTATCAATATTTATTTGCTTTCCTCATCCACCGACTAGTATAATCACTGAAGAATGTAAACAATAAAAATGAGAGAGGAGACAAGAGTGACTTGGGTTTACAACACGGGAAGATGCCCCCAAGACATCGTCCACAATGTTATGCCCCCAAGGCACAACACACAACAATAAAATAGAGGAGAGGAAAGATAGAAGTATGTAGAGACAAATAAAAGAATGGTCACAACAGAGGTGGTCTCCTTGTATCCTTGACCTTATAAGAGTATCGAGGGTCATCCAAAGAGACCTAAACAACATATAGCACATCACAAGGGAATACAACACATAAGAGGAGGCCACATAAGGGAGCAACTCAAAGAGATGCTACAATAAAGGTGGCTAAAAAGGGTTAGAAATACTTACTTGTTACACAATCGAGCTAGTGGTTGTCGTTGAGAAAATCATTTTCCTCCCAATCTCAAATGCAAGAGGAAATAGGTACATAAGGTACAATTGCCCAACTTGAATAATTGTCCTTAATCTCTTCGACCTTTAGCTCTTCCTTGCTTGATTCAATAGTAGTTGGTGGAATGTTTTCTTGTTGAGGTGTTGCTTGTCGAGCTAAGGTTTGTCTCTTCCTCCTTTCTCTTGCTTTCCTATTCCTTAGTGTTTTATTAGTGATGTTTGCAAAAGGACTCTCATGATTTTCCACAGTCTTTGACATTTTAGAGGAGCAAGCTAGTACAAAATTGATCTTTTTGGATAAAATGCTTTATTCTTTACGGGTATCTCCTAATCCTTATAAGGATGATGGAGGAGGAACCTCAACAAAGACTCCCTTACCTTGTGGTCGAGGGGATTCTTTCAATTCGGGCTGATCTTCACTTTCTACTTGTGTAATAGGAGATCCAACCAATTTTGTTATTAACTTTGCCTTGTACCTTTGATACCCCAGGAAGAATTGATCTTCTCTTGGTTGAGGAGGCTTGGGAGGTTGTGGCCAAAAGTAGTCTAGGCTGAAATTTTTGTGAGTAACCATAGGCTTCCATCTACTATGGTGGACAACATACACTCTCCCTTGGTGAGGAAATTTTAGACATTTATGAATTGTAGAGGGGACCACTTTCATGGACTTGAGCCATGGATGGCCTAGTTTCACATGAAATAGGTCGGATGTAGGAATGATGTCAAATGCTTGTTCTAAGTCTTTCTCCACTACTTTAATCAATAATGTAATCTTCCCTATAGCTAGGAGTAAAGATCTAGTATGTGTCTTAATCATCATATGTGTGGGTTTATAAGATTCTTGCATCAAATCATGCACATAGAGGAATTCTTCAATAATCACATTCATCATACAATTAGGGTCGATAAGGACCCTTCTTGTAGGATTTTCACTTATACATGCAATGATGTAAAGAGGTCCCTCAATATCTTCCATTGTTCTTGTTAGATTTAGGATAGACAACTGAGAGGGGGGGTGAATTAGTTGTCCAAAACTTTCTTCCAATTAGACACTTAAATCCACTTTGTAATTCAACAGCATAATAATAAATCAATCATGGAAACATAATGCATTAAATCAATTGCGAAAACACATCAACACATAAGACACCAAGATTTTGACGTGGAAAACTCGGTTAAGGGAAAAACCATGGGGTGATTAACCCAATATTGTATTCTCTGTTAGAAGAATAGAAAGAACAAAATGGCACATGCCAATTAGCGCTCACTGCCCGAGCACACTGCTCACAAGAGGCCCACTGCCTACAAGAGACACACTGTCTACAAAATAATAAGTATCACATACTTGAATTGGAAAATAGCATCTTCACCATGCTTGAATCAGTTCCATTTAAGCCCAATACTTATGCTCTGCCTTTTGCTCCTCTGCTCTCTACCACACTCTCATCGCCACAAGACACACTTTGAAATGACTTTACAATTCCTTATTTATACAAGACATCGACTTAGGAATGATCATCTAAGTCGGCAAACATTGCATAGCAAATACATAAATACATCATGACTAATTACAAAAGACTTCACATGGATCAACACACTATTAGCCACACAGATCTGAGACTTCAATATATTCTTCTAGGAACATGCCAATCTTCACATAACATCTTCAAGATCATCTGTAGGATGTGTAACTCATCCGGTTGACTAAACTTAGGAAGAACACCATCATCCGGAAGTAACTCTTCAATTGCAAGATCAAACTCCAATGCGGACCACCAACACGAATTAGACATGATCCAAAGACCTCCACAAGCTTACCTGAATCACCAAGAACATCCACACTATATCTGCTTACTGGAATCCTTCTCTCCTTCATCCGAAACCTCAAGAACACAGTCTGTCATCATTGTCACAAAGGAATAGATGTTTGTGGACCTCCAGACCATGAACCAATCGAGTTGACACTTCACAAGGACTTCCTAAACACTCCACCAAATTTGTAGAATAGGATATTTCATTTCTAGATCTCACTGGACCTATCTGTATCACTCTGTCACCTCTGAACACCTGTCGGAACCGATTTTACTTGAGCGGCCACAACTTTTTTAGATCTTCATGCGGATCTTTGAAATCTTTACAGGATCATCTTAAGACACATGTCTATAAACCTTTTGATGCGCATCCTCTGATCTTCATCTTAGCTAGGATCTTTAGCTTACTGTCTTCATTGTTCTTCTCTGTTCCTGATTAGAACTAATTTTCTTAATATCCGCAACACACAACTCATCCAATCCTTATCATCAATGCAACAGGAGTATGCTAACATCAATGACAACACTGGTTAGACCCATACTTGCAACAATCTCCCCCTTTGTCATTGATGGTAACATATGATGTGAAAAACTGTTTTGACCATCAAGACAAGAACTTTTCTTTATTGACACAACTCCCCCTATCAGCAACAACCATTCACATGTCTTATCTTCCTTTCCTGCTCCCCCTTTAATAACAACCACTTATTTTTCACATGTCTTCTCTCCCCCTTTGATATCAATGGCAAAGGGCACATACTTGCAACTTCACCACTTCAGAATCATACCAGCTGCTCCCCCTGAATAGCAGCTCCCCATCAGCAATCCGGACCACAAGATATGACTGTGATATCCACTGGACTTATGCACATTAGTGCACCTTAGTTCATGACCGGAGGGGTAATAACCCCTAACTTCTCCCTGAGATACTCAAAAGAGTCCTTAGGTAGAGGTTTAGTAAAGATGTCTGCAATCTGATCCTTGGAAGGCACAAACTCCAATCTGACTTCATTCTTGTTCACTTGCTCTCTCAAAAAGTGAAACTTGATGGATATATGTTTAGTCTTTGAATGCAACACTGGATTCTTAGATATATTTATTACACTTGAATTATCACAGAAGATTATGATAGGCTCCTCATACTCCACTCCTATGTCTCTTAGCATTTGCTTCATCCACAAAACTTGAGTACAACTACCTGCTGCTACAATATATTCTACTTCTACAGTGGACAGAGATATTGCCTCTTATTTCTTGCTCAGCCAAGAAACCAATCTCTTTCCCAAAAAGAATGCTCCACCACTGGTACTCTTCCGGTCATCCACATCTCCTACCTAATCCGCATCTGCATATGCATGAAGAGAAAAATCATGATCTCTGGGATACCACAATCCATACTCAACTGTCCCTTTTAGATATATAAAAATCCTCTTGATTTCCATGACATGAGATTCTCTAGGATCAGCTTGGAATCTAGCAACAAGACCAATAGCATTCATAATGTCAAGTCTAGTTTGAGTGAGATACAATAATCCTCCAATTATTGACCTGTACTTTTTCTGATCAACTTTAGGAGAGTCATCATCTTTGCTCAACTTACATCCAATTGCCATGGGAGTATTCATCTGTTTTGAGTCTTCCATCCCAAATTTCTTCAACAATTCTTTCACATATTTGGTCTGAGAAATGAAGACTCCTTTCTTAGTTCGAATGATTTGCAAACCTAAGAAGAAATTCATTTCCCCAAGCATGGACATCTCAAATTCACTTTTCATTTGATTTGCAAAAGTTTTGCACATACTATCTCTTCCTCCAAAAATGATATCATCAACAAACACTTCAACAATCAAGATGGTTTCATGATCAATTTTGAAATACAAATTACTATCACCAGTACCTTTGTTGAAACCAATCTTCAAAATATTCTTATCTAATCTTTCATACCAGGCTCTTGGGGCTTGCTTTAGTCCATACAATGCTTTCTTCAACTTGCAGACCATATCACCATGATCAGACAATTAAAATCCATTCGGTTGCTCAATGTATACTTCTTCTTCCAAGTCACCATTCAGGAAGGCAGACTTGACATCCATCTAATATACTTTGAAATCCTTGAAGGCAGCAAAAGCAAGAAATAATCTAACTGCTTCAATTCTTGCCACCGAAGTAAAAGTTTCTTCAAAATCAACTCCTTCTATTTGAGAGTAACCCTTGCAAACCAATATGGCTTTATTTCTGATTACTTCACCTTCATTCAATTTGTTCCGGAAGACCCATTTGGTTCCAATCACATTCTTGTTTCTAGGTTTGGGAACAAGATCCCAAGTGTGATTTTTCTCAATTTGTATCAACTCTTCCTCCATTGCTTTAGTCTAGTTTTCATCATTGCAAGCTTCATTCACTGTCTTAGGTTCAATCTTTGAAATCAGACAATACTCTTCTGAATCTTGAGCAATCCTTCTTCTTGTTTGTACACCTTTGCTTTTATCACCTATGATCTGATCTTCAGAGTGGTTCAGTCTTACATACCTGGGAACTTTGGGAGTTTCTTGCACTTCTGATTCTTGATCAAGCTCATTCAAACTTATCTCTTCTTCCTAATTTATCAGATAAGTCTGGATCTGAATCTTAAAAGGGGCTTGGACTCCTTGGGTCAAAACATCATTCTGATCATCTTCATCATATTCATAAAACCTTGAGGGTTTTTTAATTCCTTCATCAACCTTCACATTTGTACTCTCTATAATCTTTCTCAGTCTCTTGTTATAACACCAGTATGCTTTGCTTTGAGTATAATAACCCAAGAATATTCCTTCATCACTTCTAGCATCAAATTTGCCTAAATCTTCATCTCTTTTCATGTGACATTTGCTACCAAAGACTCTGAAATACCTCACAGTAGGAGTGATGCCAAACCAAAGTTCATAAGGAGTCTTACCGATATTGCTTCTGATTTGAACTCGATTGAGAGTATAGACTGCAGTGCTGGTAGCTTCTCTCCAATAGATCTGAGGAACATTTACTTCCATCATCATGGTCCTAGATGCTTCTTGGATGGTCCGGTTCTTTCTCTCCACTACTCCATTCTGCTGTGGAGTCCTAGGAGCAGACAACTGTCTCCTTATTCCATGTTTCTCACAGAATTCTATGAATTCACCGGATGTGAATTCTCCACCTCTATCAGACCTCAGACATTTCAATTTTAATTTGATTTCATTCTCAACCATAGCCTTGAATATTTTGAATTTCTCAAGAGCTTCTGATTTCTCTTTCAGAAAAGTAACCCACATCATCCTGGAGTAGTCATCAATTAATAGCATGAAATATCTATCACCTTGCACACTTCTGATCCTTGCCGGACCACATAAATCAGTATAAACTAAGTCTAATAATCTAGTAGAAGATTGTTCCTTACTTTTGAATGAGACTCTGCTTTGTTTCCCCAACTGACATTCTTTGTAAAAACTATTTGTAGGTTTCACCAGTTTTGGAAGATCTCTTACAGCCTTAGTGTTGCTTATCTTGATGATATTATCACATGACACATCCTCATATGCCATAACCAAATCTAATCAACTTGAACAAATAAGCAACTTTTACCAGTACCAACCAAGTGGAAGATATTACCTTTAGTTTGAGTACTGGATGCAATCTCTGTTCCGGAACTTTCAAAGATCTTGCATGTTCCATTCTTGAATCGGAGATCATAGCCTTTGTCCACCAACTGTCCAACACTGAGAAGATTGTGCTTCAATCCTTCAACATACAGTACATTACTAGTTTTGTTCTTTCCATCAAAAGAAATAGTTCCTCTACCTCTGATTCTACCAGCAAAATTATCACCAAACTTTACCATTCCTCCTTCATACCTTTCCAAATCTATGAACTTATTTTTGTCACTTGTCATATGGTGAGAGCATCCACTATCAATGACCCAATCATCCTTTTCTTCAACTTGGGTAGCCAGAGCTCTTTCTACAACTTTATGATTGACAGATTTAGAGGGCATTGGATCTTCTTCCTTGATGACAATAAACACCCAATCACTTCTAGATTTGTTTCCTGTCTCTGATTCATCATCTGTTACTCCTTCATTATCATCCTCTTCATGAACATAGTAACAATTCTTTTAGAACCTTGATCTGTTGGGATTTGGCCTTGAAAATCTTTCCAGACACCTTGAGGCAAAATGACCAATCTTATTGCAGTTAAAACACTTAAAAGGCAATTTCCCTTCATACCTACCAGATCCTCTTGGCAGTCTTTTGGCAATAAGGGCTTCAAGTTGAGTAGTTTCTGCTTCTTCTTCTTCTAGGTCTTTTCTTACTTTTTCATACCATGATAGTTTCCTTGAAGAGTTCTCTCCCGGATCAAACCTTTGTTTACCTTTCATAGAGGCACTGGCTTTGAATGCAGATTCAGTCTTGGTAGGGGCATCTCCAAACTCGGTCAATTCAAAAGCAGTCAATTTGCCAACCAATTGATCTCTTGTGACTGCTGAATGGGCTCTGAATTCTTCAATGGCAGCAACCTTATATTTGTAAGAAGCAGGAAGGGATCTAAGAACTTTGCCAACAATCTCATCTTCATCCAAGACTCCACCAGCACACCTAATGCCACAAACAAGCTCATTTACTCTTGGCATAAAAGTAGTGATATTTTCATCTTCTATCATCTTCAGATTTTCCTTTCAGACTCTATAGCCTTACACATTTAACATACTTGTCTCCTTCATGCAAAAGTTCCAGTTTTTCCCAAATCTCAAAAGCATTTTTTAGATCAACAACATTTGTCAGCTCTGAATCAGATAATGCACTTAGAAGAGCTTCTTTAGTCCACAAATTGTTTTCAGCATCTGTGATTTCATTTGGGGATTTCGGGCCACCCTGTGGAGGAGTATACTTCGTTGAAGCCATGGTCCAGTACTGCACTCCCATACATTGCAAGTGACATTGCATGTGACTTTTCCAAAGATTAAAATTGGTTCCATCAAACTTCGAACTATCCTTCTTATAGGACGACATCCTGGATCTCCTCAAGCAGTTAAGCTCCTTTTAGAGGAACTTGGCTCTGATACCAATTGTTAGATTCAGGACAGACAACTAAGAGGGGGGGTGATTCAGTTGTCCAAAACTTTCTTCCAATTAAACACTTAAATCCACTTTGTAATTCAGCAGCATAATAATAAATCAATCACGGAAACATAATGCATTAAACAAAGAGTAGAAATACATCAACACATAAGACACCAAGATTTTGACGTGGAAAACTCGGTTAAGGGAAAAACCATGGGGTGATTAACCCAAGATTGTATTCTCTATTAGAAGAATAGAAAGAACAAAATGGCACATGCCAATTAGCGTTCACTGCCCGAGCACACTGCGCACAAGAGGCCCACTGCCTACAAGAGACACACTGTCTACAAAATAATAAGTATCACATACTTGAATTGGAAAATAGCATCTTCACCATGCTTGAATCAGTTCCATTTAAGCCCAATACTTATGCTCTGCCTTTTGCTCCTCTGCTCTCTACCACACTCTCATTGCCACAAGACACACTTTGAAATGACTTTACAATTCCTTATTTATACAAGACATCGACTTAGGAATGATCATCTAAGTCGGCAAACATTACAGAGCAAATACATAAATACATCATGACTAATTACAAAAAACTTCATGCGGATCAACACACTGTCGTCCACACAGATTTGAGACTTCAATATTCTTCTAGGAAGACGCCAATCTTCACATAACATCTTCAAGATCATCCGAAGGATGTGTAACTCATCCGGTCGGCCAAACTTAGGAAGAACACCATCATCCGGAAGTAACTCTTCAATTGCGAGCTCAACCTCCAATGTGGACCACCAACACAAATTGGACATGATCCAAAGACCTCCACAAGCTTGCCTGAATCACCAAGAACATCCACACTACATTTGCTTATTGAAATCCTTCTCTCCTTCATCCAGAATCTCAAGAACACAGTCTGTCATCACTGTCACAAAGGAATAGATGCTTGTGGACCTCCAGACCATGAACCAATCGAGTTGACACTTCACAAGGACTTCCTAAACACTCCACCAAATCCGTAGAATAAGATATTTCATTTCTGGATCTCACCGGACCTATCTGTATCAATCTGTCACCTCTAAACACCTACCAGAACTGGTTTTACTTGAGTGGCCACAACTTCTTCAGATCTTCATGCGGACCTCTGGAATTTTTACTGGATCATCTTAAGACACATATCTACAAACCCTTTGATGTGCATCCTCTGATCTTCATCTTAGCTAGGATCTTTAGCTTACTGTGTTCACTATTCTTCTCTGTTCCTGATTAGAACTAATTTTCTCAATATCCTCAGCACACATCTCATCCAATCCTTATCATCAATGCAACAGGAGTATGTTGACATCAATGACAACACTGGTTAGACCCATACTTGCAATAGTTATATCTTGTGGTGTAAATGTTATTTCAGGTTTAGGAGTCTTCCTCTTCCTATAAACTCGAGGAGGGCCTGTGATGAGAAGCCATGTATGTGAGACTGTTTCACACCAAAGCACTTGTTTGAGGAAATCAGGTTTTTAAAGACAAAAACACATGGATTTCATGACAAACAAAGTATGTATGATGTAAATAGTGCTACACAACAAGGCAAGATGAATGATGTAAAATTTGCTCAAATAATTATGAAGAAAGTGTGTAAAAACCTTGAATGTTGAAATAAACACTATATAATTACAAAATATGAAATCTAAATGCAAGAACACACCATGAATCAACACTACAAATCAAAATCAGATTTTAATCAGTGTTTAAAGGAGAAACAAAATATGAAATAAGATTTTGACTACCAACCCTAACTTTTACAAAAAACTAGCTTATATGAAAAATGCAAAATTTCAACAAAACCCTAACAAATGAGATATGCAAATGCAAGTTGTGCGACCATGAGATAATTAATTGTTGTAATTTGTTTCAGATCTAATGTAAAATTTAGAAAATTAAATGCTTCCTATGATATTCTATGAAAATAATGCAAAACTATGCCTTAATGCAAGCCTAGAATGCTTTTTTAAAATATTTTCAAATGTATGCAAGATTTTTCAATGAAGAATGATAAGTATGATATGAATTAATGAAAATAATAATTTCAATGCTCAACAATATGCAAATGTTTGCTTCTATGGGTTCAACCAAATGTTTAATAGAAAAAGAAGGGAGATGATGAATGCATGTATTTGAGTACACTAGATCAAACCCTCCTTTCACTACAACATTCAAGGACAAAAGTGAGCTTAAGTCACTACAAGGTGGAAGATGACTCAACTACTAATTTTGTGCTCTTGTTTGTCAAGGAAAGATGAGATTCAACCAAGCCTTTTATCAAACCCTAGGTTAAGTATGAGTGAAACCCTAGTTATGAGATAATCAACTTGAAATAGATGATCAACAACAAAAATCTAGAAAGTAAAAGTATAGAGATGATTAGTAAGATGTCTGAACCTGTCTCCTGGAAGCTGAGGTGTCAAAGGACAAATTTGGTAACCACCCAAGTCTAGAGGTGAGATTATGTCAGAGGTCAAAACTAAGAATATGCTGCAAATGATGCTCAGAAACTAGATCTAGAACCTGGAAGCCCTATAGAGTAGGGTTCCAACCACCCAAGTCTTTTTGGAGAGATAATATAGCACTATTATTGGATCCTAAAACTCTAATTCTTGCATTGCCTTCCTATAGCTCCACTTTTCTTGAAACCTATACCTATAACCTACACACAAGATGACAAGAGAGGGGTTTGGGGTTTGTGGTGTTTATGGATTTGCCTCAGTCAAATCCTAAGTTAGCATTCAAGATTTCCCAACACTATTGTTAGAGAGAGTGTGCCCTTGTAGGGCAGAGGCTAAAGATAATCCAAATGATGAAATGATTCAAATAACAATGATGTCACCTCAGAGGTGAAGTCCTTAGGAGAATGAAAGCTCTTCAACTCATAAGGAGATGGATGATGATACCAAATCTATAATAAACACACAAATACAACACAAGTGTACAACAATAACACAATGAATGCCTTGAATGCTCTTTGCTCCAATCTCATAAGTTTGCAATATCCATCTAGGTTTAAAATGAAGTCATAAACTCACTTATATATACTTTCCCGCTAACATTCACGAAATTAAATCACAAAAGCCAACAAGGAGGAACATTTTTAAAGGTCCTAGGCTGACATACCATTTATTAGCCCTAACCAATCATCTTCATCTTCAAATCAAACACCAAAGAAACAAACTAGAGATCAAGATAAAGGCAAAGGAACAAAATCACATCCTCCATCTGAGTTTTCATCAAAAGGAAAAGGTAAAGAAAGGCCTCTTTGTTCTTATTGTAAGATAAATGGGCATGAAGAATCTACATGTTTTAAAAAGAGAGAAGATGAGTACAAGAGAATCATTAAACAAAAAGAACTTGAAAATTCACAACTCAAGGCTTGTCTTTCTTCTTCTCCATCAATGTCAGAATCACCAAAAAACAAAGCACTATGTGCCTCTACAGTCTCTGAATCTCATAGATGGGTTCTTGATTCTGGTGCATTACATCATATGGCATCTTCTCCACTTTTGTTTTCATCACTACACCACACAGCTACAACAAAGATATCGGTTGCAAACAATTTTTAATGATAGTTTGTGGGAAAGGAAATGTTAAAATAGGACAGATTGTATTAAAGATGTTCTCTTTGTTCCAGACTTAAGATACAATTTGCTTTCCATCTACCATATCACCAACAGTGGATTAGGAAAAATAGTTGAATTCAATTTAGAATCAATTATGATAAGAGACTTGCGCACTAGAGAACTTGTTGTAGTTGGGAAAGTTAACAACTTTTCTCATGTCTTTACATTTTCACACTTTGCACCCAATGATGAAGACTCTACAGTTCACACTCCATCTTTCAGTGTGGATACATCATTAGAGGATCAGCTTGGTCAATTGAACCTCATAGTTCTTCAACCAACTGATTTACCCACTCATCCTTCACCTTTTGCTTCATAGGAGGCTTCTTCATATTTACAGCAGGATATTGTCACTCTATCCCTTGAGCCTGTTTCGAATCCACCTGTGGTTTCACTACAACTTTGAGAGATTTCATTGCAGTCTCTAAATTATGTGCAACATTCAGAGACCCACTTTGTTCTTCTCACTTGGGAAGATCTCATGCACCTCTCTGCAGTTCTTCCTCTTCCACAAGGAAGGCATGTTGTTCAACTTTCAGGCATCACTTTCAGCATTCCTCTTTGAGCTTCATTCAACACTATATGATCAGTCATCTTATGTTTGGGGGCTTTCTATTCTCTCTATTTCTCTCTTTTGGGGGAAACACTTCATGTATATTTGTAGAAGTAGTCCTTGGGGGTTCATGTTGAGTCCTTCTACCTACTTATTGTATATATCTCTCTTTTTGGAGGAAAGTTTTTTCCCACTGGGTTTTCTCTCTTTCTCTATTTTATAAGATATTTCTTTGTACATTGGTACCTAGCATGGCCTAGTAGCCGAGACCCATATTTATGTATTTATTCAACTTTTGTAATATCCCTAAGTATCACTTAAGGGGGGTGTTAGAGTGAATAATTAATCTATTTGTTATAGCTTAAGTGTACTAAATATGCAACCTTTTAGACACTTAGAGGTTACCTAGTTGTTGACATCCTTAGTTTATGCACCAATATGATTGAGAGATTTGTCTAATTCCCTATTCATACATACATTTCTTACACATATCCCATTTACATTATTCTCCTTGAGTCTATCACACCTCATTGATTAATCCAATATATTTATTTCCATGATGAGTTCATTTCCATAGTCATTAGATCTTCCACATTGAGTGACTCCCCATTTTCATTATACTCACTACTTTTACATCTCTTGGCATCCATAACCATTTAACCTTACATGCTAAGTATAAAATCCATGATTTGGTCCATGCATGTGTTTTCCCTTCTATTCTCCCAATACTCAAAACTCTTTAGTCCTAGAACCTTATAATGGATCACACATTCCCTCTTTTTCCTCATTTACACATGCATATTTTCATACTCTTAGGTGGAGGCTCTAGCCAAAGCTACAAGGGTGGAATTCAACTTAAAAGATGACCATAACTACCTAATCTAGTCTTCAATTATGATCCCTTACACCCTACTAATTGCATGAGGTTAGTCTATGGGGATGGCTCCAAAAAAAGAAAGAAAGAAACAAAGAGAAAGAATGCAATACCAAGAAAAAATTCAAAGCAATACCTAAGCAACTCAAAGGTAAAGAGAAAGAATGCAATACTTAAAGATGCCACTAAAGAGAGGGTGGGGTATTGTTAATGCCGCTATAAGGATGGAAGAGATGTATGAGATAATGAATGATATGCAAAAGTGAATGGATGCCTTTGAGTAGAATTGTTGAAGAAACCCTAACCCTAGGGTTGAGGAGAGTGATGAAGAGAAAAAAAGTAAATTTTGTTGATAATGAAAGTGAAGGAGACAAGGAAGAAAGAATGTTGATAGCCATATTGAGTATTGGTAAGAGGACTAGAGTGGATATTCCTAATTATTATGGTAATTTGAATCTTGAATATTTGATAGATTGGATAATTGATTTAGAGGAGCACTTTGTGTATGAGGATATTGTGGATCTAGATAGAATGAAATTCTGTAAGACTAATTTGAATGGCCACAACTATAGAGGAGATATCATGGAAGATGAAATGTGGGAGCAGAGGCCACCAAAAGGAATCTGCCTAGACGATGGAACAAATGAAGGATATGATGAAGAGTTGTACCAAGGACTATGTGGCTTTAGAAGATAGAGCAAGAAGCAGTACAAAACACTATGTGGCAGCAAACAACCAACCAAAGAAGGCGGATGACAAAAGTAAGGAACAAGTTTGATATAAAGGGAAAGAGGATTGTAAATGAAAGTAGGTCAAGAAGATGTAATGTAGAAGATGATTGGTGGAATAGAGTACCAAAACCACAAAAGAGGAAATTTGAAGGAATGCCAAGCAATGAAGAGGAAGAAAGCAAGTAGGATAGATCACTTAAGGCATAACTAAAGAGGTGGAAGGAAAGTGTTGAAGAAGTGTCAAGATGGAATGCAAAGGCAAGGGTAGATTGTCCTAAAAAATGAGGGACCCATTTTTTATTAACCCTGGGTGCCTGATGTAGGAGCATCCCTAGGTGTCGAGGCAATCTTGTATCACCCAAAAAAAATTCTTTTAATTCATTTGTTTGTTGGTTAGTTTTGGTTGTTAGATAGTTTCAAAATAAGTCACCGCATTTCACTGCAAGTTGATATTTGGTCTCATTGTTTTGAGAGTATGTTTTATAGTAATAGATGGATGTTTCATCTAGATGTTTGAGGATAATTGGATCAACAGAGGGGTGTAACTTGGTTTGTGAATATCTACTAGGCTAGTAGATTTGTAGAGTTGTGAATTTTCCACTTGCACCTGATTATTTGAAGTTTGTGCACCAACAAGGGAATATATGTGAGGATTCATTGGACTCAAGAGGGCATATATTGAGAACCACATAGGAATCCCCCATTGTGTTACCACCACATGTATTTGAATTTTTTAACATTGATTGACTACACATTTCATGTGGCCTAGAGCTTTGCACCAACTTGTGGTTGACATAGATTATCTTTGAGGCTTGGGATTTTTATATATACATGAATTGTGATTGTTTTAAGTTAGTCAAAAATAGAGAGAAAATGGTGAATTAAGAATAAGAAGGTTGAAGAAAGAGCGAGAAAGTGCAGTCTGAGAGTAGGAGAGCGAACATGAGGATGAGAGTTTGAGATGGAGTTTGAGATCAAGAATGAATTATTTTGAGTAGTTTCATTTTATGTTGGTACTAAAATGGCTATGGCATGTCATGTATGAATTTGATTGTGGTGAATTATGAGTAATTTATTTTCAAATTGGTAATCAAATGACTATGTAACTTGGCATGTTAGAAGCCCATTGTGGCAAGTTGTAATCATTCAAATTTGTGAAATCAATATAACCTTGTTACTATTCTATGAAATTTTGTTGTGTTATTAGATTAAGTGTTTTGGAGCTGCATGGTTGGAAAATCCTTCATTGGATCCTTTGTCCAAGACTACATCATATCCCTACCTCTACTCCCTACTTTACTACTCTTCCTCTTCCTTATACTTTAAGACTTTAAGACTCTACTCTCCACGCTCCCCACTTCTTCATCTTCCTTGTGGACTTTTAGAAACTACAAGCATATTTGCATCTTATGAAAAGCCCAACCCATATAACATCTTCTGATGATTGACCATTTTCAAATTGTTCCCACCTTCCTACAAGTTGCGTCCTTGTGTCTCTATTCCATAGTTCCACATTTTCACCATCCCACCACAAGCATCCTTCATAGACTTTTGACATCTTCCTAAAACTATGCATTGCATTCCAAGCTATAATTCCCACTTAGTTTATGGTGTGGAATTTTAAAGCTCCCATGCACATTCACAAACCTAAGTTGCACCTTTGCCTCGATACTTTATCATTCGAATAAAAGTCAATACCTACTCCTAGGTGCATACAAAAATGCCATTAATGCTCTGAAATGGAAGTGATTATGCTTGGAAAAATGTTGAAATGCTTGTTGGTACATGTGGACCCTAAAAACCATGGATTTAATTGTTGGGTCATGCTCTTGCTAATGAAGGACACATTGACACAATGAACACATGATATCAAACCCCCTATATCCACAAGTCTGCAAATTGGTATTAGATGGTTTGTCATTGCATTGGAAAGTTGTTTTCCTTATCCTAACGTGCCATTTGATAGATCCAAGAGGAATTTTTCTTATGCAAATTAACCTCTTGGTTTTATGTCATACTTTGACTACAAGAATACCCATGTGACCTCATCGAATGAGTGGCTGCATATCTTATGCCTTGAGGAAATGCCCCTTTAGTACTCTCTATAAATAGGTAGAACAATGATTTTATAATGGTTGGAAAACTTGGTTGTAAAACTCAACTATAAACTCTTGAATGTAATAAAATTTAATTATTTGCTATTTTTCTTTCTTTCTTTCTGTGTTCTCCAAACATGTGGCCTATGTTGATTGATGAATCTCTACTCCCTATTGATTTTTAATGAATTCTAAGAATTTTTCCATTGAATTATCTCAAGAATCTTAGGTTGTCAGGATGGTATGCTAGTGATTTGTGCATATATATGGTAGTCATTGAATCAATTCTGCATTGTTGATCATCCTTATGCACCTACACCTTTCTTGTTTGGATGGTTGAGTATGTTTTAGCCATAGAAGGATTGGTTATACTAGGAGTTGATCTCTTTAGTAGGGGCAAACTTATCATCTAAACAAGATAGGCCCATTCCTCTCTCTCCAAACCCTGAGATCTTTTGCAATTTTTATTACATCTATAGTTAGAATAGAATTAGTTTTAGGACTCAAAACTTGCAATTTGTTGTTGTAGAGTTGAAATTTCTTATTTATAAGTGTGATGATTGCTAGTTAATGAACTTCAAAGTAATATTTAAGAATGATTCATGTTTTGGTAATTCTATGGTAAATGCTAAATCTAAAAATTTACTGATCATGTTATGCAAAAAAATTCATAAACATAAGGTTAGAACTTGACCACCTAATAATCAATTTCTACTTGAATCTTCACTAGGCCCCTTGATGAAACAAAAAGCACATAACCACTAAACTATCTTACAATATGGATGCTCGATAACCCTGAGACCTTGGAGAAACTCTTAGCCTCATTTCAAGACAAGAGTTGGTGATCTGAATCCTTAAGGCTGACAAGTGTAGTCTAGCTAATCAACATCATGTTACATGATAAAAGAATAGGCAACAATTATTATTAAATAAAATTAATTACATAAGTTTAACCATTTTATCTTAAACTTAATTAAAAACTTCTTTCAATTAACCATATGAGAAGCTTAAAAGGTAAGATATGACATCAAAAATTGTATAATGGTGATCAATGTGGACAAGCTAGGTTAAAAACTTAGAAGAATTGGATACATATTTCTACATCTTAGGTCTATTGCATCATATTCTAGAAACTATACCTAGAATTATTGTATGCTTGCATATAGATTTGTCAGAAAGGGCTAGCTCTGACAACAAGCCAAATGGTTCACTAAGTTCCTAGAAAACATAATTAGGAAGTTATTGCTTCAAATGGAGGGGTGACTAATCCATGATGACTTATTAAACAAGGTACCAATAGTAACACCCAGGCCATCCTCATGGCTTGTGTTAATTTTGGGGCTACTTCTACGGTCTGCAATATACTAGAACACCTACTTAATGCTCTAGGGAACACAAAGATCCATATATACTCTATAGAATATGCCCCACATGCTTTGGCTATAGTGCAATGCACTTTATAGAGAGATAAACACTTTTATGGAAAACATGCCTCAATAAATCAACCTGTGATTTTTACCAAAGTTGCAACATGGTCTAGTACACATTCTAGCAAGATTATAATGTCCAAATCACAAATCTTCTAACCACAATAACATGAGTGTCATCTAAAAGTCTTTAGACAAAACAATCAACATGACAACCAAGTTGGCACTCACAAGTCTCATGATACACCAAGTACTAACATGTATGTATGTATAACTACTATGTGGCAATGTACATGCATTGTAATACTTCATATTATATGTTTGTCCTATGACAAATGTAAATGATGAGTACAATAAATACCTTGTATTTTGTCATGAAATGTAAAAGGTTGTCAAAAAGTTTTATGATCATTTAAAGTTGAATATAAGTTGTATTTTAAATATGAATGTGTTGTTTTTATAACAATAAATATTATTTTGTGTTCAACTATTGGATCAATTGTGTTGGATGTAAAGGTTAGAGATAACAAGATTCATGGTTACCAAAAGGTATTGTGATCATTTAGGTTGCATATAAGTTATATTTTAAATAAGAATATGATCTTCTAACAACAAATGATATTATTTTGTTCAACTACTAGGGATTCCATGATAAAGTTTTGGTTGAATCTTTAAAAATTCATTTTAAGGACACTTCTCACTAGAGAAGTGTTGATGTAGTAATTTGCTTGATGAGTCGTACCTCTAAACCTTTGTTGTAGGTAGATAAGAGTCCATATCACATTTCTAAAAAGGAACCAAGGCCCTATGATATTCCATGTAACCCTTACATAGTTGCAAAGTTAGCCGTAATGACTACTAGCTTCTCCCCTATTCTTGACTAATTCTAACTACTTATTGAAAGGAGGCATTTTAAGCTCACTCCATACAAGGGAACTGCAACTCCAAAGGTAACAGGGTGTATCAACATGCTCAGACTCTATAAAAGAAACACAAAACAAATAAATGAATATACATTATGGGGAAGAATAGAAAAAATGAAACTAGCTACCACCTGACTACTCAAAGTTGGTGAAAACTTTCCCAGCATCAGGAACGACAAACTAGGCGAAGGCCTCTTTAGATAAATTAATTGTGCTAGTGCATCCTGGTGGGCAATAATCAACAATATTCACAAGAATGGATCCTCTCTTGCAAGGCTTAGGAACACCCTCATTTGACTTTGTACCATCTTCTCCAGGTGTCTTTGTCCTCCCAGAATGCATCACTTGTTGCGATAAACAAATTTCTTGCTAGAAATCAATTGGGGTTGTTTTCATAGCATGCTGACACTACCAGTGTTAGTGTACTCAATCACTATTATATCAATCAGAAACAATAATACCCATGACTTAACTTTGATAACAATTCACAATATACTTATAGACATGGATTTTGGCACAAGTGGGAAGGATGCTGACTTTACAACTGCCAATTTCATTTGCTTAGAAGTTTCTAAAGCTTTGTCAACGGATTCATTTGGTTCATATCTAGCAATCATGGCATTCCATGAGACCACATTTCTTTGAGGCATTTTGTCAAATAGTTCATGTGCCTCGTCTATGCTTCCACATTTTGCATACAAATCTACCAGCGTGGTTGCAACTACAACATTTGACCAAATTTCTCTATTCTTTATGTGTTGATATATGTCCATACCCTATTCCAAAGCTCCCATTTTGGCACCGGGTGGAGTAATCTGGCAGATGTAAATTGAACGGGTTGCAAACCTATTCGTTGCATATGTTGAAACAGTGTGGCTACCTTGTAAGGAAACCATGTATTCTGTACACTGCAATCAAACACTTTGTAGACATCCACAAAAGTTTTGCAACGTGAGTTTGAGTTATGAGTGGGAACTGAGCGGTTGATAGTTAACTGGGTGGGAGAAATAGATTTAAAAAAACTTAACTTTACCTTTACCATGATGGTTTTATCACTGTTGAAGCTCGATGGTAAACAAAATGGGAGAAACAGAAATTAAAAGGGCCTCACATTGTCATGTCAACAGTCAGCGTTTAGAGTGTTGTTTAAGCTCGACCCCTCTATTGCCTCTTAGCAAGTGACATTCCCTTTGGGATGATTTGGCAAATGGAAAGCAACATGATGTAGATCACCGATGCCACTCTTTGTAGGAGAATCTGTTGCCAACTCTCACATTGCATAACTCAACTAGCCTCCATACGGTCAAGACCATACCTTGGTACAAACACTCACGTCGAGCCAAGACTTCTGCCAAATAGGTGGTATGCAAGAGTGTTGATCTGCCTCCTATTGTACATGGAAATCTATAAGTTCCCTTACTCCCAAGATCTCGATCATAAGGAACAAACACACCTCTCAATCCTCCACCGCATGCAGATAACATAACTCGTTGATCCTAAACATCATCTTTGCCACATACAACCAATTGGAGCAAACTATTGGAATATTTAATCTTCTGTCAGTGTATAACTCCAACCTGCCTCTGCATCAGACTTGGGGATTTCCAAAATCAGCCCCTACAACTATTGGCCTGCCAGCACTGAATTGGGTAGGTATGTTTGAATTTTGAATGGAGTTTGAACACTAGTTTTGGCATGACATGAATGAGACAAAAGAGAGGGAAAGAAGTTGACCGTAGGAATTAGTGAGTAAGCCAGCAGTAGCAGAAAAAAGAACAAAGAGAATAGAACCTACAGAAGGAATGTTTTTTGTGGAGAATAATAGAGTGAGTAGAAGAATATTGCAGCAGTGAGAAGGGAATGTGTAGCAGCACTGTGATTGTTCAGTAGCTCCAGATACTAGAGCATATTAGTAAAATAGAGTAGCAACTCTGAAAGAAGTTTGTATAAATTTTTGAATGTAATTTTGGAAGAGGAAAATTATAAATACATATATTTTCTATTGTGTGTCATCTGTTGTATCTCTCTTCTTTGTATGTTTGTTTGTGTTTGGTTTTATGATGTCCACATTGTTGTAGATCTATTCTAGACAACTACTTATTCCCCCTGCCTACCAACAAGTGGTATAAGAGCCCTATTTTTTTGGGTAGTTAGAAATTATTTGTGGGTGTTTAGGAAAAGCCCTAGATTCTCTAGGCATTATTAGTCTTCTCAGTTTGGAGAAGCATGGCAGGTGGGGACAGTAAAGGATGGTAGCAGCCACCAAATTTTGATGGACAAAATTATGACATCTGGGCTAAGAAGATGAAGACAATACTGGTTGCTAATGACCTATGGGAGCTGGTCATCAATGGGTTCACTGACACAATAGACCCAGTAGCCTATGCAGTCCTATCTAATGCTCAAAGGAACCAATTGAAGGAGACCTGAATGAAGGATGCAAAAGCCCTCAGTCTGATTGAGGCAACCTTAATAGAGGCTATTTTCCCCCACATTGCAGCAACAAACTACTCAAAACAAGCATGGGAAATATAACAAAATAGCTATAAGGGGACTGATAAAGTGAGATTGATAAAGCTCCAACTCTTAAGAAGAGACTTTGAAACTTTACAAGTGAAGGATAGTGAGTCTATTTCAGACTTTCACACTAGAGTTTCTACCATGATAAATCAGCTAAGGATAAATGGAGAAACTATGGATGATCAAAGGATTATTGAGAAGATCTTAAGGAGTCTACCTTCTAGATTTGACCCTATTGTCATTTCCATAGAAGAGGCTAAAGACCTGTCCAAGATGACGGTGGATGAGTTGATGGGTTCACTACAAACCCATGAGCAACATCCAAATAGATCTGCTCCTTCCCTAGAGCAAGCCTTCAAGGCTCAAACCAATGCAAGAGGTAGGGAAAGAGGAAGAAACAATAGAGGTAGAGGTCAAAGAGGTAGAGGAAGAAGCAACTCTAGAAGAGGAAGCTCAAACAACCAAGAAGAGGCAAGAAACTCACAACCAAGCTACCAAGACAAGAAGAAGAAGAAGAACAGTTCTAATCATAGGTATGACAAAAGCAATGTTCAATGTTATTACTATCATAAGTTTGGTCATTATGCTAGTGAGTGTAGGAAGAAACAACATGATCATGGAGGCCAAAATGCTAATGTAGCAAATGAGAACAAGGCTGAAAATGAAAAATAGTCAAATGTGTTTATTGTTTGCAACCTTGCTGAGAGGAGTAGTGATGAAGTATGGTATTTAGATAGCGGTTGTAGCAACCACATGAGTGGTAACAAAAACTTTTTTGCCTCCATTGATAGCAACATACAAACTGAAATCAAAATGGGAAATGATGAGCAAGTTCCTATCATGGGAAAAGGTACAATCAACATCCAATCCAAGAATGGTGAAAGGAGGAAGATCCAGGATGTCTACTATGCCCCTGGCATAAAACATAACCTATTGAGCATTGGACACATGGTCCAAAATGGTTATAAAATCCTAGTGGAGAATGGAGAGTGCACAATATATGACAAAGGAGGCAACAAGAAAGTGATTGCAGTAGTACAAGTGACAAGAAACAGAATGTTTCCTCTTAGGATACACATAGAGTCTCTGGCGCCATCTCCGACACTATCTCTGGCGCAGTTCCCAACACTCTCTCCGACACTCACAATAGTCAGACAACAATTAGCCTTTAGGACAGTCATCAAAGACCCATCCAAACTTTGGCATTTAAGGTATGGGCACTTAAGCTTTTTTGGTTTGAGTTTATTGTCCACGAAAGGCATGGTTAGAAGGCTACTGAACATTGTAGAGCCCGATGGAAAATGTGAAGCCTGCATTTTAGGAAAGTAGCATAGACAACCCTTTCAATCAAGGTATTCTAGGAGAGAAAAAGCACTATTGGAGTTGGTGCACTTAGATTTGTGTGGTCCCATGAAAACCCACACGTTGGCTGGAAATACCTATTTTATGACCTTCATAGATGATTACAACAGAAAAATCTAGGTTTATTTTTTGAAGAACAAATCAGAAGCCATCAATAAATTCAAGTGGTTTCAGGCCTCAGCTGAAAAGTAAAGTGGCCACTATATCAAAGCCCTAAGAACGGATAGAGGGGGAGAGTATATCCCTAAAGAATTTCTAAATTTCTATAAGAATGAAGGCATAGAAAAATAGTTTACAACAAGGTATACTCCACAGCAAAATGGAGTGGCTGAAAGGAAAAATAGAACCATTCAAGAGATGGTAGCAAGAATGTTGAAAGCAAAAGGACTATCAAATGATTTTTGGGGTGGAGCTGTAGCAACAATAGTTTACCTATTAAATAGGTGCCCTACAAAAGTTGTTCACGATAGGATTCCACATGAGGCATGGACAAAGAGAAAATGGAGTGTTGAACACCTAAGAATCTTTGGGTGCATGGCATATGCATTCATGCCTAAAGAGAAGAGGGAGAAATTTGATGATAGAGGTGAAAAATGTATATTCATAGGCTATAGTGAAGAGTCAAAAGCCTACAGGCTATATAATCTCATCACCAAAAAGGTTGTGATCAGAAGGGACGTTGAGTTCATTGAGAATGAAGCATGGAATGGTACGGTGGATAGTACCACAGGTATTTTAGTCAGAATACCCCTTGAAGATGAATAAACTTTAGAGGACAGCAACTCCAGAGGAGCCCTGGAGAGCAGCAGCTTGGGGAGAAACTACCGTAAAGCATTGGAGAATAGTAGCTCCAGGGTACAAATAGTAGCCTGGAAGAGATTATGATGAGACATATGCACCAGTTGCAAGGTTAGAAACAATTTGGGCAGTCATAGAAATTGCAGCACAACACAAGTGGAAGATGTATCAAATGGATGTGAAGTCAACCTTCTTAAATGGAGTGCTGAAATGAGGGAGTATATGTGGAGCAGCCACTTGGCTATGAAGTCCCAGGACAAGAGGACAAAGTATATAAGCTCTGGAAAGCCCTTTACAGACTGAAGCAAGCACTTAGGGCATGGTATAGCAAAATAGATTCATATCTAGTGAGCAATGGATTTAACAAAAGTAGCAGTGAGCCCACTCTTTACATTAAAGCAGATGAAGGTAATATTTTGATTATTGTTTTGTATGTAGATGATTTGATTTTTACTCGCAATAGTGATCTCTTCATTGCTTATTTCAAAGAGGTAATGAAGAATGAGTTTGAGATGACATACTTAGGTCTACTGAAGTATTTTCTCAGCATTGAGGTCAAACAAATAGAGCATGGCATATTTATTTCACAAACTAACTATGCCAAACAGATTTTGAAGAGATTTAAAATGGCGAATAGTAAACCTGCCCCAACACCAACAACTACAGGTCTGAAATTGAATAAAGAGGACATCAACAAGGAAGTTAACCCAATCCTCTACAAGAACATGGTTGGAAGCCTCATGTACTTGAAAGCCACTAGGCCTAATTTGATGTATGCAGTAAGCATGATTTATAGGTTCATAGAGAAGCCTAAGGACACACATTGGTAAGCAGGAAAGAGGATATGATATATGTGAATCGCACAACAGGTTATGGCATCTTGTATGGTGTTTCTAATGAGTTTAAGTTGGTTGGTTTCACAGATAGTGATTGGGTAGGTAATGTAGATGATCAAAAGAACACATCTGTCTATGTATTTCATATGGGTTCAAGCATGATCTCATGGGCATAAAAAAAAGTAGCCCATTGTCTCTCTCTACACAGCAAAATCTAAGTATATTGCAGTAAATGTAGCAGCATGTCAAGCTATTTGGTTGAGAAGGATCCTTGTAGATTTGAATGAGAAGCAAGAATATGGTATAACCATTCGTTGTGATAACGTTTCATCAATAGCCCTGACAAAGAATCCAGTCTTTTATGGATGAAGAAAGCACATTAAGATCTGTTATCACTTCATTAGAGAGTTGGTAGAACATGGTGACATTGAGTTACAGTATTGCAGATCCGAGCAATAACTCGCTGACATTTTTACCAAGGCATTTCCAAAAGATTCTTTTGAATGCCTCAGAGATAGGCTTGGCATTGTTGATGGCTTCGGAGGTGTGCAACCTCGGAAAGAAAATAGTTCTGGAAGTTTAGATCCAGACAGACACTTACAGCAGAGCTCCAAAGGTTCAACCCTGGAAAGTATGTGCAGCTCTGGACATGCTCCAGAGATGCAGAAATAGAGCTCTGAAGATGGAAACAGTCAACTCCAAAGATGCAGGTAGAGTGCTCTGGAGATATAGAAAAGAGCTCCAGAAGTGATCCAGAATGATAGAAATAGCTTCAGAGATCTGCTCCAGAAAGACAAAAGCAAATGTATAACTTCAGAGATCATTTCTGAAAAGAAAATTGTAGAATGATATCTGACTTCAGATTAAGGGGGAGTGTTGGAATATTTAATCTTCTATCAATGTATTAACTCTAGCCTGCCCCCGCGTCAGACTTGGGGATTTCCAAAATCAGCCCCTGCAACTGTTAGCCTACCAACATTGAATTGGGTAGGTATGTTTAAATTTTGAATGGGTTTGAGTGCCTGTTTTGGCATGACATGAATGAGACAAAATAGAGGGTTCAAGGAGTTGACCGTAGGAATTAGTGAGTAAGCCTGCAACAGTAGAAAAAAGAATAGAGAGAATAGGACCTATAGAAGGAATATTTTTTTGTGGAGAATAGCAGAGTGAGTAGAAGAATATTGCAGTGGTGAGAAGGGAATGTGCAGCAGCACTGTGATTGTTCAGCAGCTCCAGATACTGGGGTATATTGGCAAAACAAAGCAGCAACTCTGAAAGAAGTTTATATAAATTTTTTAATGTAATTTTGGAAGAGGAAAATTATAAATACATATATTTTCTGTTGTGTGTCATCTGTTGTCTCTCTCTTCTTTATATGTTTGTTTGTGTTTGGTTTTATGATGTCCACATTGTTGTAGCTCTATTCTAGACAGCCACTTATTCCCCCTACCTGCCAACACTAACCTCCACCATCTACCAAATACACTGATCAATCCTTTCAAATATCCCAATTGTTTAGTGCCACACTAACCTGGGCAGACAACTCTTCATCATCAAAATCAATTTCTTCCTCCCATATGGAACTTCTTGGACTTGGATCCCTAGGCCCATGGAATAAGTTTATCAATGGCCCGAGAGGAAGTGGTACCGTGATCGAATGCACATCCAAAGTGGTTGTTGTAGGAGAGAGAATGACAATAATAAGCGCCAGATTCATGCTTTCACAATGGGTCGGTCCTTAATCACCAGTAATTATTGGGGCCTTAAGCTCTCCATTGGCTGCACATTTCTTCATAACACCACTATACACACAAAGATAGTCGCTTCTCATTCCCATCGATGTAGTAGGTGAACCAATTGCAATCCTCGATGTCAAAATCCTTAAAGGTCTCCTTTTTCATCAATGAGTGGAATGATGAATTCATCGGCAATTATGAAATTGAATTTACAAAAAAATCTACCCTCCATGTGTTCAATCATACCTCCAACCGGTCTAGATATTTTTGAGAGAACTCCATCCATTTCATGACTCAAAATTTTAGGATCAACATTCTTCCTAGTTACATAGCTTAGCTACTCTAAGAACCAATCTCATACGAGCATGACTCGCCTTTTCAAAGATTGGTGGAAACTTCATGATGTGATGCATCTTCCTTCATTTGAGGCTTTTTTGTCTCCAACAAATGGTGCCTTTTCCTCCTTGATTTCATCAATAATTAATTGACACATGCAATCATCAAAGACCAATAAAACATTTACTATCAAAGAATCTTTACGCTCAACTTGCATGTTGGGTTCCTTTTGCTCTTTGTTGAGCTGCTGCTCATATGGACCAATTAGGACTTGAACCTAGGACCTTCCATTTGCTGTTGGATTGATCTACCAACTGAGCTATTGGCCCTTTGTGGCTAGTACATCGTCAATCTAGGTGTGTCTTACTTCCAACACCCCCCTTAAGCCACACTATAGGTGCTTGGGGCTCTTAACCTAGCTCTAATACTAATTATTGAGTTGCTGCTCATATGGACCAACTAGGACTCAAACCTAGGACCTTCCATTTACTGCTAGAGTGCTCTACTAACTAAGCTATTAGCCCCTTGTGGCCAGTCCATCGTCAATCCGGGTGTGGCTTACTTCCAACACTCTTGTTTAATGGTGTCTTATGGCTTTGAATTTGATTGTTCTTCTTTCTTCTCTTGAGGCACAGTCTCTTGCAATTGAGTGCAGTATTCTTCTATTGCCCCCATCAATTTTGTGAAAATAGGGAAGGAAATTTTCTCTTGCATATCTTCATACTTTTCAATAAGATCATTGTATATGTCATAAAGGTAATCACATGATCTATTATGACAATCTTTCTCACTCTCATTTTACCATTTCTATTGTGAAATATTTCTTATTAGTTCTTCATATTTTGAAAGGGAGAGAGTTGCTTTCAACGTTTCTGACTAATGCATATTTTTCATATCTTTCAACAATTTCTACAACACAAAATTTGTAGTAACTTACCATTGCAGTCTCTTCCTCACCCTCACTATAAAGATCCATTCCAAGATATCTCTTATGAATGCTACAATCAACTTGCCCCTTCAATTTGTAAAACTTTTGGTTGGACAAACTAGAGATTTCAAGAAAACTCTTACCTCTAATTTATTGATTTGGAAAAATTGCTTCAATATATAGATCTGAAATTAATCTCAATCCTGATGATTCACAGGCTAGTAGGATTCTAGCTCTAATACCACAGAGATGTCCCAAATTTGATATTTATAGGAAATTCATAAATTTTATGAAATTTTCTGATTATACAAAATGCTAGTGTGAAATAAGGCTAGCTAGATTTCAACCAATGAAATCAATCAACAATTCTAACCTTCAATAATAACTATATCAGTCTTAATTCATCAAACTCATATTATCCAATTTGCTTATACAAATGATGCCAAATCCCAATAGCACTAATGAGTGAGCAATAGAAATGAAATTAAATCCCTTCTAAATATATATACATATATGTGTAACTAATAGGCAAGGAGACAAATATGACATAAAAGGGGCCCACCTTTCACTCAGAATGAGTTGACTTATCACAAATCCACATATCCCCACAATAATATAATTATTTATCAATAACACCAACCGTAGTCTTCTTAATATGTGATTCTTGTGTGATTATCTATCTAGTGTGCTTGGGCCCACCGATGATTACTCAACAATGAGGTCACTTGAGGATTCTTATGGTTCCTCAATAATTTGTTTGGTAGCATCCTCCGCATATGTATATATTCCGCTACCAAAATCGTGGCAAGGTTGAACTCATGCTTCAATCTGAGTGGCTGACAGAATACATAATATATGGTAATTAACAACGCCTGTAGATACAACCTCTAGAGACTCAACAATCAAAATATTAATGTGGACTTGGACTTAATGGCAGATTTGAATATATCAAACACCATACTCTACTTAAATATCATCCATTTCAATGGTCAAATAGGCAATAGCAATTTTACACTTCATTTACAATAAAAAGTGGTAAATATTTGTCCGATTTTTATTGGCCAAAATTGACCTTTGACTGTTGAAGTGGATGATATTTAAGAATAGCCCAAACACCAATGTGGATCCTTGCGAACATGGAATGGTCAATACATACTTTGTGAGTCTATGCAATTGGCATATGCAAATTATTAAGTCACCATCCAAACATGCATTTAAGTGTTCCACGGTTCTCAGCAATTGGAAGTATTGAAAAATGCAAATAGAATAATCATCATACAATACCAACAATATTTAGGTTGCAATACATTTAAGATATGCCAATGATTCAACTCAACTACAAATTGCTAATAGTGGCATAAACATAATGAAATCCATATTACTACAAAGCTAATATAAAATGGAATCATACAATATACTAAATATGCAATGATGCTCAGACTAGATAATAGAATATATATCTTATTAAAATCTTCAACCATCCAAGTACAAAATTGATGATCTGAAACTCAACCAAACTCTAAACTGAAATCTGCATCCTTCATCAATATCATTGATATGAAAATTTGCTTGCAAATCTAAATTGTTACAACATAAGCATGATCCTTGGGTGTGTTGAAATTAAGGAACACTGAGGGGGGGTGAATCAGTGTTATGCAAAACCACGGTGGGGGTTAACCCACAAGAATTTATACTCTATTAAAAGTATTACAAATGGGGAAGGCACATGCCTTCGGGCACACTACCTAGAGTTCACTGCTTAAGGAGGCTCACTACCTACAAAATTGATTACAAGAGTTCACTGAAATGTTTGAACTAAAGAACATCATCTAACTATGCAAAATAATAGTTCCGATTAAGCTTAGTACACCGACTTTACACACTTCATCTTTCTCTGCCCTACTTTACTGTTTTGTCATGATTCAGAGCTTAGATCTCCTTGCTTCACACTTGATACTGCTATACTTCACACTTATCCCTTCATATTCACACATTCACACCACAAAATACTCAAATCCATCGATCATATACATCCGCTACATGAAATTACATCAACTGCAGTCGGCCTTAGGAAAACTTGGGAACTATTTCAAGAACACTGTTCTGTCAGTTGAATCCATGCACAAACATCAATGCAGACTAAAAATTATGTATCCTAGTCACCTCACATGTTGTCCAATACCACTGGATCTCATAATTTACTCGACCAATCACTTCTCTTCATCTGCACAAGGATCAAACACTTAGTCGGCCTATTCTTCACCGGACTAAACTATCTAACCAAAACCTAATACTCAGATGCTTGTAATTTACAATCCCTTCATCACCAGAGGCTAAAATCTTGGATTTAGGTAGCCCTAACATCCCTTAACATTCCCTCAGATCTGTAGCACAATATGATTACCTGTGGAGAAATGCGGACCAAAATGTTGAACCCTGTCAAATGCTCTGTTCTTGTCTATCCAGACTTAGACAAATCTGCAATTTGACTTCCGGTATGGTCAAATGATGTAATGTGGATGCGTAAGATAGATTTAGTTGCCATCAATGAAAACACCTGACATGCCTAGCAGTGTCTCTTGCCAACAATCTCCTCTTTTGGCATTGATGGCAACACTTCGTGAAAAATTACTAAGTGTTAGAACAGCTCCCCCTTACTATGTGCACTTGTGATTTCCAATGCTCCCCCTTTGATGAATTCCTCATTTTCACTGCTTTCCTCCCCCCCTTTGAAATCAATGGCAAAGGTCAAGGTCTAGATCCAAAAATTCACACAAAACTCTATACATACTTCCGCATATGTACAAATAATCCTTATGTTTTATCTACATAAACTTAAACACATCACCAAAAATGTTCTTCGACTGTGCCAACTCATTGTCCCAACTTTTCTTCATGCCATCCAAAACTAAAATATGGCCACTGAATAAGAATGCCTATGACTCTACCTTTTGCAGATTAATGGGATCACTTGTTAGAGCAGTAACTTGAGCTTCTGTCAATGCATTGAACATTGTTTCTAACTTAGGGAGAATCAGTCCCTAGAGTTCACACATCCTTACCATAATGTTTTCTTTTTCCTTCACAAATTTCTTTATTTCATCAATCAAGTTAACTACTTGACATTCTTGACTTGCTGCAAATACTGTCAAAGGATTAAAGGATTGAGATACATTTGACAATTTTTGCTCAGACTCCTTTATTTTCTTCTCAATGTCTTCTACAACTTTTGACCAAGATAGACAAAATTTGTACACATCTCCTCCTTCAGTGAGGGCATTTTGAATACTCTTTACACTAGTATCCAACATAATTCTATCATTGGCAATTATTCTTTTTAGTTTACTAAATCTTTTATCATTAAACTCATTTCAGACTTTGACTTCTGCTGACTTTTCAAAAGACTCAAAGTGAGTACTTACAGAGTTTATCAGACTCTTCAGCTGACCGGAGGGGGATGCTGATGAATCATTCTAAAATGTAGGCATGATTTTCTCCAAAATGTCAAATGCAAGACCAAGCAACTCACTATCTTCTATATGGAACTTCAATATTTCCTCTCGAGTGCAATAGAGGCCAACTTCATCTTATGTACTAGAGAAAGAGTATCAAAATTGATTGGACCTTGTATTATATCCCAATCTTCTGCAACTTGATTGTCTTTCTCCAAAATTTCTTTCACTGCTTCTATAGTGTCTCTTGCCCAATATGATGTTTTAGTTTTATGCTCATTAGGGCCTGCATCTTCTCCCTTCCCAGAGTTAACCACATTGTCTTGCTTGTCATTTTCACTCTTTTTCTTTGCTTCTGCTCTCTCTGCATCATCAACAATGTCTTCTGCATTCTTTTCTGGAGGATTTTTTGTATCCTCAGCAGCAGCATCAACATCATTTTTATCAAATTCCTCAACGTCTGTAATGGAGGAATCAATTCCATCATTAGCTTCTTCTTCTTGACCTTCCTTGTCCTTAACCTCTTCAGCTTTCTGCTCCTTATTCTTCTCAGAATCACTTTTAGTGGGATAATTTATTTCTATATTCATTTCTATATTTGCCTCACAAGATTGGTCTGAAGGAATTTGATTATCTTCTACACCATCATTATCTTCCTTCACAATCTCTTCATCTCCTTTGTTTGATATTTCCTCTTCCAGAATAGAGAAGTCATCTACCTCAACTTGCTGCTCATTTTCCTTCAACTCTTCTTCATTTGGAAGGGGTGTATCATCAGCATCAGGTTCCTGAGTGACCACATAAAACTTATTCTTGTCTAGGGCTTTCCTCAGAATTTACTCTGTTTCTTTGACCACTTCATCAATGTCTCCAAACATTAGTTTATTCATCCTTATTTTGCATATGAATTGATTTTTAACTTCTTTGAAGATTTTATTGGCTTCCTTCTTAGAGATTACCAGACATAAACTGGACAATACATGTTCTCTAAGCTCCAAATCCTTTGCTTTTGTAGCTTCTTTTCTCATCTCCAAAATGTCACTCAGACTCTTAGGGATTTAAGATAAAATTTCCACAAGTGTTCTATTGAATGTGTTCAAGTATTTGATGTTGGGAATTAAGGTGTCTCAACCTTGGTAATCCCTTGCATCATTTATGATTGTATTTATTTATTCATTGCATATGATGTAAATTAATTGTAAATTCCATATTGTCATTTTGTGGGATGTGGCACGGTGATGTGCCATCCTACATTGAAGATGATAACTTGTAATTTTGTCCTCACATGAGGAGATAGGTGTACCACTTTGTGGTAGGAGTATTTTGCCATGTATCAACATCTTGGATGTTGTGTAAGGGAATGTTTGACCGAAACGGTTATGACACATTCCTATGATGAAGTTATGACATGTAAGAGTTAGAAATAGAAGCTTGTAAGACAGGTGAAGACATGTATCGAAGAGCATCTTTTAAAAAGGCATCTTTGGGTGCCCCAAGGTGGACTATGACATGTTGTAAGATAATATGCTATTTATAGCCTGTGTATGACAGATTCTCTTACAGCTATAAGTTGTAACTGCTATGACAGATTCTATGACGGTAGTAAGAGTCATAAGAGCATCTGTCATAGCCCATTTTGGAAATAGGCGACCTCTTTGGGATGGGAGTTGTGGACAAGTGTCAGATACATCTTACAATATTGACCAGGTGTCCATAGGCATGGGTTTTGGGCCATGAGGCCAAGTTGGACACCCATTCCAAGATAGAGCCAATTTTGCCTTGTATATTCTATATAAACAGGTGCTTGGAGGAGATGTAGTATGTGATTGACAGGTACTCTTATGCTACCAGATTGACTATAGACATGAGTGTCGAAGACTATTGAAGCTTGCATTGCAATTGTATTGTAAACCATATTCAGTTTTGATAATACATTGTGCAGGGTTCTAAGTGTGGGGTTTTTCACTTGAGAAGGGTTTTCCCCACGTTATATCTTGTCTCTCTTCTTTTGTCTTCTTTCTGGTTCTTTGTGTATTCCTGCAATATCTCTATTATATGTTTCATGTTGTTGTAATTGTAAAGATTAAATTGAAAGTGTATAGCTCTCCCCTCATTAGATTAGTGTAGGAAGCGATTTCTATACACCTAGCTTCCTTTTAGTTGGTATCAGAGCTTGATCACCTTTGGTCCTAGTTTTTGGGTAGGGGTTTTTTGAGTTGATCTTAAGTTGAGTGGGAGTCTATGCAGAGTATTCTGAATCTTATTACAGCAAGGAGATGGCAAGAACATCTGGAAGGATAGAGGTGGAGAAATTCAATGGCACTAATTTCAAGTTGTGGAAGCTCAAGATGGAAGACATGCTTGTTGATCAAGACCTCTGGGAAACTATCAGTGGAACAAAACCAGCTACAATGTCACAAGCTGATTGGGATCTCAAGGATCAGAAGGCTAAGGGTCTCATAAGACTTAGTCTTGTTGATTATGTCCTATTAAACGTCCATGAGGAGACTACTGCAAACTTGCTTTGGAAGAAGTTGGGAGATGTGTATCAAGCCAAATCCCTGGTTAACAAACTTTTTATGAGAAAGAAGTTGTTTTCTCTTTGAATGGAGGATGGAGGATTTGTTGCAGAACATATAAATGCTTTCAACATGTTGGTTGTACAATTGACATCCATTGATGTGAAGATGGAGGAGGTGGATCGTTGTATGACCTTGCTTTGTTCTTTGCCGGACTCATGGGATCATCTTGTCATGGCTATTGGAAGCACCACATCCACATTCAAAATGGATGAAGTAGTTTCTTCGTTGTTGTCTGAAGAGATGTGGAGAAAGTCTTCTGAGACAGCCAAAGAGGCTCTTGCAGTTCGTGGAAGACCCAAGGAGAAAGGGAAAAAGAAGGACAAGAAAGTTGAGAAGGATAGATCCAAATCCTATGGGAGATCCAAATCTCCTGGAAAGTCCAAGGCTCTTTATTAGAACTGTGGTAAATTTGGACATTTCCAAAAGGAATACAAAGAGGAAAAGAAAAGGAAGAAGAAGAACCCAAATTTAGATTCTGACAAGTCACAAGATGATGGTGATGCCTTCATCGTAGCCTTGGCAACCCATGCATCTGATGATGTGTGGCTGATTGATTCTAGTGCATCATTCCACATGACCTCACATCGAGACTGGTTTACTAAGTATGAGGAGTTCGATGGTTGAAAGGTGTACATGGGTGACGACTCTCATTTGAAGATTGTTGGTCATGGAAGAGTCTCTATTCAATTCCCTAATGGATGAGTGAAGGGGATCTATGGGGTTATGCACATCCCAGGCTTAGCACGGAACCTACTTTCTGTAAGTATGTTGAATGATGCAAGTGTGCAGATTATCTTTTCGAAAGAAGGATGCAAGATGACTAGAGGAGCTATGGTGCTTGCTAAGGGTACTAGGAGAGGTACTTTGTTTCAGCTGGAGGCATGCATTTCACAATGCAATAGTTCTTCTGACTCAAGGAAGAGGGCAATAGTCACTTCATCCCCACCATCTGAACGAACAGTGAAGAAATCTATTATATCTAGTCCTGATGGTTGTATTCATGCCTTGGAAGTTAAGCTTCCTGTTGAAAAGACAATGTTATGGCATAAGAGATTTGGCCACATTGGTGAGAAGGGTCTGCGTACCCTGTCAAATAAAAACCTCGTTGAGGGGTTAGATGATTGTAACCTTGAGTTCAATTTTTGCGAACATTGCATATATGGAAAACAAAATCGTGTTCAGTTTTATTCGAGTTCTCATAAGTCTTCTAGTGTGTTGGACCTTGTTCATTCTGATGTATTTGGTCCTGTTAATGTTCCTTCGTTATCAAAATCTGTATATTTTGTATCTTTCATAGATGACTACAGGAGAAGGACATGGATTTATTTTCTCAGAAGCAAATATGAAGTCTATAGTAAGTTTAAGGAGTTTAAAGCTTTTGCTGAAAATTAGATTGGTAAAAGGATTAAGTGTTTGAGAACTGACAACAATGGTTAGTTCTATTCTACAAAATTCAATAAATATTGCAAGGAACTTGGGATTGAAAGACGTAAGACAACTCCATACACCCCGCAGTAAAATGGAGTTGCAGAGAGGATGAACAGGACACTGATGGAGAAGGCTAGGAGTATGCTTAGTAGAGATGGCCTAGAACAAAAGTTTTGGGTTGAACCTGTTGCCACTGCTTGCTATCTTGTAAATAGATCCCCTACATCAGATCTTGTTGGAAAGACACCCATGGAGGTGTGGTATGGTAGAAAGCCTTCAATAAGGCATCTTCATGTTTTTGTTTGTGAGGCATATGCACATGTGCCTAGGGAGAAGTGGTCAAAATTAGAGAACAAGGTTGTTAAGTGTATCTTCATTGGCTATGGTGTCGGTGTGAAAGGATACAAGCTTTGGGATCCTATGGCTAAAAAAGTGTTGTATAGTACGACTATTTTACAGTCAAAAGAAAAAGAAAAGAAAGAGGATGTTGTTCAATTTCCTGCTACCCCTAGAAAGACTGAACATAAAGACAATTTTGGACCTAATGATGAGGAGAGCTCTTGCAGATCTGAAAGCTTAGATGAAGAAGTTGAACCTCAACCTCAGTTCTTGAGGAGGTCTACATGAATAAGAAAGCAACCTAAAAGGTTTGGTTATACATTTCTTGATTCTAGTTGTGTTTTTGCTTTACTTACTAATAGTGATGAACCTAGAACTGTATCAAAGGCTATGGATATGAAAGATGTAGGTTCCTAGAAGGAGGCCATGGAGGATGAAATGGCTTCTTTGGAAAAGAATCAAACTTGGGACTTGGTACCTTTGGCTCCTGGACGGAAACCTGTTGGATGCAAATGGGTGTTCAAGAAGAAATTTGGTGCAGATGGCAGTGTTGAGAAATACAAGGCCAGATTGGTTGCAAAGGGGTATTCACAAGTGGAGGGTATAGATTATGGTGAGATCTTCTCTCCCGTTGTAGAGCTAACATCCATTCGATTCCTATTATCTCTTGCAGCAGCTTATGACTTAGAGGTAGAATAGATGGATGTGAAGACAACTTTCCATCATGGTGATTTGGAGAAAGAAATCTACATGTCACAGCTAGAGCATTACATGGTGAAAGGTAAAGAAAAATTGGTTTGCAAGTTAAAGAAGTCTTTATATGGTTTGAAGCAATCTCCTAAGAGGTGGTACTTGAAGTTTGATACCTTTGTGTTGTCTATTAGATTTGTGAGATCGAAATCGGATCACTGTGTGTATTATAAGTTTGATGGTGATCATATTATCATTGTTGCATTATATGTTGATGATATGTTGCTCATTGGGAAGGGTAACAATATGATTTCTGATTTTAAATCTCAGTTGTCAGCACAGTTTGAAATGAAAGATTTAGGGGTAGCCAGGTACATTCTAGGAATGGAAATCAGAAGAGAAAGAGCTAACAAAAAACTTTGGTTAAGCCAGAGTAAGTATGTGAAGACGGTGTTGGATAGGTTCAGCATGGTAGATTGTAGACCATTGTGTGTTCCTGTTTCTTTGGGAACAAAGTTGTCTGTTGAGGATTGTCCAAAATCTCCTAGTGGGGTGGAGGACATGAGAAGAGTACCTTATGCTAGTGTTGTTGGCAGTTTGATGTATGCTATGGTCTGCACAAGACCAGACATTGCCCAAGCAGTGGGAGTCCTTAGTCAATTTATGGCTAATCCTGGATGGGTACATTGGGATGTAGTTATGCGAGTGTTCATATATTTGAGGGATACTTCCAAGTATTCCATATGCTATCATGGTAATGTTACAGGACCTCCGCATTCTGTTGATATTTGTGGATTTGTGGATTTAGATTGGGCAGGTGACATTAACAGTAGGAGATCCACCAATGCTTATGTGTTTACACTGTTTGGTGGTGCTATTAGTTGGATGAGTAAGTGACAACCTGTGGTTTCTTTGTCCACAACAGAAGTTGAGTATATGGTAGAAACTCATGCTTGTAAAGAATCCATTTGGCTTAAGAGATTGTGTTCAGATATTGGTGTTGATGCAGGTCAGATTATGATCAGTTGTGACAGTTAGAGTGTTATTTGCCTTGCGAAGAATCCAACTTTCCATGCCAGAACAAAGCATATTGATGTTCAGTTTCACTTCGTGTGAGACATGGTAGAGGATGGGAAGGTAAGTTTGGAGAAGGTACATACTTTGAAGAATGTTGCAGATGCATTGATGAAGCCAATGGGCACAGAGAAGTTCAGATGGTGTTCAGAGTCTATGGGCCTTTCAGCCTATAGCAATTAAATCATGTTATTCTATTGGCTCTTACAAGGTATTCGACAAGTGGGAGAATGTTGGGAATTAAGGTGTCTCAACCTTGGTACTTCCTTGAATTATTTATGATTGTATTTATTTATTCATTACCTATGATGTAAATTAATTATAAATTCCATATTGTCATTTTGTGGGATGTGGCACGGTGATGTGTCATCCTACATGGAAGATGACAACTTATAATTTTGTCCTCACATGAGGAGATAGGCATCCCACTTTGTGGTAGGAGTATTTTTCCATGTGTCGGCATCTTGGATGTTGTGTAAGGGAATGTTTGACCAAAACGGTTATGACGGATTCCTATGATGAAGTTATGACATGTAAGAGTCGAAAATAGAAGCTTGAAAGATAAGTGAAGACATGTGTCGAAGAGCATCTTTGAAAAAGGCATCTTTGGGCACCCTAGGGTGGACTATGACATGTAAGAGAATATACTATTTATAGCCTATGTATGATAGATTCTCTTACAACTGTAAGTTGTAACTGCTATGACAGATTCTATGACAGTCATAAGAGTCGTAAGAGCATCTGTCATAGCCCATTTTGGAAATAGGTGACCTCTTTGGGATGGGAACTGTGGAAAAGTGTCAGATACATCTTACAATGTTGACCAAGTGTCCATAGGCATGGGTTTTGGACCATGAGGCTAAGTTGAATGCCCATTCCAAGATAGAGCCAATTTTGCCTTGTATATTCTATATAAACAGGTGCTTGGAGTAGGAGATGTAGTATGTGATTGACAGGTACTGTTATGCTACCGAATTAACTACAGAGACAAGTGTCGAAGACTATTGAAGCTTGCATTGAAAGTGTATTGTAAACCATATTCAGTTTTGATAATACATTGTGCAGGTTTCTGAGTGTGGGGTTTTTCACCTGATAAGGGTTTTCCCCACGTTATATCTTGTCTCTCTTCTTCTGTCTTCTTTCTAGTTCTTTGTGTATTGCTACAATATCTCTGTTATATGTTTCATGTTGCTATAATTGTAAAGATTCAATTGAATTTGTATAGCTCTCCCCTCATTAGATTAGTGTAAGATGTGATTTCCGCACACCTATCTTCCTTTGATTTGACAGTAGCATCCTCCAAAGTTCTCTTGTTGGCTTTATCAAAGTTGTCATAATATTTTTTTAAGGGCTTCAAATTCCCATGAACAGTTATTGCATTCACAATATCTTCAACTGTCAGGGTGGATTCTTTAGTCTTTAGCCTTTTGCTTACCCTTACACGTCCGAAGGGCTTGTCTTGGGCAACCCTTGATGTTCCTACTTTCTTTGACTTTGTGCTTCCGGAGGGCTTCTCCTTAGATACTTTAACAGCCTTAGTGCCTGAGGCCTTCAACTCTTTAACCTCATCATTTGAATCAATCTTTTCTTATCCTCTTTCTCCACACTGACATACGACCTTTTGGCCATTACTTTTGTTCTTTTTGCTTCCTTACGGGTAGGTTTTTCTTTGACTTTCTCTGCAATAGGAGAAGGTGATGCACCAAAAGTTGTACCAGAACGCCTAGTAGTCCTTGCTTTAGAAGTGGATTCCATCAGAACACTTCCATGTTCTCTGTCCTGCTTCTCCTTCTCAACTTTCTCTATCCTTTCTCTATTTTGTCTCACAACTTCTTTTGTTATGCCAATGCTTTCTGCATATATTTCAACTTGTCTTTGAATCTTTCTCTTAGACTAAGGTTTCCAGAGCTCAACATGCAGTTTTACACTTAGTTCACTATATGTACCAAATCTTTCAACTGAAGTATCTTTTGGTTTGCTTAGAAGGTGTTGAGCATACATCTCTAGTATTTGTCCATCAACTTCATACCTCATGGGCATGATCCATACAATCCTTGGTTCAACTGCTTCCATCAAGCATTGATCTGTTTCCACCATGTAGCAAATTGTATCTTTGTATTTGTCCACTACAGATGTGGGGATTCTTTCCCTTGATTGCATCATGTTCTAAAAATTCTTGAAATATCCCCAAAGAGAAGTCATTGGGCATTGTAGTCACCAATATTGTTCAACTGCTCTCTTATTTGAATGGCAACAGGGTTATAACTGGTCTAACACATGCTTTTCTTGCAAGGTAACTCATTCATGAAATAGAAGAACAAACACAATACCAATGTACCATACTTGAATGTATTCTTCTTATCCTTTTTGATCTTGTTCAGGTTCTCCATTAATTGGTTTTACAGCAGCTCACACAGGTCATAGTCAGCATTCTCTCTTAACATTTGATAGGCAGCATAAATGGTTGTACCGGATACAGAGCTTTCCCTACTGGAGTGGTATATCTTATATCAAATCACCATAGATGCAAATTTGACATTCGAATTAGTTATATCATTTATTGTCATTGCCCTCTTATCAAATTTTGATCTGGTAGCTTTAGTCACAGTCTGATTCTTCACTGATTTTAACATAGGCAGTCCACCGGATGAATTCAATCCTGTTACAGCCTGGGTAACAATTGTTGAAATTAAGGAACACTGAGAGGGGGGGTGAATCAATGTTCTACAAAACTTAATATTATGTTCCTTTAATAATTTACCACATACATCCAAAAGCAAGAAGCATGAATAGAAACAATAAGATCATAACACATGAACACCAGGATTTTTACGTGGAAACCCGGTTAAGGGAAAAACCACGGTGGGGGTTAACCCACAAGAATTTATACTCTGTTAAAAGTATTACAAATGGGGAAGGCACACTGCCGAGAGCTCATTGCTCAAGGAGGCTCACTGCCTACAAAATTGATTACAAGAGTTCACTTAAATGTTTGAACTAAAGAACAGTATCTAACTATGCAAAATAATAGTTCTGGTTAAGCTCAATACACCGACTTTACACACTTCATCTTTCTTTGCCCTGCTTTACTGTTCTGTCATGATTCAGAGCTTAGATCTCCTTGCTTTGCACTTGATACTACTATACTTCGCACTTATCCCTTCATATTCACACATTCACACCACAAAATGCTTGAATACATCGATCATATATATCCACTACATGAAGTTACATCATCTGCAATCGGCCTTAGGAAAACTTGGGAACTATTTCAAGAACACTATTATGTCGGCTAAATCTATGCACAAACATCAATGTGGACCAAAACTTATGTATCCTAGTCACCTCACATGTCAGCCAATACCACTGGATCTCATAAATTACTTGACCAATCACTTCTCGTCATCCACATAAGGATCAAACACTTAGTCGACCTATTATTCACCAGACTGAATTGTCTAACCAAAACCTGATACTTAGATGCTTGTAACTGTAGAGTGTCAAATACTCTACATTTTGTATCAGTCGCAGTAAGTACGTAGGTTTCTTTTATCTCTATGTATTTTTCATTTCGCTATGCGGGTTTCTAATACTCTCTGCGGAAGCCACCAAGTGTCAAGCCACAGTTAAAGCCGCGATATTTGTTTCAAATATTAACTTTTGTGCGGAGTGCACCACGTATCAATTAGTTTCAATATGTTATAAGTTTCATCTTTGCTACGAAGGTCGCCACGTGTAGTATGCGGAGACAATCCCTAAAGTTTCTATTGTGAGCACGGAGGCTGCCATGTGTCTTTTTGCTTTGCTGCGAAGGATGCCGCATGTTCTTTCCGTATCATGTTATCACTGGTAATGAAAGATGGTGGGCCACAACGATGTTAAGTTTCAAGCCAGCGGAGAACGCCACATGGTGGACGCGGAGGTAAAGTTGTTTAGTTTATGACCCTTTTTCAGATAGAAACTTAGAGTTTCTAAAGCGATGCGGAGCCTGCCAAGTGTCAGCTTCCACGAGAGTTTCAAATATTTCATAATGTTTCAAGCAGTAATGCGGAGAACACTGCGTGTTAGTTATTGTGCGCGCGGAAGATGCCACCTGTCCCAGTTTTCTCCTTTTGTAGGCTAGTGAGTGCTGAGGCTGTGGGTCCCATTATTAATATGTTTGTTTCTAAATTGATGCGAGTTGCGACTGTATACGCCTAAAAATGACATGAATCATCCTAAATAAATATTCTAAATATTTATTCTATTCTTCTATTAATTAAATAAATATTCCAAATTTATTTAATCGATTCATTGTTCCATAATTAAATAAATTCAATTTATTTAATTAAAATTCTTCTAAATGTCCTACATAATTAAATAATCATAAATTATTTAATTAAACCAAATTCCTCTATCCTAAGTTCTAAATTCAAAAATCCACCTCTCTTTTACACCTCACCTTTTCCTCCTCACCTTGTCCACCTCATCAAGTTGCACATGTAATTAAATATTTTTAATATTTAATTATCTTATTTTCCCTCACTCACATGGCCTATTTCTTCTCAAATCAGAGGTTAGTTAACTAATCAATCAAAAGTGTTAACTAACCTGTCAATTGAGTCAATTCCTCAATCAATTCAGTCAGTTCCACAATCCACTCTTCTAACTGATCAATCAAGTCTGTTAACTAACTAGTCAATGGAGTTAACTCTCCAATCAATTTTGTCACATCCCCTCTTTCATGATGGAGCTGGGACACTTGTCACATTTCCACTGGTTGCACATTCCTCAACCATTCTCAGTCGTTGATCTTCATATCTCCTCTCAACCGTTGATTCTCATTCTTCCAAGTCTATAAATGAAGCTTCATCCTTCCATTCTAATGACCCAGGCTTTTGACATCGTTACTCTGCAGAAATATCACCAGCGTGCCTTTGGCATCCTTTTACCATCCACAAGCTTGAGATCACATACTTGCTTTGAAGCTCATCTTCATTGCATATCACAACAGCCATTTACCATCGACTTCCTCAAACACAACTTAAAAGAGTGCACTCTCTGAGGGCTCCCTTTATCTGCAAAAGGACGATTGTAATAGGCGAACAACAGAAGCATCGATTTCAGGGAAGGTTTGCTTTGTGTTATTCATTGCTATTTTCGTTTAATCTTCTTTGTTATCTCCTATTCTGTTGATGTTTGGGTCATACATTATTCATTTGATTGATCACTATTTTACCCTTACAGCGACAATTGTCAATAACGGAGATCACCCAAGCATAAAGACACAGTTTTGAGAGCTTCGTGGAAGAAGACACGTAAATGTTTTTGAAGGCTGCGGAGCACAACAAGTGTCATTTTCCTGTTCATTCCTGAGAGACAGAGTTTCTCGTTTTGCTGCAAACGCTGCCATTTGTCACAGTATGTTTCAAGTTTCAAGTACGCGGGTCTCACCATGTGTCTGCCCCTTAATGGAAGGAGGTGTGCCACATATATTTTGCCCCAGCCAATGAGCTTGCAGGAAGGAAAAGATAGTTGTAGATTTGAAGGATCGTAACTGCCGGAGACTACCAGTTATCTTCAGTTCTGTTAGGCCGTTGGGATTCTGTTGTTACAGATAATCTAGAGTCAGATCTTCGGCTATAAATATGTAAGATTGTAATAGATCGAGAGATTAGTCAGATATACATAGATACACAAAGATAGAGATTTGTGATAAGTTTTGTCAGAGAATCTAAAAGAGAAGTTGGAGACTTTGTTGTGGCCAGTTGATATCATTTTGCCTTTATTCTGTTGTTCTTGATTAGAAAGTTAATGTACCTATGCATGTATCTGTGCCTTTTATGTTGCTGGAAAATTAATGAGAAGAGCTTAGTTCTGTGTCTTGTTTGATATTATCTGTGTCATTGCAGAGTGTCTGATTGTGAGCCTTTGATTATATTCATTTCATCTGCTTATGTTAATCATGTAGTATCTGCTCTTTAATATAACTAAACCTTGAGAATAGCTTCACTGTGCTTAATTTGAAAGAAATACTGTTACTCAGGTGCATCTGCATAGTTAGATTTGCTTAAATGTATCTGTAATCTTGTTAGCTTATACCCTTTTCCTGAAAACCCATTTAAAATAGAGAAGAGCTAGGTTCTTTAAAATCTGGAGGTTGTTTCAAGTAGCAAGTTCCATATTCTTGAAACTTCTCATGTTGGTGTTGGAACCTGCGCAATTTTATACATCAACAGTTTTTGGCATGCCCGGTGGGACCTTTCTTGAAGTTTCTATCAAGATCGTATGAGCCAGAGAGCAATAAGGAGCCAGAGTTGTGGACCTACAACAAGAGCTCAATCTGCTGCTAATCCAGGCATTCTTTTGCCACTGTTAGTAGCTACTCCAAAGAGAAGAGTGAATCAGTTTGTAGCAGCACACAGAGTAAATATGGGAGCACCTGTAGCCCCAAGGAACTATGCAATTTGGAACACTGGCAGTCCTCTAATTCTCCTAGTACCACCAACAACTTGGGATGCTATTCCAGCCAATGCCCTGAAGGCTCTACCTAAGTTCAGTGGGGAAGATTTGAAGACACCTGAAGAGCATCTGCAGGATGTATTTGATGTGTGTGCGGTACATGTTATCACTCAACAGAATGTGGCCATAAGACTGCTAGCAACTTCTTTCAAAGGAAAGGCTCTGGACTGGTATAGATCTCTCACTCCAAACACAATATCTACATGGGATCAGCTTGGAGACATTTTCTTTGCAAGATTTAAAGAAAAAGGTGATAAATCCTCCTTGCTACAACAATTGATCACTATCAAAAGGGCACCATAGGAGGCCATGACTGATTTCAACTCAAGATTTCAAAAGACCTGGGATAGAATTCTTGCTACAGCAAGACCATTATTAGGTATGGCTATTGTGTTTTACCTTAAAGCTTTAAACTCAGATATATCAGTAATGATTCAGTCTCTTGGAGGTCAGACACTACCAAAAGCATATGATTTGGCAGTCAAGGCTGAAAATAACTTGATAGATGCTGAAAAATTGCCCCCAAGGCCTCTTATGCCCATGTTCCCAGAAATTACCTTACCTCTGCCACAAGAAGCTCCTAATCTTACAGCTCCACCTGTGTCTATGTATTCCTTTCCTCAACAACCTGCTAAGGCAACCACCTTTGCTCAACCATCTGAAATGGATGATGTTAAGAACATTCTAAGGACCTTATCAAATGAGATAATTAATCTAAAGAGGCAACAAAATCTCTATCCAAAGCCCCCTATCAAGGTTACCAAGGAAATAGACCTCCCTTTCAGCCAAATCAATATCAAGACCCTCAAAGGCAAACTAATCCTCAGCCTTCAAACCAGTTGGTTACAGTCCCTACACCTTTACAAATTATTCCTCCTAATCCCAACAAGGAAATTGTTACAGGGCAAAATAATTTTGCAGATGGCACAAATGCTTGGTGCTTCCCCTGCAAGAATGCCCATATGCCAAGAGACTATCCCAGAGGAATTTTACAGCAAAAGATAGCAAAACAAAGTGGGTTAGAAGGACAATTTTCAACTTCTAACACTCCACCATATCAATCTCCTGGTGTTCAAAACATAGTCATGGTGGCCCAGGTGCAAGGGGTGTCCATACAACAAGAAGAGGAAATAGCCCCTGAACATGCTTTATTTTCATGGATTGAAGAGGAAGATTCAGTGTTTGTGAATGAGGCATCTACTTCAAATAAACCACTGGCACATCCAGACTATTATACCAGATCAAAGAGGAGAATGATGGAGCAGCCTAAAGTCACTAATAACAATATTATGGGAGCTCCTCCATTTCAAAATCATCAGAACATAGTCTCTAGACAAGAAATGCCTCAGCCTATGCAGAATCAAGTAGCCTCAGGACAGGTTCTAGAAAAGATAAGGTACCCTTATTATTCAAAGACCCAAGCATTAGGACCTGTGAATGCGGTGGACCAGCTGAAAAGAATTCCAGCACATGTATCAATTTGGGATATGTTAGCTATTCCTGAGCAGAAGACACTACTGCAGGAAGCTTTGCAGGGTCAAGAAGCCCCTAAACACACTAGTACTAAGGGAGGAGCTATTGACAAAGGAAAGCTTCATCTCAAAGATACTGTACCTCTGTAGACAACAGCCCTGTTAAACAATGAACCTGAGGTAGGTAAATCTAAACCAGATCCCTTTTATTTGACTCTAATAGTTGGGAAGAAACTGTTGCATTATGCAATGATAGACTTTGGGGCCAGTACTATAGTAATGCCAAAATAGATAGTAGATGCTTTAAAAATAAAGTATGAGCCACTTATGAGAGGGGTCATGCAGTTGGATGGAAAATCTATTCAAACAATAGGAAAAATCAAACAACTTCCATTACAACTGTATACTTACCCCAATATAATTATCAACCAGGATGTGGTAGTCGTAGATATTCCCCCTGTATTAGGTTTATGCTTATCTAGAGATTTCACAGCCAAGATAGGAGGTTACATGCCACTTGACTGGTCACACCTCATCCTGAGAACCAAATATGGGACAAAGATGAAGATACTATATGAGCCATTGTCCAAATACCATATCACAAATGAGCCAACCCCAAAATTAGAAGCATCCCATGCTATGTTGAATAAAGACGAGAGAATCTTTGTTGAAGAGTTGGGTGATTGGACTGAATATGACCAACAGGAAGAGGAGAATAATTAGTTATTGACTATGATGCAGAGTGATCCCTATGGAAATTATGACTCTATTGGTCTAGGCACTTATGTCATATTTGAAGAAGACCAAGAAATCCCTAATGTTCTAAGGAAAGAAGTATCATAGAATCAAGAATTTGAAAAAGACTCAAAAATCTGGACCCTAAATTTTGATGGGGCTAGGAGTAAAAATGGTGCTGGAGTAGGAGTTTGTCTTACGGCCCCAAATGGTGAGAAAATTCTAAGAGCCATTCACTTTCAATTTGCCTGTACCAATAATGATGTTGGATATGAATCTTTGGTGCATGGACTCATGTTGGCAAAGAAAAATGGAATAAAGAATCTGATAGTAAGAGGAGATTCAAAACTAGTGGTAAAACAAATCAAAGAAAAGGCAATAGCCAAAAATGTAAGAATGAGATCCTATAGGCACAGAATTTGGGACCTGATAGATGGTTTTGAGGCTTTCAATATTGAAGTAGTTCCCAGAGCCTAAAATTTTGAGGCAGATAGAATGGCACAAATTGGTTCACAGTTTGACCTAGTAAATGATCTATTAGTTAACAATGAGTTAGTCAAAGTTATAGTGAGACCAACTATTCCAGATAATGACCAAAATTGGCAAGTTTTTGATAATAATTTCCATGTACTCTCATTCTTACAACAATCAGGCAAGTTTGCTGATCAATTACATCCCAAAATTGAAGAAGCATATGGTGACCAAATTATCCAGCTGAAGTCAAATAAACTCCCTAAAGGACTGATTACTTTAGAAAACTTGTTTGACCTAGAAGATGTAAGCCTAGAGAAGAGGAGGTTTCAGACAAATAAGGAAGATTATTCTGAAATCCAAGTCAGTGAAGGAAGAAGATAGAAAATTGGAAAGTCTACAACCCAGCAAGAAAGTGAAAGGCTGATTGATTTGTGTGAAAAATATGATAGGGTGATTGCTTGGACCTATGAAGACATGCATGGCTATAATAGAGATATCATCCAACACACCATAGAGCTTACTGAAGGATCTAAACTAGTTAGACAGAAGCAAAGGCCAATGAATCCTAGAATTGAACCTTTAATATTAGATGAGTTGCAAAAGCTCCTAGAATCAAAGATTATTTTTCCAATTAAGCACTCAACTTGGGTATCAAACCTAGTGCCAGTAAGAAAGAAGAATGTTGACATAAGACTCTATGTAGATTTCAGGGATTTGAATAAAGCATCTTTGAAAGATCATTATCCCCTACCCTCTATTGAACATATTTTACAGACTATGGCTGGGTTAGAAAGGTTTTCCGTGCTGGATGGTTTCTCAGGATATAATTAGATTTGGTTAGTAGATGAAGATCAGCATAAGACTGCATTCACTACAAAGTGGGGAACATTTGCATATGCTAAAATGCCTTTTGGCCTTTCAAATGTTGGAGCTACTTTTCAGCATGCAATGGATGTAGCATTTGGGGAACTTATAAATAAAATTATTCTGATTTATCTAGATGACCTCAGTATTTTTTCTAAGAATGCTATAGATCATTTTGATCATTTAGAGTCTGTATTTAAGAAATGTCAAGAGTTTGGAATATCTCTGAATCCCAAAAAGTGTATCTTTGCAGTACCTCAGGGTAAACTTTTAGGGCATATAGAGTCAAAGGAAGGAGTCTCTATTGATCCAGAAAGAGTCATTGCCATAATGAACCTATCTCTGCCAGTTAATAAGAAAGCAGTTCAATCCTTTCTAGGGAAAATCAACTTTGTTAGCCAGTTCATATCTGATTTTGCAGGACTAATTAGACCAATGACATTGTTGCTTAAAAAGGATCTGGTTTTCAAATGGACTGCAAAAGGAAGACAGGCTTTTGAAGAAGTCAAGAGAGCCATTTCAACAACCCCAGTACTCAAAAACCCAGATTTTTCTGTATCTTTCATAATGTATGTGTATGGGGGAGAATTCAGTGTTGCTGCTGTTTTAACTCAGAAAGATGATCAGCAAGAAGGAGAACACCCAATAGCCTTTTTCTCTAAAACTCTTAGGGAATATGAGGCTAAATATAATTTTGTGGAGAAGCAGGCATATGCCATGGTAAAAGCCCTTAAAAAATTTAGACATATGGTGACAGGGAACAAGATTATGATATTAGTGGCTCATCCTAGTGTAAGAGAATATATTATGGAGGGTGAGATCACTGAGAAAAGGGCCAATTGGATCACAAAGATTCTAGAGTATGATGTAGAAGTAAGACCCACCAAGTTAGTTAGAGGCAAAGGATTGTGCCAATATATGACTCAAGACATGGAGAGAATAATGATTGAAGAAACAGAAAGTGAAAATGTATTGAAACTCCAAGAGATTGACCAAGAATCTTGGGTCAAAAACAGAATACAATTTATGAAGCATGGGATTTTCCCAAATGAGCTCTCCCATGATAAGAAAAGATACTATAGGCAGCAAGGGGCCCATTTTGTACTAATTGACCATATTCTATTTAGAAGAAATGTTGATGGTATACTTTTGAGATGTATAGAGAAAGATGAAGCTCAAAGGATACTACATGAATTACATCATGGAACCTCAGGTGGACACTTTTTAGCAAGGACCACTGCAATCAAAGTGACTCAAGTAGGATATTTCTGGCCCACTCTATTTACAGATTGCTATCAGCTGGCTAAAGAATGCTAGGCTTGTCAATTTTATACAGGCAAAAGGAGAAATGCAGCAATGCCTCTAAGCCCCATACTTGTAGATGAACCCTTTGCTCAATGGGGTTTAGATTTTATTGGTATGATCAATCTAGTGTTAAGTATGGGACACAAATGGATCCTCACAGCAATAGATTATTTTACCAGGTGGAGTGAAGTAGTACCACTCAAAGAGGCAACATAAAAGGCTATACTAGAGTTTCTAGAAGGCATAACTATTCGGTTTGGTCCTCCTCGTACCATTATAACAGATAATGCTAAAGCATTTTTGGGAACCAAACTATCTGAGTTTGCATTAAGGAATGGGATTTATTTGAAGACTTCTTCAAATTATTACCCTCAGGGTAATGGTCTGGCAGAGTCCACTAACAAGAACTTGATCAAACTCATTAAAAGGATAGGGACCAATTATCATAGAGAGTGGCATAAACTACTTAACACAACACTGTGGGCTGACATAATCACACCAAAGCAAGTGACTAAAATTTCTCCTTATGAATTAGTTTATGGTAAACCAACAGTAATGCCACTGAGCTTAGAGATCCCTACTTTGCAATTATTAAAGCAGATAGAAATTGAAGAGAATGGCCCCATGCAAGTTAGAGTTGCTAAACTGTTGGAAGTACAAGAGAAAAGAGAAAAGGCACATGAGTCACTGATAAAACATTAGAAAATGCTTAAAGACTATTTTGATAAGAAGACTTCAAATCCCATTTTTGAGGTTAGCTCATTGGTATTGAAATGGGATGAGAGAGTTGCTAAGCCAGGTCGACACAGCAAATTTGAATCATTGTGGACGGGTCCTTACAAAATTTGTTCCTGCAAGCAACAAAATTCATTTGAATTGGAGACCATGGATGGGGAACCTGAAGAGATTCCTATAAATGGGATCTATCTGAAGCATTTCAACTAAGCAGGGGCTCTTATGTATCATAGTTAGTCAGTTTCTTTCCTTTTCTTGCTTTCTTGTTTTCCTGATTTTTGTTCCCGCTTTCCCTTTCAATAAGTGTTCGGTGAACACGTGTCTATAGTGCAAAGCCCCTTCTCTTTTGGTCTCACATTTATTAAGGTTGTTCGGCAATCCCTAAATCCCCAGGAAGTACACACTTTTCAGAAAAGATAAGCCACTCCCTTAACATATCTGACACTCTGTTCCATGCGGATTTCAAACAGATACACTAATTGTTTCTCAGCATTAATGCCATTTATAAGATAAGATGTGTCATTGATTACCTCCATAAGCCCTAATGAATTAGTCTTAAGTCCTAACTGTAGCTCTCATTTGTTTCTATCTCTCTGCTTTGAATCACTGTTGCCTCCAATTTCTGTCCCTAGCAGCACCTTTCAGCTAAGTGTAAGTCTTATTATACAGTTTCATTCTTTCCTGAGTCAAAGCTTGCCGCATTCTCCCCGCAGATACAGATTGTAGACACCCAAAATTGTCCCAAATTTGTTCATGTCTAGCAACACCTAGTCAAATACATCACTTAGACATCATGTAGCATTTTGTCCTAAATCCCATTCTTAATCCCATCCTTATCCCACTTAGCCAATTAATTATTTATTTAATTAATTTCACATTCATAATCCCACTTTCCAATTAATTAAATAAATTTTATTTATTTAATTAATTTCCCAATCATATCCTAATCCCACTATCTAATTAATTAAATAAATTTTATTTATTTAATTAATATCCAACTCATATCCCAACTAATTCAAATATTTTATTTGAATTAAGTTCTCACATTTCATTATAAGCCGACTTTCCAATTAATTAAATAAATTTTATTTATTTAATTAATTTATCTTATCATTTAGCCGACATGTGTGCCTCTTTCATTTAAAAAAGATAAGTGGTACTATAGCCTTTTATTTAATATATTTTATATGTAGTACTTTTTATGTACACAAGCACACATGAGCCCTATTCTCCTTGACACTTGTCAAATGACTACAACTCCCTTGAAGAGTGGGATAACCGAATCAATCCTAGCCGTCCACATCAATCAATTAGCTTTTTAATCTCAGCCGTCCATTGGAACCAAGCCTTTCCTATAAATCAAACCCCTCATAAGCCATTAACAATGCATTGAGCTTTAAGTAATATTATTCTGCCAAATTTTCTATAATGCATTGAGCTTCAAGTACCATTATTCTGTCAAAATATCATTAGAGCCTTTGCATCCTTCAACTATCATCCTCATATCATCTTCATCTTAATGTTATGCTGTAGAAGTGAGCATCCAACATTCCTCCAACAATAATCCTTCAAAATCTTGCATGCTCATGCGAGGTGGAGAAGAGCAATGGAGATAAATCAAGCATAGCATGGAAATCAGTTTGCATTTACATTTGTTATTTTGATTTTCATGTTGTCTTGTGCTTCATTGTGCATTGCTAGGGTTTTATCATTGCTGTTTATTCATTTGCCATGATTTGCAATTTTACCCTAACATACATTTGGCACGCCCGGTGGGACTCACTTTGCTTGATCTTTTTTGCAGGTTTTTGTAGTAAAAATTTGCATTCATCTAATCCCCATTGTCAAGTTTTGCAGGTTTAATTAACTTTTTGCTGCAGATCTGCTACTTTTTCGACAAAACCCTAGGTTTTAAAGATTTCATCATATCTTCCAAACGGCTGCGAATTTTTTTACAAGATTTTAGCAAAAGTTTGTCAATGATATAAGGAAGCTACAGCAGAAAATTTTTGGGTTTATCGCGATTTTTGCGGGATTTATCACGTTTTTATGTTTTTTCATAAAATCACAATTCTGGGCGCAAATCAGCGAATTTTTCAGAAATTTTTATATTTCTGGAAAGCTCTTGAAATTCTAATGGGGGTCTATGTTTTGTAGATTTAATTTGGAGGTCATTTACATTGCGAAAAAATCAGATCTTTGCTGACTGTACCATTTCTATAAATCCGCATTTCTGGGCGCAAATCAGGGAATTTTTCTGATTTCTTTACATTTTCGGAAAGCTCTCTGAAAATTAATGGGGTCTTTTCTTTGATTTTTTAATTTTTGAACCAAAAATCTATCAAAATAATCAAATCTAATTCGGCTATGCATCTAAAATTACAATTTTCCTTGCCTGATGAGCCTATTTTTTTATGCCTGCATTATAATATCATTTTTTTTATGTTGTAGGTGATCATAACGAGCTGGAGCAACATTGACATTAACATCTACAGCAATTTGGAAAGCAAAAATAATCAGGTGCAATCATTTCATTTCTCATCTTCTAATCATTGTTTGCAAACACATTTGGATTTTGGGCATAAAATGAACAATTGTTTGCAAATTCACATCAAAAAATTGGGCTAAAATAAACTATTGTCTTTCATCACATTTGGATTTGGGCTTTAAAACAAATAAGTGCTTGCATTGTCTTCCACACATTGAATTTCTAAGGTTAATGAACCCCATGCGAGTGTGACCAAGTAAATGTGTATGCTCTCTCCTCGCGTCCCGACACGAACTTGGAGATCAAAAATATTTACTTGTGTTGCTTTTGTTTAGCCTTAGAGAGGCCTGCCTTGGTATCCACCCCAAGGGAACGACCTCAAGCGGTACTTTCATCCGGTCCGCTATAAAAATCAGAGGATAAGGCGAAAGCCAAGTCTAACCGGTATTAGCGCTCACCATACAGTGCTAACTCGAAAGGAGGTGTACCTTTGTGTATATTAAAACTCCTAGTAGGGTTAGTTAAAGTCTTAAGTGGCTTGCTGGATGCTCGTGGGGTGCCGGTCCCCCGGATTTTCACTAGAACCTCCTTGTGATAGTGGCCTTGCCTTGAATAGGACTTGTTGAAGTGTCTTCACGTGCTTGCTTAACCATCATCACATTCTTCCAAACTAAAACTTGCTTATGTGTCTTGCGTGAGTGATTCATGTGTGTAGATGCATAATCATTTGTTTGAACATTGCCACATCAAGCTCTAAACACTCAAACACATAAAGACAAGTCATCTTACACATTCTTCCAATAACATTCAAACCCAATCACTTTCATCCCAAACATAGCCAAGTCATCCAAACAAGCCACATCATCATCCAAATCCCTAAACAAGCACTTGTTAAAAGGACCTAATACAAACACTTGGTGACAACATGTCTACATTAGAGGACCTAGAAATCAAATTCCAAAGATTCCTCCAAAATCTTTATCAAGGATCACAACCCCTAAACCAAGATGCCATTGAAATATTACAATTCTTCATCCAAAAAGCTCAACCCCACGTAAGCCAATCACCTCAACTACAAAACTCCATAGCCCAAGTCCAACACCTTTTAGCCACTAGTCAAGCTCAACAAGTACAACAATCCTTAGCCATTCACTATCAACCTAATCCACTTCATAGCCACATGTCATATCCATCCACTTCCTATCAACTTAATCCACCTATCCACCAAGTCAATACCACATCAACCTATGAACATCCACCTCAAGCTTATCCAATCCCTTATGCCATCATTCCAATGCACTATCAAGCCCATCCACAAGGCAATCAAGTGATATTACAAGAACAACATGCAAGTCCAAATAGCCCTTTGTACATAAATCAAGCACGTCCAAGTACACCTTTTCAACAAGACTATCAAGCACCATTGATAGACCTAAGTCCACACCTGCAACAAAAAACAAATGCAAATCCCAATGGCCCCTTGTACATAAATCAAACAAGCCCAAGTTATCCTATGCAAGATCTAATAACCTTTGACAAGGGAGATACCAATCTAGAGTGGCCTCCACCATCCAATCACATGCCATCACATGAGCCAACTAAGCCTATCCCAAAACCACCATGTGATCCTATTCCTAGTCCATTGATCCCCTCCAAACCACCAAGCCCTTCATTACCTCCATCACCATGTCATTCTAAGCCTTCACCAAAGGATGCGGCTGAGAGAGTTTTACAAAGGATGCTTGAAACAAAACTCATTGCACTTCCCAAAGTCAAACCATGTGAAGAAAGTCCATATGATGAACATGATTATTGTGCATACCATAGGACCAAAGGCCATAATACAAACCAATGCCCAATATTTCTCTCAATTGTTTACAAAGTGTACCCACCTATAATGGGAAATCATGCCACATCACCCCCATCTAGTCCAAATCCTAATCCACCCAATCCAATTAGCTCTCAACCTAATCCTCGTCCTAATCCTAATCCAACGCCGTCTACCATTATCATCCATCCATTATATTTCCCATCCACCCATACACTTGCGAAGGATGTGATCCATTGGCTACTAGATAGGAATAGACTACCCCTATGTCAAATACCAATTCATGAGCCTACCAATGAACTTCCAAAGGTCATGTCCAATCCTATAATCTCATCATGTGGTTCACATATCCTTGAGCCTATCCACGAGCCTTCCATTAACATTCCTAGCCCTTCAAGCCCATCATCTGACCTACAAGCCATCAAGCCTATTCAAGAGTCATCATGTTCTCATATTGTTGACCAAGAGCCTATCCAAGAGCCTTCCACTTCCCTTCAAGCAACCCAAGAGGTATGTCAAAGGTTTAATCCTAAGCATGTGGAAACATTAAGCCCTAATCCAACTCAAGATAAAAACACTTTCATGCAACCCATCCATAACATTTACCTTCTTCATGATCAAGATGATACCTATGAAGAAGCTATCCATGAGCACCTTGATCCTATCCATAACCTTATATCCATCCATGAGCGAGATATCCACATTGCTCCTAGTCATCCTCCATCTAGCCCTATACATAATGAGCAAACATCCACTTGTCATGATGAGACACTTGTCCCCCAAGTAAGCATAAAGGATCAAACAAATAACTTGGATCTTAGCAAACACAATGCTAATCAAGATCCTAATGATCCTCCTTCCACATCCACTATCGATTCCACTTCAAATCCACTATCATGTCCTAGTGGTCTTACTACCCTTATGCATGAATGTTCTTCCTTAGGACAACAACGTCCTTTATCCACTTCATCTTCTCCATCCAATAAAGAGCTCAAGTCTAGTGTCCAAAACACATCTAGTCCCATAGTCAATCGCATCCTCCAAAACATGAACTACAAAGACAAAGGTCTAGGCCTTTATGAACAAGGTATTTTGGAGCCAAACCATGTCAAGATTCCTCCATGCTCATATGGCCTTGGATACACACCCCAAGGTAAACAAGGCAAATATGTTGGTAATCCCTTCATGCATCCTAAACCTACCACTTTCCATCACACCCCCCATCATATACCCAAAACATATGTAGTCATTCCAACTCCATCATCCTATAAATGTCAAAAGCATGTGACCATACACCTTCCACCATCCACCTTGCCTCCACTTTTACCAACTCCAAATATCCCTCCATCCACCTTGCCACCATTGCTTCCAACACCTAACATACATATCATTCATAAGTATCCTTACATCCCTAATCATGGCCAACAAAAGCACACATCATTTAAACATAAAGCTTCCAATAATTCCATCCACTCCACCCACCCCATGGGATTCAAAAGCAAAATTTTTTATGTCTCTACCTACAAAGCTAAAAGTCCTACCAAAAATCCTAAGGACTCTCATGCCTTAGGGCACAAACATGAAAAATCAATGCAAAGAACCAAAGCAACGCAATCCAAAAAGCCATCTAAATCCTTACCTCCAAATGCAAAGCCTAAAAGAAAAATGGTTTGGGTTCCTAAGCAAATAGCTAGCAAAATGAATGAGGCATCCTTATCCACCTCTCAAGAATCCCAATCACCTATATCCATCCAAGAGCCTATCTCCATTCAAAACTTCCATTCCCTTCAAAAATCCCACAAGCAAAGCAAAAGCACTAAAAATACTAAATCTATGTGGGTTCCTAAATCACTTCATCAACCATCTCCTAAGCAAACATCTCCATTGCTTCCTACACCACCATCTCATCAAAAGCTTCAATGTTTATCACGGTGTGTGCAACCATTGGTCATGGTTCCCTTCCACTCCGTAGCACCTCTACACAACTACATCCCCCCATCTTCCATCCATTATCCTACATATCTCCCCCATGCTATCCCTATGGTCCATGCTTTTGCATAAACTTTTCATCCTTTTCCATAAGCACATCATAATCTACTATCCTTCCATCCATCCATCCTTGCATGAGCCTTCCATAATCCACATCCTAATCCACTATCTACCTAATCCATCTCCCATCCATGAAACCCCTTATCAACATCTATGAGCATAACGACATGGTCCATGCGATGACATCCATCTCCAACGGGACTACCAACATCCATCGAACTAGACACTTGAGTCCCTCCTATCCATTACCATGGTGAAAACCTAGCAAACAGGCGCCATGTGTAATTGTCATCCCATCTAAAAAGCAAAAGAAGAAAAAAATAAATAAATAAAAATTAAAAAAGTAAAGAGAAATTCCTTCGTCCAACGGTGAAAACCTGGTAAACAGGCACCTTGGATAAGTACCATGATGAAAACCTGGCAAACAGGCATCATGTGTAGGTTGATCTTCTATGTCACTTACACTTGGGGGCACATTGTCTCATCCAACCTATCCATTTCCAAACTATCTATCCCATTATATCATACCAACCTATCTTATCCTATCTTGCCATCGTACCATCCTTAGCCATTACATAAACATGCCTATCTTACTAAATCCATTTACCCATCCTTCCACCTTTTGATCTTGATGAAGACATAGGGGCAAAAATGTTGAAACATGTTTGGATATTTCTTGACATACCTTCTTTCCAAACCAAGCCCTATCCATTGACAATTTATCCATCCTATCCAAATCCAATCCATCATGTCATCTCTTGGTCATGAATTTTATCATGTAAAAATCCTAAGCATTACCACCTAGAATGGGGTAAGTTCTTCCTATGCAACATAGCCTTTGAAGATCACATCCTAGCTCCCTTATGATCCATCCACTATGATGTATCCTTATCATGAGCTTTCCATATTATAGCTTATCCCCATCTATTTATCATGAGCTTTCCACTCTAGCCTACCTATCTGTTTATCATGAGGCATGCATACATACCTTATATGGCCTATCCTCTTATCTATCCATCTATCATGAGCCTTTCATCCCATTTACTATGAGCACATCCTTTTATCCATCCATCCTACAACCATCCTTGCACCTAGACTTGGTTTTCTCCCTTGTCATTGGTATCAAGCTCAACGCTACCCAAATTGTAAATTCATTGATGTTCCAAAACATTCAAAAACACAAAAAAATCAAAATATCCCAAAAAATATAAAAAAAAATCAAAATATTCCAAAACCCAAAAAAATCAAAAGCAATAAAACCAATCATCATCAATCCAAAACAATCCACTCCATCAACATTCAATCAAAATCAAATCCTCATCATCATCAATTCTTCTTATTAATAACATTCATTCATCCATTTCAATCAATCACTTCTTCCAATCATATCAATCGAATCAATCTAAGCAATGATCTTAAATCCAAGTCACACTAATCCATATCAAGCAAGTTAATCAATCAAGGAACATTATCCAATCAAATCAACAAGTTTTTGATCCTAATCTTGTCATGAGCCAAATCAATTATCATCAATCATCATCAATGAGATATAGCGTTCCCACATCCTTGTGTTGATCTAGGGATATAGCTTTCCCCGCAATGACAACACTATCATCATCAATCAAACAATCAATCATTGGTTTATGACTTGACAAGGGCAATACCTTGTTTGTTTTACATCCTTTGGGCATACTGAGAACATTTGCTTATGCTTAGATTGAGTGGATACTCTAATCATCACACCATCACTATCATCATTCAAAACAATCCAATCATCAAAACAATCAACCCAGCAATAGCAAACATCAAAACCAAAGCACATCAAGCTAGCCATCAAAACAAATCCAATAACTTCAGCAAATCAAAAGTAGCTCAATCCACCACATATCATCACATCATCAACATTTCATCAATCTCAATCCATTTTTATCATCTCATCAATAAAACGCAACATCAGAACTACATCTCATTTCCATCGTTAAGTGCCTTGATCCCATGGATATAGGGTATGTAGGCAGTCTGGAGTACGAAGGAAGTGCCCAGATTCAGGCACAAGCGATTTTCATTTTTCTCCTCTCATCATTTCTTCTATCATCTATCTTCTACATCATCAATAAACAACTTCTTCCAATCAATCTATCATTCAATCAATCCATTTCCTTCAAATCAATCATCAACATTTCATCAATCTCATCATCCTTTCATCCAATCAAATCAATCCAATTATTCCAAACAATGATCCAAGTGCAAGCCATTCTTAATCCATACCAAGAAAGTTGATCAATCAAGCCAAGTTATCCAAACGCAATCCATGGTCTTGATCCTAGCCTTGTTGTAAGCCAAATCAATCAGCCAATTAGCAAACCAACTCAGCAAACAACCTTGTGTTGATCTAGGGATATAGCTTTCCCCGCAATGACAACACTCTCAACTATCAACAATCAACAATTAATCATTGGTTTACAGCTTGACAGGGGCAATACCTTGTTTGTTTTGAATCATTTGTGCATGCTTGCTTGCTTGCTTGTGTGTGTTATCATTTTATCTTGCATTTGCATCATCTCAATACCATTCCAGCTAATATTCATATCTTGTATCCAGACAAGGTTGTATTACGCTGGGGCATGAGACTCATCGTCACCCTGGTTCCTAATACCTTGGTGCATAATGTCTAGTGCTATATCAAACATCATGGTTGCTCACTTTCATTGCAGCATAACGCATCCTTCATTTCTTCTATCCATTCCCTTATCTTTCTTTTGTAGCCAAGCCATTTCTTTTCGAGAGCATACCCGTGTTTGTCCAACACACCTATCCTCTCGAGGGGGCATCATCATCCTATCTCAATATCATTTTCCTCTATCCATACCTTAACTTCTTTGAAATGATGTTACTCAACATAAAGCTCATCATCTCGAACATCATCTCAAAGAGGGGCAAAATGTAGACACCCAAAATTGTCCCAAATTTGTTCATGTCTAGCAACACCTAGTCAAATACATCACTTAGACATCATGTAGCATTTTGTCCTAAATCCCATTCTTAATCCCATCCTTATCCCACTTAGCCAATTAATTAAATAAATTTATTTATTTAATTAATTTCACATTCATAATCCCACTTTCCAATTAATTAAATAAATTTTATTTATTTAATTAATTTCCCAATCATATCCTAATCCCACTATCTAATTAATTAAATAAATTTTATTTATTTAATTAATATCCAACTCATATCCCAACTAATTCAAATATTTTATTTGAATTAAGTTCTCACATTTTATTATAAGCCGACTTTCCAATTAATTAAATAAATTTTATTTATTTAATTAATTTATCTTATCATTTAGCCGACATGTGTGCCTCTTTCATTTAAAAAAGATAAGTGGTACTACAGCCTTTTATTTAATATATTTTATATGTAGTACTTTTTATGTACACAAGCACACATGAGCCCTATTCTCCTTGACACTTGTCAAATGACTACAACTCCCTTGAAGAGTGGGATAACTGAATCAATCCTAGCCGTCCACATCAATCAATTAGCTTTTTAATCTCAGCCGTCCATTGGAACCAAGCCTTTCCTATAAATCAAACCCCTCATAAGCCATTAACAATGCATTGAGCTTTAAGTAATATTATTCTGCCAAATTTTCTATAATGCATTGAGCTTCAAGTACCATTATTTTGTCAAAATATCATTAGAGCCTTTGCATCCTTCAACTATCATCCTCATATCATCTTCATCTTAATGTTATGCTGTAGAAGTGAGCATCCAACATTCCTCCAACAATAATCCTTCAAATCCTTGCATGCTCATGCGAGGTGGAGAAGAGCAATGGAGATAAATCAAGCATAGCATGGAGATCAGTTTGCATTTACATTTGTTATTTTGATTTTCATGTTGTCTTGTGCTTCATTGTGCATTGCTAGGGTTTTATCATTGCTGTTTATTCATTTGCCCTGATTTGCAATTTTACCCTAACATACACAGATATGTCAGAAACGCAGTCTCCTCAAGAGGGACTTAGAATTTATGAGTCAATTGATAAGTTGTTGAGTAGCAAATCATATGCTTCAGCGCCCACGTAACCAAGGAGATCCTACCCAAGAACAAGGGTCCCTGAGGTAGGATTTTCTGTCAACCCAGCAAAGGTGAAGGATTACGCAAATGGCATTTTTGATACGACCCTTCAAAAGAATATCAAGACTCTCTAGGAGGGGGCACATCAGAGGTGTATTCTCAAAGTAAAAAATGGGCAGTCTGAAACTTTTGGAATGAGAATATGGACCTCGCGATTGGCACAGTTCCTGGTTCTGAGTGTACACCTATGTCCTGAGCTAATTGAGTTATGTGCAGAGCTGTTTCATGCACCATCGAATACCATACAACAGGGCCCTTTCATGGTACATATTACGCCCAAGGCCATAAGAGATATGCTGGCTCTGCAACATGATAGAACAACCACATTTCCAACTGTTGCTAAAATGCAAAACACATGGGCAAATGTAATCAACAAAGTCAGGTTCCTCAATTCAAAGATGCAATTGGGAGAAGATAACACCCAGATGCCCATACTACCCACTAGAAGGGCACAATTCAGTCAAAATGTACAAGAAACACTTTCAATGATAGCCTTCATTTTTGGGCTAAGAGAGGATAACACAGTCCATGACTGGCAGATAGCTATCATTTTCAGATTGAAAACTGTGGACAAATCACATGAGTACAAGCTGGATTTCTCGGAGCAAATTGTAACTCCATGGTTGATTAGCTCGTAAATTTCAAGTCTAAACAAGTTTTTAGGTATTCTTCTTTTCTATTCCATCTAATGTTGTATCAGAACCCATCTTTTTGCATCACATATGCATTTAAACATGTATGACCCAGATTTTGGCCAAAACAAAACTATCCCTGTGTCTGCATGGACACATGTATTATTTGAATCCTTTGACCCTTATGAGTTTTGGGAACTTTTTGTAGCCCCTGCTTTTTACCAATTAAGCCCTGAGCCTGTAGAGCATAGATTGACACAAGGTATAAGGGGATTTATGACCAACTACCCAATTCCCTATGATTATTTCTTTGGGGCACACAATACCATAATCAGAGTCCATGGTTTCAATAAAGAGCCCATGCTATTACCTAAAATATTGACCCCTAGGGTCGTATTCTTAGAAGTGACCCAGCAGGTGTCTGTGGTTGATAATGAGTTTGGCCATAAGAAAAAGAAAAAGATGTATGATAGCCCATGGGTTTGGAAAAATATGGCACTTGAGGTTAGAGATGCAGAGCACCTTTTGCTAAGAAAGCTAGCTGCCCTTGGTTTCTTGGTGCAGGAGCTTCCTAGTTTAGTCATTTTGTTGGCTATTTACTTGTCTTCATGTTATTTTGGTTATCCCTAAGGCTTTGAAAGCCATTTTCATACTTTGTAATAAGGACTTAGTCCATTTTATTTGACTAGTCCACTAGAGTATTTGATAAGTCCTATTTTCTAGGATTTCTCTTTAGAAACTTGGAGTTCTTTATGAAAATAAGCTTTTCCATCAGTTCACTGCCTTTCATGGGTAGTTGTACGGACTATAAAGAAGTGGAAACATTGGGGAAACTTGCTGTAAACTTTAGTCTGTATAAACATGCCATATATGAATGGAGAGGAGTCTTTTAAGGAAAAAGCTGTGTTTTATGTTTTTTTTCTAAAAACAGTCTCTTGTACGGCCTGGTATGGAAGGTAGAAGATCCATGGTTTGAAAAAAATTGTTGTAGGTCGGATTACCTTTCATTTGCATCTGTTTGGAGCTCTTGAAACATTTTTATTGCTTTGTTTGATTTCATTGTTTGCGAACTGGTTTTTTTAACCCTCCACAGCTAGGGTTTGGACAAAATGCTCCATTCTTCCTCTGTCCTCTAAAGGTGGTTACCCATTTCTTGGTGGGATGGAGGAAGACAAAGTAGTTTTTAGGTTTTTGATGTCTGCATTGTGGTTCTCCTTCCTCCATGGTGGTTGGTATGCCTCTATCTAGTCAAAACAGTGACTAGTTAGTTAAGAAAAGGCAGAAGACAACAAGAGTGCAAGAAAACAGTCAAAGACTTGTTCAAATGGTGTTGATCTCTGTGTTTTATAAGGAAGGCAGACCTGCACAAGATCCCTACTAATCCAGATGAGGGATCCTTGATACACATCTTTCCCATAATCCCAAGCTAGACTATCTTTTAGAAGAAAAAACAACAGTTGCTGACAGAAATACAGTTTGTTGTTCCTACACGTGGTGGTACAGTACGGTCTGCAAGTTTGATGAATGGTATACATTTAATACAGGTATTTGGAGTGTGCATTCAAAGGTAAGTGTCATTTGGAGTCTAGAAGAGTTAGGATTGGCTTATCTTTTCCCATATGCTACAAGGTTAAACATTCTTGAAATGTTGTTTCTCTATGACAGTCATAAGACAGTCATTGTCTTTGTCAGAGTAAGTACAGTAGTAGGTATTGTGTCATTGATCTCCGGTCCTTGGTAGGTATATGTTGAGAAGATCCTTGGTGATAGAGGAGTGGATGCTAGTTTTGTTGTCCATAAAGGCTACAAGAGGTAAGTTGTCATTGTAGTATTGTCATAGGACAGTCATATTGTTGTTGCTGTCCATTGCCCTGGGGATTATTGGAATTAGTTTTTTTTGGTCAGAGACCTCATGATAGTCATGTCTTCTTGACAAGCATGTGCAAATAGTCATAAGTGACACTATTGGTAGAGTGGATTGGTAGTGGGTAAGAACTTTTGAAGGTAGGTTGCTGTCCTTAGAGGTGGACTGTGCATAAGGACTGGTTAGAGCAGTGACTCACCAGTAGGAAGTTGAATAACCTGTGTGGGAGAACACCAGTGGGTGGTCTAAGGTTGTGTCAGTTCCTTGTAAAAGCCTTGTGTAGGTTTATAAGCAATCCATCTTTGGAAACATTAAGAAGGAAGCTTTGACAACCAAGTTAATTAAGTGAACTTCTACAATCTCTACCTTACCTCTGCATCATATTGGTATCAGAGCCAGGCCCAGGCTAGGATCCCCAAGCACATGAGAGGTCTGGCTTAAGGGGGGTGTTGGTGTTGGAAATAAGCCACACTCGGACCGACGATGGATTGGTCCAAAAGGGGCCAGCAACTCAGTGGTAGAGCACTCCAGCAGTGTGTATGGAAGGTCCTAGGTTCGAGTCCTAGCTGGTCCATATGAGCTATAGCTCAACAAGTGGTATCAGAGCCAGGCCCAAGCTAGGAGCCCCAAGCACATGAGAGGTGTGGCTTAAGGGGGTGTTGGTGTTAGAAATAAGCCACACCCGGACAGACGATGGATCGGTCCAAAAGGGGCCAGTAGCTCAATGGTAGAGCACTCCAACAGTGTGTATGGAAGGTCCTAGGTTCAAGTCCTAACTGGTCCATATGAGCTGTAGCTCAACAAGTGGTATCAGAGCCAATATTCTGATTGGAAGCAAGTGTATGTCAGAAGAGGAAATTGAAACAAAGGCTAGTACAATGCCTCCCAAGACAATGAGTCAAGATGCCATCAAGAAGTTGGTGGAACAGATGGTTGAAGCAAGATTGCAAGAAGTAAAATTGCAGGAAGAGAAGAAGTCTAAGGGCAAGACCAAAGAAGAGGGAAGTTCTTCAGACACAAATGAAGAAATAGAGGCAGAAGAGGATCCTCTGGAGCAGGATATGTCTGTAGATCAGAAAGCCTTCTTGAATGCACTTAAGGGTGCTCATGGAGACAGTGGTGATCCCAAGATGGAGGTGCCTACCTTCCAATGCGAGTTTGATGGAGATGTACTCACCAACTAGATAGAAGCTATGTGCAACTTCTTTGATTACAAGGAGTTTAATGATAGCAAAAAGGTCAAGTTTGCTAAGACAAGGCTAAGAGGTTCTACACTTGTATGGTGGAACTATATGCAGAGTGAGAGGGAGAAGATTGGGAAGAGTCCCATCACTAAATGGAGCAGAATGCTAGCTATGCTTAGAAGCAAGTTCATGCCACCTGACTATGAGATTCAAATCATAAGGAGGTTTCAGAATTTGAGACAAAAAGACATGGATGTGGCTGCCTACACAGAAGAATTTCATAGACTCAGCATGAGGGCCAATCATAATGAAGATGAAAAAGGGATTGTGGCTAGATACCTGAATGGATTGAAATACAATCTGCAAGATGAGATAAGCTTGGTGTTACCAAAGACAGTGGATGAATGTTTCTTATTGGCCTCTAGAGTAGAGGAAAAGCTAAGAAGGAAGGGTGAACAAAGTGCCAAAGGTAGAGGTGGCAGAAACCAAAGAGGAAGAGGCAATTTTGGTCGTGGACAGTTCAACAAAACTAAAAATAACAGTCAGCAAGAAACACAATCAGCAACAGAGCATAGAGGAGGTTTTAGAGGTGGTAGAAGTCATAATGGCAGAGGCAGAAATGGTGGAGGAGGTAGAGGACCAGGAGTCTTCATTGGAAGATGTTATGGCTGCAACCAAGTTGGCCATACAATGAACAAATGTCCAGGGAAAGTCAGCAGCTCTCATGACAGTGGGAAGAGAAATCAGTTAGTGAAAGATGATGACTGTGAAAGTGTGAATTCACCAATGGGAAGTGCTGCACCTGTTTTAGATGGAGAGAGTATGATGATAAAAAGGTCTATGTTGAAGATGCCATTGAAGCAAGAGCCCCCTCAGAGAAAGAATCTTTTCAGAACCCAAGGGCTAGCCTATGGGAAACTCTGCAAAATCATAGTGGATTTAGGGTCTACTGAGAATGTGGTATCCACTGAGATGGTTGAGAAGTGTAAGTTGAAGAGGCTGCCTCATATCAGTCCTCACAAGATTTCTTGGTTGAACAAAAACCAAAGTTTCATGGTGGAGGAACAAACTTGGGTTGAATTTGCAATTGGTGACTACAAGGACAAAGTGCTATGTGAAATCATCCCTATGGATGCATGTCACCTACTTCTTGGCCGCCCATGGCAGTATGATGTTAAAGCTCAGCATGATGGTGAGAAGAACACTTATGTCATCACTAAGAATGGAAGAGCATTCAAAATGGATCCTTTGTTGGAGCAGCCCAAGGGAAAGGAAAATAACAACAGTGTCATGTTGGTGAATGGCAATGAGTTCCTAAACATCTTGAAGGAGAATGACAATCAGGGGTATGCCTTGGTCATGAAGCCCAAGAGTGGATCAGATCAGCAAGATCAAAAATAGAAGGAGATTCCTTTGGAAGTACAGCAACTTCTGGATAAGTATCAAGACCTTGTGGTAGAGGAAGTTCCCAACTCCTTACCACCCATGAGGGATATTAGTCATCAAATTGACTTAATACCTGGTGCTACATTGCCTAACAAGGCTGCATACAAGCTGACTCCACAGCAAAATGAAGAGGTGGCAAGGCAAATTCAAGATCTCATGGAGAAAGGGTTGATTAGGAAGAGTCTAAGTCCCTGTGCAGTTCCAAGTGTACTTGCTCCTAAGAAGGATGGAAAGTGGAGGTTATGCACAGATTCAAGGGCCATAAACAAGATCACCATAAGGTACAGATTCCCAATACCAAGGATTGAAGACCTCTTGGATTACCTGGGAGGATCATGCTATTACTCAAAGATTGATTTGAAATCTGGATATCATCAAATCCGGATCAGACAGGGAGATGAATGGAAGACTGCTTTCAAGACCAATGAAGGTCTTTATGAATGGCTTGTTATGCCATTTGGTCTTAGCAATGCGCCAAGTACATTTATGCGCTTGATGAATGAGGTATTAGTTGAATTCATTGGTAAATTTGTTATTGTTTATCTTGATGACATACTAATCTTCAGCAGGACAAGGGAAGACCATGTGAAGCATGTTGGTCAGGTGTTGGAGAAGCTGCATGCACAAGTTGATGATCAACTTAGACAAATGTGAGTTCATGAAAACTGAACTTGTATACTTGGGATTTGTCATTTCTAATGGCTGTTTGAAGATGGATCCCTCTAAGGTTGAGGCTATTCTTAGTTGGCCTACCCCAAAAATAGTGGGAGATGTGAGAAGTTTCCATGGATTGGTGACTTTCTATAGGAAGTTTATCAGAGGTTTCAGTCACATTAGTGCCCCCATCCTCAACACCATCAAGGGTGGAGTCAAATGTCGATTCCAGTGGACAAAGGAAGCTGCTGATAGTTTTGAGTTGTTGAAAACAAAGGTGGCTGAGTTACCTACCTTAGTACTCCCTGATTTTGATAAGGTATTCGTTGTTGAGTGTGATGCAAGTCAGCAAGCTATTGGTGCTGTTCTCAGCAAAGAAGGACATCCAGTGGCATTCTTTTTAGAAAAGTTGAATGAAGCCAAGCAAAGGTATTCTACCTATGACTTAGAACTCTATGCAATGGTGCAAGCTCTTAAGAAATGGAGACATTATTTGCTGCCCAAAGAATTTATTGTGTTTATTGACAATCATGCTTTAATTTTTCTAAACAGTCAAGAAAAATTGAACCATAGACATGTTAAATGGATGGAACAGCTACAAGTTTATACCTTCACAATTAAGCACAAAAGAGGTGTCTCTAATAAGGTGGCTGATGCATTAAGTAGGAGGTTGCTTCTTGTTCATGAAATTCAGTTAGAAAGCATGGGTATTGACTATTTAAAGGAGCTGTATAAAGGAGATTCTGATTTCAAAGAGGCTTATGATGTTTGTGTGAACTTGGCTAACACATTCCATGGAGAGTATGCAGATTTTGTTTTGCAGGAAGGCCTCTTGTTTAAGGGCAATTTGTTGTGTGTCCCTAAGTGCTCCATGCAAGACAACATCATCAAGGAGAAGCATAATGTTCTTTAGGAGGACATTTTGGCTTGGACAAGACACTAGAACAAGTCACAAGGTTCTATTTTTGGCCAAAGGTGCAATCAGATGTAAGAAAATATGTAGCTAGTTGTGCAATCTGTCAAAGAGCCAAAGGTGTGTCTTCAAATGCAGGTCTATACCAGCCCCTTCCCATTCCTAATAGACCTTGGGAAAGTATTAGCATGGATTTTGTGCTTGGGTTACCCAGGACAGCCAGAGGGGTGGATAGTGTGTTTGTCATTGTTGATAGGTTTAGCAAGATGGCTCATTTTGTGCCATGTAAATGCACAAATGATGCATCTCATGTTGCAGGTCTATTTTTCAGAGAGGTAGTAAGGATACAGGGTTTACCATTGTCCATTGTAACTAACAGAGATTCTAAGTTTGTAGGTCACTTCTGGAGGACCTTGTGGAAGAAGCTGGGCACACAGTTGTCCTTTTCATCTGCCTACCATCCACAAACTGATGGTCAGACTGAGGTGGTTAATAGATCACTTGGAAACCTTCTAAGGTGCCTTACAAAGTAGCATGGTTTGGCATGGGACTTGGTTATCAGTCAGGCTGAATATGCCTACAATGATTCAAGGAATAGGAGCACTAGTAAAAGTCCTTTTGAGATAGTTTATGGTTTTCATCCAAGAGGGCCACTTGAGCTGAAGGATCTCCAAGGTTGGGATAGAAGGAGTGCACTTGGTGAAGAGTTTGCTACCTCCATGAAAATAGTCCATGATCAAGTCAAGTTGCAACTAGAAAAATAGTCACAAAGTACAAAGAAAAGGCATATTTGAAGAAAAGAGAAGTATAGTTCAAAGTTGGTGACTTAGTTATGGCATATCTGAGGAAAGAAAGGTTACCAAAGGGTTAGCCAACTAAACTCCTAATGAAGAAGATTGGACCATGTAAAATAGTGCACAAATTCGGTCCAAATGCATATGAGATTGAGCTACCAGATGGCCTTGGTATCTCTCCAATTTTCAATGTTTGTGATCTTTTTCCTTTCAGACGTCCATTGCCTAATGAAAGTGGATCAGATGTGGTGGCTGAAGATGCTGATTGGATCAAGGATTTGCCTCCAAGCAAACCTTTACAGTTGGAGTGCATTCTAGATTCCAAAGTTATCAAGAAGACTCGGAGAGATGTCTATAAGGACTACTTGGTGAAATGGAAGGATCTCCCTAACTCAGAGGCCACCTGGATGACTGAAGCAGATATCTTGAAGCATGGAATGACACTTCAACAATTGGCAACTCAAGGGACTTGAGTTTTTCCCAGAGGGGGAGTATGGTGCAGGAGCTCCCCAGTTTAGTCATTTTGTTGGCTATTTATTTGTCTTCATGTTATTTTGGTTATCCCTAAGGATTTGAAAGCCATTTTCATTCTTTGTAATAAGGACTTAGTCCATTTTATTTGACTAGTCCACTAGAGTATTTGATAAGTCCTATTTTCTAGGATTTCTCTTTAGAAACTTGGAGTTCTTTATAAAAATAAGCTTTTCCATCGGTTCACTGCCTTTCATGGGCAGTTGTATGGACTATAAAGAAGTGGAAATGTTGGGGAAACTTGCTATAAACTTTAGTCTGTATAAACATGCCATATATGAATGGAGAGGAGGAGTCTTTTAAGTAAAAAGCTGTGTTTTTTTTTTTTTGCTGAAAATAGTCTCTTGTACGGCCTGGTACGGAAGGTAGAAGATCCATGGTATAAAAAATATTATTGTAGGTCAGATTACCTTTCATTTGCATCTGTTTGGAGCTCTTGAAACATTTTTATTGCTTTGTTTGATTTCATTGTTTGCGAACTGGTTTTTTTAACCCTCCACAGCTAGGGTTTGGACAAAATGCTCCATTCTTCCTCTGTCCTCTGAAGGTGGTCGCCCATTTCTTGGTGGGATGGAGGAAGACAAAGTAGTTTTTAGGTTTTTGATGTCTGCATTGTGGTTCTCCTTCCTCCATGGTGGTTGGTATGCCTCTATCTAGTCAAAACAGTGACTAGTTAGTTAAGAAAAGGCAGAAGACAACAAGAGTGCAAGAAAACAGTCAAAGACTTGTTCAAATGGTGTTGATCTCTATGTTTTATAAGGAAGGTAGACCTACACAAGATCCCTAATAATCCAGACGAGGGATCATTGATACACATCTTTCCCATAAACCCAAGCTAGACTGTCTTTTAGAAGAAAAAACAATAGTTGCTGACAGAAATACAGTTTGTTGTTCCTGCACGTGGTGGTACAGTATGGTCTGCAAGTTTGATGAATGGTATACATTTAATATAGGTATTTGGAGTGTGCATTCAAAGGTAAGTGTCATTTGGAGTCTAGAAGAGTTAGGATTGGCTTATCTTTTCCCATATGCTACAAGGTTAAACATTCTTGAAATGTTGTTTCTCTATGACAGTCATAAGACAGTCATTGTCTCTGTCAGAGTAAGTACAGTAGTAGGTACTGTGTCATTGATCTATGGTCCTTGGTAGGTATATGTTGAGAAGATCCTTAGTGATAGAGGAGTGGATGCTAGTTTTGTTGTCCATAAAGGCTACAAGAGGTAAGTTGTCATTGTAGTATTGTCATAGGACAGTCATATTGTTATTGCTGTCCATTGCCCTGGGGATTATTGGAATTAGTTTTTTTTGGTCAGAGACCTCATGATAGTCATGTCTTCTTGACAAGCATGTGCAAATAGTCATAAGTGACACTATTGGTAGAGTGGATTGGTAGTGGGTAAGAACTTTTGAAGGTAGGTTGCTGTCCTTAGAGGTGGACTATGCATAAGGACTGGTTAGAGCAATGACTCACCAGTAGGAAGTTGAATAACCTGTGTGGGAGAACACCAGTGGGTGGTCTAAGGTTGTGTCAGTTCCTTGTAAAAGCCTTGTGTAGGTTTATAAGCAATCCATCTTTGGAAACATTAAGAAGGAAGCTTTGACAACCAAGTTATTGAGTGAACTTCTACAATCTCTACCTTACCTCTGCATCATTTCTTCATCATTGAAGATAAATGGAAGTATGACCTAGATAGTTTTCTGGACTCCTGGATTAGGAATAACAAAGTCCGTGTTAAAATGGTACATGAGGGTCGGCCATTCTGGGAAGATAGAAGGAATCCTAAGGAAGACAACCCAAACCTATATGTTGAACTAACTGATTTGTGCTATGAAGGGCCTAGGCCATGGGAAAATTTTTATGTTAAAGAAAAAGTTTATGACCCTAAGATAAAGATGACTACTAGTTTGAGGAAATCATTGAAGGCTCAAGATTGGAAACCAGAAAAGATTGAAGCCTATTGGAAATATAGGCAAGAGATTTTAGAGCTCACACATTCTTTTGGGAAAATTGACACTGATGAGAAATGGGAATCAATTTGGGATGAGTGGCATCCCTCCCCAGTCTCAAGTCCAGACACTAGTAAAATTTAGAGGAAGGAAGAGGAGTCAGAGGAGGAAGCAGAGTCACCTCACACTATGCAAGAGATAGGATAGGCCTCATCTACTGCTCTTGCATCTACATGGCCCCAATCCCTCAGCACCTTAGAAAAACAAAAGGGTGTAGTGTCATTACCAACCTTAGGGACTCAAACAGCTTTAGCATCTGGGAGTTCCAGGGTTGTTCCTTTTCAACCACCAGTGGTGGTAAATGTTGAAGAAAAAGAAATAGAAGAGGAAACATGTGAGAGGCCCAGGAAACATAGGAAATTGCACCTGCAAGCAGAAGAGGAGGAAGAAGCAGAACCACTGCTACAGCAACTGCCAGTCACATCTTCTGTTTCTCAAGTAAATTTTCCTTCTCCCTTTTCTCCTGTGTCTCTTTCTTCTACTTTAGGAGTGGCAATCCCAATTAGCCAAACATTTGTAAACCCTGTCAGTTCTATTGTGCCTACATCAACCTTTTCCATAATTGCCCCAATTGCCAGTTCACAAGCCATTTCATTACCACTCTTTTCTCCATCTGTGCCAAAAAGAACCCCTCCTCAAGTTTCTCCTAGCCAACAATTATTGGCTATTCCCTATGGCCTGCCTCAAGGTCATCCCTTTGTTGGAGGATACATTGCTTCACCTCCTACATTCTAAGCCCAAGAAGACACAACAAAAAGGGCTAGGGAGGCTAGAATGGACAAGAAGAGGAAGAAGGAAAATAGGAGCCCTGCTGTGCCACATATGAGGTCACTTTTTGACCCCATTCAACAACAACTGACAGTCACACATTTATCTCCAAATGTGGTGAAACCTAATGAACAGATGCAACCCCAAGGCTATTCAATGAATGCTGTAGCTATGGATATGTCTCTTTTCAGGCCACATGATAAGGTCGAACTACTAAATGAGACTACAACTGCTGTTGCAACTGACTATCTGAAGGTATCCAAGAAGTTGCAGAAAGTAGAGAATGTTTTAGCTCAGGAGAAGGTGAATAGTAGCAACCTTGCTGGGGAAGTTCAATCCAAGAAGAATGAGATTAAGAATCTGAATAAATAGCTACAAAATACTGTTTCTTGTTAGATACATTAGGCTACACAGGCCCAGAATGCTTTTCTTAAGTCTGAGCTAGCACAAGAAAAGGCTGCAGTGACTATTTTGAGACAAGAGAAATCCACTTTGGAAAAGAAATATCAAGAGAAGATGCAACAGGCCATACAATTTCAACAGAAGTTATTGAGTGAGCAGAATGCTAATGGCAATTCAGGCACAACTCCGGGCAAAGCAACAAAGAACAAAACAACTAACAATTGAGTTAGCTAATAGGCCATAGAATGCTGGAGTTTTGAATTTGGTGAAAGAGCTTTATGTTTCAGTATGGAAGAGAATCTCTAAGGAGATTATCCAACTAAGACCATCTTTAACATTTTTGTTAAATGCTCAGCAACTATGTGAGAAGGTTGAAACCTCAGTATAGGCCACTTTGTCTACTGTTTCATTGAGGGTTTCTGACTCTCAGCTTTTATTGAAGAAATTATATGATACAACAGATGAGACTCTGTCAACAGCAGGTATCAATGACAGAATGGTCGCTGCTAAAAAGGTCAATGAGGTTCTGAGTTGCAACTCTGTAGCTACAAATTGTGAAGAACTCCTGAATATAGTGAAAGAAGGAGTGAAGGACATGAAGAAACATATAGAGGATCTAGTGCAATTGGGGCTTTCTTCACCATTCCCAGATAATAACACAATATAAATGATTGATGACATCAAGGCCCTGCTCTTGACCAAGCAAAATGATGAAACAATTTTTTAGGGTTTGAGTGATTCTTCATTAGTCAAAGAGGTGGAAGTTGTGTTGATACCTATGGCTCAACTGGAGTTTCAATTAAAGGCAGTGGTCCAGATTTTGCAAACATTTTCCCACAGAGATATAATTAATCTTGATTTTGCTTTTCAAGATTTACAGAGTAGACAGGGACTCTCCGATTCAGAATGGTCTGTTTATCAGATAGCATTGCAGAATTTGTGACTCTGTGTTGTATTTTAATACATATATTTTTGCCAATTTTGAGTTCTTTCCGAGCAAGCTCAAAAGTCCTCTTGGTCACCAAGAACTGTAGAGTATCAAATACTCTACATTTTGTATCAGTCGCAGTAAGTACACAGGTTTCTTTTATCTCTGTGTATTTTTCATTTCATTGTGCGGGTTTCTAATACTCTTTGCGGAAGCTGCCAAGTGTCAAGCCACAGTTAAAGCCGCGGTATTTGTTTCAAATATTAACTTTTGTGTGTAGCGTGCCATGTAGCAATTAGTTTCAATATGTTATAAGTTTCAGCTTTGCTACGGAGGTCGCCACATGTAGTATGCGGAGACAATCCCTAAAGTTTCTATTGTGAGCACGGAGGCTACCGTGTGTCTTTTTGCTTTGCTGCGGAGGATCCCGCATGTTCTTTCCATATCATGTTATCGCTGGTAATGAAAGATGGTGGGCCACAGTGATGTTAAGTTTCAAGCCAACGGAGAACACCACGTGGTGGACGCAAAGGTAAAGTTGTTTAGTTTATGACCCTTTTCTGGCTAGAAACTTAGAGTTTCTAAAGCGATGCAGAACCCGCCAAGTGTCAGCTTCTGTGGGAGTTTCAAATGTTTCATAATGTTTCAAGTAGTAATGCAGAGAACACCGCGTGTTAGTTATTGTGCGCGTAGAAGATGCCACTTGTCCCAGTTTTCTACTTTTGAAGGCTAGTGAGCGCTGAGGCTGTGGGACCCATTATTAATATGTTTGTTTCTAAATTGATGCGGGTTGCAACAATTGTCAACAGCGGAGTTCACCCAAGCATAAAGACACAGTTTTGAGAGCTTTGTGGAAGAAGACACATAAATGCTTTTGAAGGTTGTGGAGCGCGACAAGTGTCATTTTCCTGTTCATTCCTGAGAGACAAAGGAGTTTCTTGTTTGCTGCGGACGCTGCCATTTGTCACAGTATGTTTCAAGTTTCAAGTACGCGGGTCTCGCCATGTGTCTATCCCTTAATGGAAGGAGGTGTGCCACATATATTTTGCCCCAACCAATGAACTTGCAAGAAGGAAAAGACTATTACAGATTTGAAGGATCGTAACTGCTATTGACTTCCAGTTATCTTTAGTTCCATTAGGCCGTTGGGATTCCGTTGTTACAGACAATCTAGAGTCATATCTTTAGCTATAAATATGTAAGATTGTAATAGATCAAGAGATTAGTCAAATATACAGAGATACACAGAGATAGAGATTTGTGATAAGTTTTGTCAGAGAATCTAAAAGAGAAGTTGGAGACTTTGTTGTGGCTAGTTGATATCATTTTGCCTTTATTCAAGTTGTTCTTGATTAGAAAGTTAATGTACCTGTGCATGTATTTGTTCCTTTTATGCTGCTGGAAAATTAATGAGAAGAACTTAGTTCTGTGCCTTGTTTGATATTATCTATGTCATTGCAAAGTGTCTGATTGTGAGCCTTTGATTATATTCATTTCATCTGCTTATGTTAATCATGCAGTATCTGCTCTTTAATATAACTGAACCTTGAGAATAGCTTCACTGTGCTTAATTTGAAGGAAATACTTTTACTCAGGTGCATCACCATAGTTAGATTTTCTTAAATGTATCTGTAATCTTGTTAGCTTCTACCCTTTTCCTCAAAACCCATTTAAAATAGAGAAGAGCCAGCTTCTTTAAAATCTGGAGGTTGTTTCAAGTAGCAAGTTCCACATTCTTGAAACTTCTCATGTTGGTGTTGGAACCTGCGCAATTTTATACATCAACAGTAACTTACAATCCCTTCATCACCGAGGGCTAAAATCTTGGATTTAGGTAGTCCTGACATCCCTTAACATTCCCTCAAATCTGCAGCACAATATGGTTACCTATGGAGAAATGCGGACCAAAATGCTGAACCTTGTCAAATGCTCTGTTCCTGTCTATCTGAACTTAGAGAAATCTGCAATCTGACTTTCGGTATGGTCAAATGATGTAATGTGGATGTGTAAGATAGATTCAGTTGCCATCAATGACAACACCTGACATGCCTAGCAATGTCTCTTGCCAATAGGGTGGAACCACCTTTGAAGAGAGATGGTTTTTGTCTTCAAGCTCGTGATGGAAAACTGAAAGATTTTCATCCTCCAACCATTTGCACCAAGGGTTTCCATCCTTGAATGTTGAGAAAACTCCAAATTGGAATCAATAATTGAAAATGACCAATCTGATCATTTGCTTGATGCCTTTGTCCTTTTTTATAGTTATCTTTTTTGGGCCCTCTATTTATTTTTATTTTATTTCACCCCCCAAAGTATTTAAAATTACTTTTTTTAATTACATTCATAGGTCCCCTTTTAGAATACATTTACATAAAGTGTTAAAAACACTTTTTATTACATAGGACCTATAATAATATAAAGTGATTGGGTCCAATTTTAATTCTAGAAAGGGGACATGACAATATGACAGATCCCATGAGCAAAAATAAAGATAGAAAGAAAATAAGAAAGCTATAAGAATAAGTGAGAGCTTAAACAAAGTGAAGGGTATGAGAGTAGGTCTTGTTCCTTTACTTAGTCTCCATTTGGAAATAATCTTGGATGTTAAAGGTAGCGATAATTGTCATAGTGACCAATAGTGCTGCCACCTCTAGCTCTGCATTGCCTCTATCATATAAGGATTTGTTAATTGTATCCCTAGCTCTCTTGTGCTTTTCATGGCTCACTTGTTTTAAGTAAGATGGCATTCCATGTAGCAACTTATTTAAGTGGTGGAGGTAAGACGTGCCAATTCCTAATTTTTTTAATATTATGAAGAGGCAGGCACAAATTTATTCTGCATTTTTTCCTTCATTTTAAGCAATTTAAAATGTTTAAAACACCCACCTTATTTGATGAATAGGAAAAAAAGAGTTTAAATCTTAAAGGGAGGTTTTGTTAACACAATAGGAACAAGGGTGCGCTACAGCTGTAGTCCCTACCTAAAGTTGCAAGCAAATTGAGAGGAGTTTTAGGTATTCTGTATTGGCATGGATGTAAACAGTTTTTTATAATCAATGTGCAAGAATTTCAAACTAAGCATAAAATTGAACCTTTTTCTGTTAACTGACAAGTTTTTCTTTATGCAAGCATTGAATGTGTATGTGTCCTCTTATGAATGCTATGGCCATATGTGGCCTCACATGCACATCAAGATTATTGTAGCTTTGATCCTCACACAACTTACTATGATTGAATATTTCCTTCACATCTTTATAGAAAACATTTTTGTAACCTCATAACTTATAGAGCTGTATATACAAATTGTTAGAAGTTCGGAATAAATTCAAAAGATTCTTTTCAGGGATGCTTGACAATGTGACAACTCCAAACCACCATAAATTGAGACACAATGATATGCTTTGCAAGAGAACAACACAAACTAAACACCTTTTGAAGGCAGAAACATGCAGCCACACCAAGGGAAATGATAGTTTCTGGAGAAGATATATCATGTGCGAGGGTGCTCTTGGATTTAGAAAATCATGTAAAGGCCATTTTGCGAACTGTACCAACTTTAATCTCTAGAAGACAATGATTGAGAGCACTATTATAAGCAGTTTTGGTTAACATGTTGAAAACACCTTATGAGTTTGGGTGAATTTGGTAGTGTGATTCACACTGGTATAGGTATATTCATACAGGTTTCCCCAAGTTTCCTGGCCCCTAAAAGGTTGTATATATCCCCCTTTTACCAATAACATGACAACCCACAAGCACTCAACCATATCTTAAATATAGAAATTCCTAGACATGAAACCAACAAACATTAGTTGTTAGTGTGTACGATTGGGTTACTCCCCCACACTAAATATGGTCAAATGTGAATACAGAATGCTGGATAGACAATACAATACTAGTTACTGGTGGTGCCTTAACCTCCTAGAATAATAGGGGTCTTACAACTACATAGCACCAAAAATCAGGTTGTTGACATAAAAATAGAATGTAGAGGATTTTCTTGATCTAACACTGTTCCAAATTGAAATGCAAAATGTAGAGGAACACGTAAGAACATGTAGCCAAATTATACTAAGGTAATACAAAGAAGGAAAAAATAAATGCAAGAAAAACTTAGAATCACAAAACTTTTCTCCTTGAGCATAAATGCTCTCTTCTATTTTCATATATTTAGTGTTCTGATGTTCACATTTTGAATCAATCTCAACTCTCCTAAGTTAGGCCAAATAACTGCAACAAACTATGTTAGTCCTCTTTTTGCAAGTGACTTTAACTACCTCATGACACACAAGCAACAACAAATCCATTGTTAGGTTTAAATTTTTCTTACACAAAACTCTTAAGGAATAAGGCTAAATAGTCATAATCTAAATTTAGTAAACCTTTCCCTAGATAAAAATAAATGTTTGGTTGACTAGATCAAACAATGTTCCTTCTATCATATTACAGTTATTCGTATACCATGATGCAGACAAGAGAAACATACAAGCATAAACTTAAAATAAAAGAACCACATATCACTGTACACCTCTAGAAACTGAACTATTTGCTTTCACTGTTGTTTGAGAAGATGTGCATGTCTGCACCGCTAATGGAGTTTCTGCTGATTAAAAATTTTAGGTTTTCCAAAGTGCATAGTTTTCAAAGCATTTTTTTTGGATAAAAAACTGTATTCATGTTGTTCTTGCTTCGTAGGGTCTAATCATTAATAGAATAGACTTCCTAGTTTGGCTGATCAATAAATGACATTACTTAGTGCCAATCAAGAAAAACTTAGGCACAATCTCTGAGATCTTCTAACATTGATCAACAATGTCAATACTTACAGTCAGAACTAATATATTCCGAGATGCTGCCACAAGGAAAGACTAAAGCTGTCCAAGTAGAACATCATTATCACACACCTCCAATAGAGCAACTTCGCAAAGGTCTTCATGCTAGAAATGGTTTCAATCTATGTTCCAACTTGCACTACTTTGTGACACATTTATCCGCAGTTGAACTTAATCAATAAATGTTTTATAACCAACAGTGAAGCATCAATGGCAGTTTGAGCTCTTGACTACATTATCAAATTCTTGACTCTCACTACTAACAATGAAGTGTAAAGGTTGATCATAAAGTTTGAACCCACATTTTAGGAGGAAATATAATTTTTGGCAATTCCTAGTTAGTTATAGGCTCCCATTGTTCATAAAATAAGTAATAAACACTTTGTTGCAGAGTATGTATCACACACACAACAAGAAGATAAAAACATCCTGCTAAAAGCACTATAAGAAAACAAAATTCTTTAGAATGGGAGCAAAAATAGGAATAAATAATCAGTTCCTAAGATAAAACATACTCAAAGTAGGATTTGTTTTCATTTCTTAAAATAATTCATACCGAAGATAGGATGATATTTTTGCTTCATATACATCTTGCACTCAGTGTTCAAAGTTTTTGTTTTGTTTCTCTCTTCAGGTAAGAGATATTGCACTGCAGCTTTGGTAACTTCAAGGAGTTGCCTTGCTTCACCTTGAAAACCACTGGAAATGGGGGAATATAAGCCTCTCTATTTTGTAGGCAAGTTGATTCATCTCCATCTTTCTATTCATGTGTAGGAACAGATATTAAATTGAACTCACATTTCATGTTGCTGGGCACTCCAGAGGAAGAGTTGATATCAGGCTCTTGCAGATTTAAAGCATTAGTTGATTGCAGAGGAAAAGGTTGGGATTCACTATTCCCACTTCCAAGCAATTTATACTTTTGTATATTCACAATTGTAATCAAAAGCATAGATGACTACCTTATAAAAGCTTTCATGTTATTGTAAATTGAACGACCTTCTGAAACAATAGCAACAATAGTGTTGAAATTATCATCAGCCAAGACCATATCTAATGTTTCCTTTGCAACCTAAAATATAGTGAAAATTTTGAATATATTATTATAATATAACCAATACAATGAAGCAAATTAATTTTTTTATTCAGAACCCTAAAGGCTTGCAGTATATTCTACAATTATAAGCCAAATAATAATAGTATAAAGGGAAAAATAAGGCTGATGGTAGCAAAAGCTCAACAAGAACCTTTTATCCAAAGCACATTGCTAGTTGAAGCAACCACCTATAATGGCCATGAGATTGTAATGGCTCAGTTATCAGAACATGGTCCAAATTGATAATAAATTTAGGAAAAATGTACAATGAATCACAAGACAAACTAACCAACCAAAAAGGGGGAGAAAATATAGCACACGATAACAGTAAGTATAAAACTAGGTCTCATCATTTTCATAAACTCTTATCCTTCAACAATAGCCAGCTAAGAAAGGAACCCAACAAGAGAGCTACTGTGTCTAGTAAGACTACCCTTGGCTACAGCAGCAGAAGTGGGCATGGTATTATGAGGGTTACAAAAACGTGATTCATTCTATAGTTATTCTCCATCCCAGATCGAGGACCTATGCCTAGTAAACATTTCAAAAAAGCCACCTCAAGCACATTCTCAAGTATCAAAGCAAGATGGTACTTACCCACATCATCATTCCTATAGTTAAAACTAGTAACACTAGCACCTGACTAGCCCCATTCACGTTGCTAAACTGATTCCCTCTTTGTTCCTTCTCTGCAGTAGCAGATCTATTAGACAGTATTAAAAAATGAAATAAATAAAGAACTGAATTGAAACCCTTGTGCTCATAAAAATATCAGAATTTGAGTATGGTGCAGCCAACTCTAAAGATTCAAGAGTTAATACTATCTGCTAGGAATCAAAGTGCAGTACAAACTTCTCACCACTGACTATTGAGCAAAGATCCTCATCTTGAGGTTTTCAAGATAAATATGTGTGATTTGTTTCAAGATGAATATGTTTAACTATGAAGTATAAATCATTTTTCTATTTTTTAAATGCACTTTCTCACTCTTCACTCAATGGAATTTCACTGTTATTTGAATAAAAACTCAATTCCTCCAACTGTGTGAAGCTCATTAACTGATGCTTGTTTTGAATGTACAAAATAATTAACAAAATCATTCATGTTCTCGTTCTTGTATTGGACTTTGGAATGAATTTCTAGAGTCAGAGGGCTCTGCTGTGCACCACATTCCAGACACTCAACAAGTGAAATGCCTAGGTGAACTTCTGTTACCTATTTCAACCATAAGAGCTCTAGGAGAATTGTTGTTGCATGCACAATTTTCTTGAAAATTTTCAACACCCAAATCATATTAGTCTTCAAAACAACAGGAAAGAGCAATTTTCCTGAAATTTTCCATTATGTATAAAATTATCAACTAGAAAAAGCATTTGGAAATGGAAATAAAAACAAAATTTAGAGGCTTAGAAATATTTAAAAACTCTTGTTTAGTGCAATTATGAATGACTGTATAGCAAGTTTTTATATCTACCTATGGGGTAAGTGCACAAAGATGAGGAACCAAAATGGGGTCTTAAGTTGCCACTTTTTTCCTAAAATCAGGAAACATTGATGTTGGATGAGAAATTGAAGATAGCTACACTCAAAATTTGAAGATGGAACGAAAACAAGAGTTGTAGTGCTCCGAATCTAGTTTCTAAACTACTAATTTTTTCCAAAAATGGTTGAGATTAAGGGGTTCAAAAAGGGGGAGCACACAAATTGGTCTTGTTTTTCTGAAAAAAAAATATAACATAGCATCTGGTGTGCTCCCCCTAAAATGTTAACTTTTTTTTGGTATTTCAATAATCGCTCTAGTGAGAATTTAGGTAACACCATGTAGTTTATCACTGATTTTTCTGATAATTTTTTAATGAATAATTAATTTTTTAGTAATTTTTAAAGTCGACACATCCTAACAAACAAAAATTTGAGCGTGCTCCCCCCTAAAATGTTTGAAAACTAATCAAAAATTGAATTTTTTTTTTGAATTCATGTAGAATGGAGTCTAGTTTCTAAAAATATAACTTATTTCAATTTTCGATGAACTATTTAAAAAAAAGTCAAAAATACTAGACACTGGTTTTTGACAAAAACTAGACACAGTAACAAAAGAAATTCAAGATGAAACACTAAACGTACTCAAAATGTGAAAAAAATTATATGGTTAGATAGCGAACAGAGAGCTTAAGATTATGGTGGTATTTTTTTTAAGTTTTCATTGAAAAAAGTGCCATCTTGATGGGGAGCATGCTCCAGATTATCTCTAGATTTTGCTAAAAATTGATAAAAACACGTCAAACAAAGCTGAGCATAACTGGCAATACACATGCCAATTGCATTTGCTTAAAAGTTTCTAAAGCCTTTTTAATAAATCCATTTTTTGCATATCTTGCAATCATTGCATTCCATTATAAAACATCTACAAGGGTAGCTGCACTTCTTATCGTCTCTCTCTCTCTCTCTCTCTCTCTCTCTCTCTCTCTCTCTCTCTCTCTCTCTCTCTCTCTCTCTCTCTCTCTCTCTCTCTCTCTCTCTCTCTCTCTCTCTCTACCTCCTACGGTCCTCTCCCACTCTCTACTTCCATCCTGTCTCTACCTCCTATCCTCTCTCTCACTCTCTACTTCCCTCCCCTGTCTACCTCTCCTCATTCTTCCCATCCAATGAAATTTCATAAATTATATTGTTTCCATTTCATTGAATCCCAATTTATATTCTCATCCATCTTTACATGTCCTATTTTTCTTACATTTCCATGTTCTTTGTCGACAAGGGAGAGCGAGAGGGAGGAAAAGGGAGAAAGGATGGAGATGGAGGGGAGAGAAACCTAGAAGAGATACCTGGTGATAGGGAGAGAGAGATAGAGAGTCCTAGTTTTCTTGTTTTGCAGAGAGAGAGGGTGGGTCAGGTTTATGAGTTTAGGGTTGCTTAAGTTTAGGGTTTAGGGCTACTCAAGTTTAGGGTTTAGGGTTTAGGGTTAGGGTTTTGGGGTTTATGGTTGCTTAGGTTTATGGTTCAGGTGTTAGGGATTTAGGGTTGCTTAGGTTTAGGGCTTAGGGGTTAGGGTTTAGAGAGAGAGTGTGTGGGGATCAATAGATATTGGGAGAGATCTAGGGAGATAGAGGTTTAGAGTTGCTTCCAGGGTTTATGGTTTAGAGGTTTGGGGTTTAGGGTTGCTCAGTTTTAGGGTTTAGGGGTTAGGGGTTAGGGTTTAGGGGCATTATTTAGGGTAACTTAATGTTTATGTTTTAGGGGTTAGGGGTTAAGGTTTAGAGGTTAGGTTAGGGTTTAGAGAGAGAGGACCGATAAGGAGATATAGAGGAGACTGGGGGGAGACATAGGGAGATAGAGGGTGAGGGACATGGCTAGAGACATAAGCAGAGATATTGAGAGGTAGAGAGATGATAGAGACAATGAGATAGGGTTTAGGGTTGATCAAATTTAGGGTTGATTGGGTTTAGGGTTTAGGGGTTAGGAGTTTAGAGAGGGAGAGATATGGAGATAGAGGGTGAGGGACATGGCTAGAGACATAGCCAGAGAGATTGAGAGGTAGAGAGATGATAGAGACGAGGAGATAGGGGTTTAGGGTTGATCGGGTTTAGAGTTGAGGGGTTAGGAGTTTAGAGAGGGAGAGATAGGGAGAGATAGGGAGAGATAGGGAGATAAAGGGTGATGGACATGGCCAAAGACATAGGCAGAGAGATTGAGCGGTAGAGGGATGATAGAGACAAGGAGATAAGGGTTTAGGGTTGATTAGGTTTAGGGTTTATGGTTGGTATATATGATGTATAGAATGGTGTAAATGACTAACATATTAGCGCTTATGATGTTCTGATGGCTCCTGTGGCCGGAAGAGGGTAGAATGACACTTGTGACTGGCTAGGTGTAGAATGATGTTTGTGATTGATAGGTAAGTGCTACTAAGGAGCATATTGGCACATATGATATACAAAATGGTGCAAATGATTAATAGATTGGCACTATGATTTGCTAATGGCTCCTGGTGAGGTATTTGTTTGATTTTGATTATTTTTGGGATCGTTTGAGATGGATCTTAGATTGATTTGGGATGGAGTTGGGATGATGAGAGGTGAAAAGGACTAGATCAGGAATGATTAGAATGGTTTTAGGGATGGTCTGAAGTGGTTTAGTGCTAATTAGGGAATGATTAAAATGATTTAGGAATAGTTTAGGGATGGTATTTGAGATGAAATCCAGGTTGATTGGAAAATGATTAGGGATGAAGTTAAATTGATTTGGATGTGATTTGGGATGGTGTGAATTGGTTTAAGGCTGATTAGAAGTGGTTTAGGGATGATTAGAGATGAAATTGAATGGATTAGGGATGATTTGGGATTGATTAGGAATGAATTTGGTTGGAATGAAAGCTTAATGTTTTCATGTTTTCACGTTATAGAGATTGGGAGAGATAGGGAGATAGAGGTTTAGGGTTGCTTCCAGGTTTTATGGTTTAGGGGTTTAGGGTTGCTCATTTTTAGGGTTTAGGGTTTAGGGGCATTATTTATGGTTTAGGGTTTATGATTTAGGGGTTAGGGGTTAATGTTTAGAGGTTTAGGTTTATGGTTTAGGTAGAGAGATGAATAGGGAGATATAGAGGAGACCGAGCCTGGGAGAGATATCTATGTCTCCTCTATCCCTCTCTCTAACTATACCTACCTCTCTATCTCTCTCTCCCTGTCTCTCTATCTTGCTAGATCTCTTTTTATCCCCTCTCTAACTCTACCTTTCTATCTCTCTCTCCTTCACTATTTGAGGTTTACATGAGTTTAGGGTCTCTCAAGTAAATATGGTTTAGGCTTTAGGGTAAGGGTTTAGGGGAATTATTTAGGCTTTAGGTGTTTAGGGATGCTCAAGTTTAGGGTTTAGGGGCTAGGGGTCAAGGTTTAGGGTTTACGGGTTAGGGATTTAGGGTTGCTTCCAGGTTTTATGGTTTAGGGACCTTAGGGGTTTAGGGTTGCTCATTTTTAGGGTTTAGGGGTTAGGGGTTAGGGGTTAGGGTTTAGGGTTTATGGTTTAGGGGTTAGGGGTTAAGGTTTAGAGATTTAGGTTTATGGTTTAGGTAGAGAGGCGAATAGGGAGATACAAAGGAGACTGAGCCTGGGAGAGATATCTCTATCTCCTCTATCCCTCTCTCTAACTATACCTAACTTTGCTTCCAGGTTTTATGGTTTAGGGACCTTAGGGGTTCAGGGTTAGGGGTTAGGGGCATTATTTAGGGTTTAGAGTTTATTGTTTAGATGTTTAGGTTTATGGTTTAGGTAGAGGGGAGAATAGGGATCCCTATCTCTATCTCTCTGGACATATGGATCCCTATCTCTTAATCTATCCCTCGCTACCTCTCTCTCCTCCTCTTTATCTCTCTCCCCATCCTTCTACCTCTTGAAATCTCTCTCCCTATGTCTCTAGACATCTCTTGATCTCTTTCCCTATCGAGCTATCTATCCTCATAACCACATCTCTTAATATACCCCTCTACCTCTCTCTTTGTATTTCCCTATCTATCTCTCCCTTGCTAGATCTATCTCCCTATATCTCCCCTCTCTATATATATGTATCTCTATCTTTCTCCCTCTATAGACCCCTTTCTCTATCTCGATCCCCATCTCTCCCTTTCCCCATCTCTATCTCCACCTATCCTCTCTATCTCCATGTCCCTCTCTATCTCTCCATGTCTCTCGATCCCTCTTTATATATAGGAGAGAGAGAGAGAGAGAGAGAGAGAGAGAGAGAGAGAGAGAGAGAGAGAGAGAGAGAGAGAGAGAGAGAGAGAGAGAGAGAGAGAGAGAGAGAGTCTCATGTAGATACAAGGTTACCTTTATGTTATCATGTTTCCCAGAATGCGCTTGCATTCTTGGAAGCATGGAAAATGGTAAAAAAGCATATGGGATCCGTGTTTCAGACCCCACATGCTTGTTATTCCTGCTTTTCACGAGTATATCAGACAAAAAAATGCTTTTCATGTTGGTTGACTAATTGAGAATCATTTTTATATGAATCCACCACCTTTTTTTATTTTTTCAACGTAGAAGAAGTGATTTTTCATGTTTTTAGAGAAGATTTGATTATTCAAACTGAAAGTTTCATGTTTCATGTGTGATTTTGTTTCAAAGCTAATTACCATTGATATATAGATTGAATTTGATGATATATGTTTTTTTTTTACATAAATTTTACTAATCCTATTCTAGAATTATATAGAATTCATAATCAAACTTGAGAAAAAAGAGAATTTGAGGATTTTGAAGCCTTCTTTTGGAGAATTGGTCAACTGCAATATCGAATTCTAAGGTATGTTCAATTTTAATTCACATATATATGTTCTTATGTTCTTTATATCTTTATGTTTTAAGACATATATGTGTCTAGGCATATCAGTTAGTTCAGTCAAAGAGACTCCAAATTCCTCTTGTTTCCACCTTGTTTCGGTCCTTCATGCCTTTATTTCACCTATTTTCAGCTATACAAGAGAAAAAACATTATCAAATACTTCATAAAATAATTTTAGTGAACAATTGTTTCTCATACTCATATTCGAGTGTATACATGGAGCCAAAATTGATTTTGGAAGACTCTTAATTTTTGCCCTATGATGATATAGAAGGATTTATTCCTTAATACATGCATAATTCAATTCATTTAATAGAACCATGCATGAAATGATAGTTTTCTTACAAAAATGAAGGAAATGAGCACCACAAACTATTTGACAAATTGTTACAACTCACTTTGATACCACTCAATTCATAAAAAATATGATGGAGATTATGTATTTACTTCATCAACATAACAAAATTTTAGAGAAGAGAGTTATATATGTAAATATATGGACATACAATCATCATGGCATAAGATGATACAAAGGGAGTTACAAGGAGATAAAACACTAAAAAGGATGTTTTCATGAGTGTAGGATAGTCATGTAAGTCTATATAACGGTCCACTATCATAGTCTATATAACCCTGCTGCCATGTATGTTCCTCCTTGCATTTGAAGGTCATTTTACAATGCTATGAAAGTTATAATTTATTACAAAGTGCTCCTTCTTATTGCATCTAAGAAGGATGAAATTCATACATTTACTGTTTACAATGAATGTGTAAAGAGTTCTCTTCCTACAACTATGCACATGCTACAACTGAGATAAGAGTTTGTGCACATTACAATAATGAAAACCATCACTATTATGCTACAACATGCTACAAGTCATCTATGTTACATGCTACAACATTTATGTTACTATGGAACACAAATGTGCATGCTTACAACACCCAAAACATGTCATCACTATCTTTTACATTCTCTATTTTCCTTATCCCTTCTTGACCTCCAAGTGGCCATACTTCTCATACTCACCCATAGTGAGTGAAACGTACTACTTGATTGCTTTACAAGTAAAAAACTTGAACACAACTCAATCCATAGGAAAAACTTGGAGTGCTAATCAAATGCCCCTACAAATGAAAGTAACTCACACTTATCTCCTTTGCAAATCAAGTAAATACTCTATCCAATTATCATTACATACTAACATCATTCAATGTTGATGTAGACTCATGTGAGAGCTATTCTCTCTTTGAATTTGATGTTTTAGGGTGCTTTTTTTTCCTTTGTGGTTGCTTACTCTTGCATTTGTCATTTGGGTGAATCTCTAGATGAAGCTTCCAACACTTGTCATAACAATATCCTCCAACCTTGAAATAAGACCAATAGTTGTTAGCTTTGTACATACTCAAATCAACTTGTTTGTTATCTTCTTTAAGTTTGTTTTATCCTTTCTCTTCCCTTAGTTTTGGAGAGTTACTTCTTTTTCCATCCTTGTTATGGAAAATATGCTCCTTAGTGGTGTTTGCTTTGTGCATCATTCTACAATTTACTACTTCAGCTTTCTACTTCTTAGAGATACAACTATTCAATTTTCCCCTTTAGAATGTTTGAAATAGGCTCCCAAATGATGCACTACAAGGTGACAACAACTTGGTTTTACAAAGTTTCATAAACTTGTGTTCTTGATTTGATTCACAAACTCTCTTAATGACCCTTCAATGCATTAATTCTCCAACACACAACTAGGGTTCAGACCTTCATATGAACTAGATGAGGCATCTAACAAGATTATGTTCACCAACTAGAACCAACTAAACCACTCTTCAAGTCACAAGGATCCCCTCTTAGCAACCAATCTGCCCAAGCCCTCAAATCCTAGGTGCTTAAGGGCATCATAAGGCATAAGGGCTCCAAGCTATTCCCCAACCCTAACACAAGCATACACTATGTAAATATAATGTATTCAAACCAATTTTGTCACTTTTAGTGCTTGGAAACATCAACCAATGTCTAATCCACAAATCACTCCTTAAGGCCTAATAGTCTTCCAAACTTGAAAAATGTGCATAACTTTGTGTAAAATCAGCCAACCCACAAACCAAAAAGTATTTAGACACCCATTATGGAGTAGAACAACATATCAAAAGATTTCATGCCCTTGTTTTAGGAAAAATGTGAGTTCTATGACTAGCCCTCTCTAGAAATATGCCTAATTTGGCCAATTAACAAAACAAGTACCCTACGACCATTCAATAACCACTCCAAACCCCAAAACAACAGATCTATATGTCACAAAACTTCAAATTCCACCATTGGTTAGTATAGCCATGCTCATCTAGGGTTCAAACTAGAAAACCCTTCATTTCTTCACAAATAAGGGGATTTTAATGAAAATCTCATATCCACTCCAACCCAGAACAAACTAACACTTGATTCACCTTCAAATAGGCATGCATATGCTATAGGAACACTTACTTGGCCCATTTGCATTCAAATTCACAAAGAACCACTATTTAGCCACCCTTTCCACTTGGAAAATGCATGAAAATGCCCTTAGGGCATTACACAAAACCCTCTTAGACTCCTTCCCTGCACAAAACCTTCCACATTCATGTTAGAGACATCAAACTTAGCCTATCCACCAAGCCATAGGTTTATACAGTAGGTGGATAGGTAAATTAGCTATTTTTTTTGCTCAAAACCCTTATTCTAACAGTCCACTAGGCAGTTTTAAAAATTCAATTAGAAATCCCTCTAAACCTAATGAAAAAACCTCAAAATAGGTGCAAATGAAAGTTAACACATACACCTAACTCGTCCAATGAATTTTAAGACTTGACAGTACCATACAGGGCCTAGGTACGGTCTAAAACAATGAATTTGTAGGAAAAAATGAGTTACAGTAGAATATTTACCTACCCACCCTGACGTGTTGGCGCAATCCATTCGGCCCCATGATGAGCAAAACAAAAAATATGGCACCTGGCAACCTTTCCATTCCATGAAACTGAAGCATTTTGTAAGAATGTGTTTGATTCAGGCACGGTCAAATGGATAGGAGTTGAACGAAATTGAGAGAGGTTATTGTCGACGGACTCCACATGCACTTGTAGGTCCAAATGGAATGTTCCCAGCTGCCACGAATTCTGAGAACTATCCCATCAAAGTTTGGCATTTTTTTCATCTTAGGGAGCTTAAGGGACTTTGTCGGTAGCCTACTGCCTTGAATGATTGCGACGCTTGGCACACAAAACGAGACCTCCCTTGGCATTTACTCACCCACCCTGACGTGTTGGCAAAGTCCATTCGGCCCCATGAGCTATGGAATTCAAAATGTCACTCCTAGCACCTTTCCACTACATGAAACTGAAGCATTTTGCAAGAATGCGTTTGATTTCGGCATGGTCAAACAAACTAGAGTTGAACGAAACTGAGAGAGGTTATTGTGGACGGATTTCGCATACACCTGTAGGTCTAAACAGAACCTTCCCAGCTACCATGAATTCTGAGAACTGTCCCGTCAAAATTTGGTAATTTTTCGTGTTAGGGAGCTTAAGGGACTTTACCGGTAGCCTACTGCCCCGAACGACTGCGATGCTTGACACACAAAACGAGACCTCCCCTAGCATTTACCCACCCACCCCGATGCGTCGGCGAAGTTCGTTAGGCCCCATGAGCTATGGAATGCAAAATGTCACTCCTAGCACCTTTCCACTGCATGAAACTGAAGCATTTTGCAAGAATGTGTTTGATTCTGGCACGGTCAAACGGATAGGAGTTAAACGAAACCGAGAGAGGTTATTGTAGATAGACCCCATGTGCACTTGTAGGTCCAAATGGAATGTTCCCAGCTGCCACAAATTTTGAGAACTGCTCCATCAAAGTTGGCAATTTCTTTGTCTTAGGGATCTTAAGGGACTTTGTCGGTTGCCTGCTGCCCCGAATGACTGCAATGCTTGGCACATGAAACGAGACCTTCCCTGGCATTTACCTACCCAGCCTGATGCGTTGGTGAAGTCCGTTTGGCCCCACAAGCTATGGAATACAAAATGTCACTCCTAGCACCTTTCCACTGTATACATGTTCACAACTTTTGTAAAATGAACTAAAAATGACTCTATTGACCTTGCACATGGTCTATTATGACCTTATTAGACCAAAACAAACTCAATTACATGTGAATCAAACAACCTTCAAAGTGCCTAGTCTCAATCTTCATACTTTTCATGTTTCAATCAGGCTTAATCTAGTAGGACAATAGACCATGTTTTGGGGGTTTTTCTCTCAAACTTTCCAAAAGACCTCCCAAACTAAATATAGATTTACATACTCATTTCCAAGTTACATAACATATCTCAAAACCAATAGTGAGTCCTTTGGACCATGTACCTCAAAAATGACATTTTTCGTTGTCTAATATAGGTTAATTAGGCCTAGTTTGTGAAGATACATACCTCTAAACATCCAACAACCCCCTAGACTTGATGGGGAAGCATCTCCCATGTGTCCAAACTCTCAAAACCACAATTAGTTTTAGGAGAAACCCTCACTAACATACCAAACCCCAAAAATCCTCAATCTAGGCCAATTTGAGGAGGGTTTATTGAAACTCTACCTTCCAGACACTCTTAGACTTTACCAACACTTGGAACACTTCAAAAATGGTCTACATATGCTTTAGAAACCATCTCCGAATACTTTCCCACCTTCTCTTAACAAACCCTAGCCTAAAACCAGCCTTTCTTTCTTGGAAACAAGGCAAATCTTGCCTAGGACAACACCATAGTTTGGTTAAACTCCATCTCTTGCTTCCTTGACTTCATGGGCATCTAAAACACATCCAAACCAAATCATTCCACTAAACATATATGCAAAGTATGCAAAGTGTGGAAGCATATACTTGATGAACATGAACTGATTAACATGACGCCTCAAAGAAATGTTGTCTCATGGAATGCAATGATTGCAAGATATGCACGAAATGGTTTGTTTTGGATAGGAGGCTCCAAATTCATGACAGTTCAGTTTGAGAGTAGGCCTAATTAGGCCTCCTTTACAAAACAACTACTATGCCAATGCAAACCCACCACACCAAACCACTTGGGAACCCTAGCATGCATGGAAAAGGAACCAAATTCACTAGTTTTGGCCTTTGAAACAATTGTTAAGGCACTATTGTATGGACTGCACCCTCTTTTTGCCTAATACATGGTCATATTAGGCCATTACATCCTCATACTCTGCTATATTCTTGTTTCCTGACCTAGCACTTATTGCGAATAGTGATCCTACCTTATTCCATCCCATTCCACAAATCTAGAGTGATTACTTGGTGGAATGGCAAAGAAATACATAGTTTTTAGCCTCAAAACCCTAGATCAAGGTTTTATGATAGTTTCTAGAAAAAATGTGATTTTCTCCCTCCAAATTTAATGAAAATGCCTCAAACAAGATGAAAATGAAAGGTCATTCACTCCCCTTCACAATGCAGGTGGTTTCAGACCATGACAATACTATACGGATGAGCAGTACATCCTGGAATAGTCCAATTTCAGGAAAAGTAGTAGAAAACTCAATTTTATTCAACTTTGCCCTTCAAAACCTTTTTCACCAACCCCTCCTTAGTGTGTGTGAAGGTTTTTATACATGTTTACAATAGTTCCAGTCGATCATAACTAACTTTCAACCTATTTGATCATTGGGTAACCTCCTTATTACATGATTTGTTAAGTTGACAAAGCAACTTCTTACCACTACTTGCATTATTAGACTTTTTGTTTGACAACAACATAAAACATGACTCCAAACACAAATGACATTGGTCATTTGACTTTATTACATGCAAAATGATGACACAAGACCATCAACTTGTCCTATGATGTCCTAGGACCTTGTTATGACATGCTCCTAGCCAATATTGGCTATGGCTAAGGTGCTCCTACACCATGAAATATGTTTCCATGGTGTTGAGTCGTCCTCCTTACCTACTACATCACCCTTGTAGACATGTATGCAAAGTGTGGAAGCATTGACAAGGCACGTGAACTGTTTGGCATGATGCCCCAAAGAAATGTCACCTCATTGAATGCAATGATTGCAAGATATGAACAAAATGGATTTTTTGATAAGGCATTAGCAACTTTCAAGCAAATGCGATTGGCGGGTGTAAAGCAAAATTCCACAACCTTAGCCAGTATCCTCCTTGCCTATGCCAAAATGGACATCCATCAAAAGGATAAAACATATGGGAATTTTGTTAGATGTTGTAGTTGCAACTGCCCTCAGAGACATGTATGCAAAGTGTGGAAGCATAGACAAGGCACGTGAACTATTTGGCATGATGCCTCAAAGAAATGTCACCTCATGGAATACAATGATTACAAGATATGAACAAAATGGATTTACTGATAAGCCTTTAGAAAGTTCCAAGAAAATGCAATTGGCAAGTGTAAAGCCAAATTCCAAAACCTTAGAAATGGTATGTTTGGAGCACGGTATAGACATCCATCCAAGCATAAAGGATATTAGAATTTTGTCAAATGTCGTAGTTGTAAGTACCCTGCAAGACATGTATGCAACTTGTGTGGAAGCATATATAACGAACGTGAACTGTTAGACGCGATGCCTCAAAGAAATGTTGTCTCATGGAATGCAATGATTGCAAGATATGCACAAAATGGATTTTTTATAAGGCTTTAAAAACTCTCAAGCAAATGCACAAAAATAAATTTCAACCATTTACGTAAATTTTGGCACATCTAAAACCAAATTGCACAACCTTAACCAACTTCCTCCTTGCCTATGCTATAATGAGATCTAGAGAACATGGTGTGGAAAACCAAAGCATAAATGATATAGGAATTTCCTCACATGTATTGTATTTGCAAAGTTGCCCTTGTAGACATGTATGGAAAGTATGGAAGCATAGACAAGGCACGTGAACTATTTAAAATGATGCCTCAAAGAAATGCATAGTCCAACAGAATTCAATGATTGCAAGTTATGCACAAAATGGATTATTTGAAAATGATTCATAAACTTTCAAGCAAATGCAATTGGCACTTGTAAAACCAAATTCCTGTAACAATAATTGATTATCATATTAAATATTTAATATAAATTGTCGTATATACATAATGTCATGAACATAACATCTAGTTTATATAAAAAGCTATATAGGCGTGTCCAAACAAAGCCATATAGGAAAATATAAAAAAATATACATCGGATTAACATACAAAAGTATGTCTACAAAGCCATCTAGGCATACAAAAAAGTTTCCAAAAACTAGTTTCCTATGGACTTTTAGGAAATAATCGACGGCCCTTCTTTGACTGTGAAGATGGAGAGCCAGTTAGTGACACATCCTCTCTCTGCCATCGAGTAGACCTCTTCGAATAAAGTTCATCCAGTTGCACATTTTAATACAAACAATATGCGCATTAGTATAGAAAATATATGAAATATATAACACCACATATGTAATTGATCACTTCCCGCCAACTGATGATTTCTCTCCATCATCTTGATTCTCTCTTCATCCGTAGTTGGACGGACTGGAGTTGTGACCTCTTGTGAGAAGCATCAAGAAGCAAAATTGACTAAACATAAATATCATTTATGTACATCAAATGACATGAGATAAAAAAGAAATACAAAATTATGATATTTTCATGTTATTGGCTCATACCTCAGTTAAAGGATTTGCAGACATCATGGTTGCATCAATGCCTATCTACGCTGACTCATGAAGATGATGAGGAGTCTCCACTGTATTCAACATCTAAAAATCAAGTTCAAGATTATTAAAACAAAATAAATACATAACATTATTTTTAAAATGCATAATGATTAGAAATGGTTAAATTTGCCTCAATAAAAGTGGTGGTTTGGTATCCAGGGGACCAAGGAAATCGTGGAGGTGCTGGTGACTATTGAAATCATCAAATCAAGTCACAAAATAATATTACCATTGACATATTTACAATAATTATGAATATGTGATAAATTACATACCTGCTGACTTGACCTCCGCTCATAAGCCGCTAATGGATGGCTAATAGAGGCAGGATGAAGACTCTGACCCTAGAATTTCATTGTGCAAACAATTACATACATTATTTTTGACTTATAATATAGATAATCATATAAAATTAATTACAAATTTCAAATAACAATATACTAAATCAAGATGAAACTGGTAACAAATTGCCTAAGAGTCAATACCAAATGTATGTTGTAAGAGATCATCACTGAGAACAAGATCATCCAATATGTCCTGCCCTGTGTCGCATCATGTTGCCCCTATGTTGCAGCATGTTGCCCCTGTGTCGCAGAGTCCTGTCTTGCCTTCTGCTTCCCATAATCACATAGGTTCCCACATGTACTGCACTAATGTGGGGAAACATGATGCCTACTACTCTCACCCTCATTGCCCTAGGTAAAATCATCTGCATGCTGTGATAGAGTTTGGGTGAGAGTAGTCAGTGAATGTAAAGTCTCCAGCTCAACACTCTCTTTTAAAGCCAAAGGGAGTGACCTACATTCTGGCCTCGCTCGGGGTATAGGCACATGCTATCCATCTCACTGAGCCCCGTGTCTATCTTGGGCAGAGCCACCACCTCTACCCTGGAACTCACAAATGTCAAAATAATTTAGAATCTTGTTGAGGATGAACTCGCAATAGAGTTTCCTCAAAAAATATTGTGGTACCTCATCATTGTTGCATGGCCGCTCATCGAAGACCATGTACCATCTATCCCAAAAGTTTTGGGATATGTCTTCATTCCTACACCAATGTATCAGAAACCGTTTGCAACTTTCCTCTAATGTTTGGCCAGTTTTGGGATTAATAGAATGTGCACATAATTGAGATTTTGTAATTTTTTCCTTCTTCACTTGTTCATATGACAACTTGTCGGCATAATATTGTCGACTCCTCTCCCTATAGTCTTGGAATTCGGTGATTTGTTTCGTCACCAAATCCGTGTGGGAAACAATCTCCTGTAACTTGATTTTGCAAGTGCCCTCCTATGCTCAGTGGTTCCACGTGGATTGTTTAGGGTTTGAATAATAGTTTTAAGATGTTTCTTGTTTTCTTCTATTATCCCTAAGTAGTGTTCTTGATTATCCCTTACATGAAAAGCAGGCGAAGGTGGGTTTTAAGGGTTTGGAGGGTTTTGGGGGTTGTTTTCACCCTCCTCAACTGGATTTAAATTTCTGCTTCTCCAATAACTGTAAATGCAATATAAACATAAATCAAACATTACAAAACTAAAAAATTGTTCTAAAACTAACAAAATCAGACAAACCCTACCTTCTTCCTGTGCTGGAGCCTCCAAATTTGTACTATGATGTCTTTGGCGGCGAGGTGGCATTGTGAATTTCTTGTTTTCTCAGGGGCACTTGATTGAATCTCCTCTTTTTCAACGTGATCGCATTTTGCTTGGTTTCTTAGCTGTTGTCAAGAGAAAAGCCACACGCAGGGAATGAGCAGAAAATATTTTTTTTTGCTTTAATTTTGGAGATGGTGGCAACTTTTTGGTCCCCCATCTCCTTGCATTTACCCTGTGGCAACATGTATATAGTAATTTTTTTGTGGTAACATTAGCTACGAACTCCTACCCACCTGTTGCAGACCTGGAAATTTTCTATAACATGGGATCTGACCCTTTAACTATCTATGAGCGTAAGTTGAACAAACATTCAAATTCAGGATTGTTATGGAAAAGAAGTTCGACAAATTAATATATAACTCAAAATGTAAACATGGTTAAACTAAGATTTGAATTCAATTCAAGAAACATCTCATAACGAGGAAGAGTAATATATTAGCAACGAGATAGATGGCGGTGGCCGGTAGAAGACGGAAGAAATACAGTCAATGGAGAGTACAACAGGGACAGTCGAGGTGAATCGAACAATTTCAATCGTTAGATAGTGTCGACTGAAGAACCTGTCGACCTAGCCGTACAGTCAGTGAGTTACAACTCACCGGCTGTTTACGGCTGGCGCATTTGAAGGCTTCCATATCGCACAAGATGGGAATATGTTGTCAAACGTAATTCCTTTAAATTTGGTTGCCAATGAAACTAAAATTCACCAAGGCATTTTGTTGAACAGTTTACATGCCATATGCGTATTTCCACATTTTGCATACATGTCCACCGAGTCAGTTGTAACTATAGCACGTGATAAAAAATTTCAATCCTTTATGCGATGAATGTTGATACTCTGCGCAGCCCACCATAATTCTCAAAAGGTATCTATCAAACAGTTCACATGTCATCTTTGTGTTTACACATTCTACATCTCGTTGAGGTATTTTATCAAACAGTTCATGTACTTGGTCTGTGCTTCCATATTTTACATAGATGTTTACCATGTCAACTACGGCTCTACTTAAACATCATCCACTTCAATGGTCAAAGAGTCAATAGTAATTTTACACTTCATCCTTAACAATAAGTGTTAAATATTTGTTCTATTTTTATTGGCCAAAAATAACTTTTGACTATTAAAATGGATGATGTTTAAAAACAGCTATCAACTATAGCTACATCATTTGACAAAAATCACTCTTTCGTTATGTTTTTTTTTACCTCCATACCTTGTTTCAAAGCTCCCATTTGATCACAGGTGGACAATACGCTTGTGATTGTGAACTCCACTAAGTGCATATTCTACGGTCATCGCATTTCATGAGATCAAATTCCTTCAAGGCATGGTGTTAAGTAGTTTGCAGGCATGTTTATGCTTCCATATCTTGTATAAGTTTTCATATTTTGCATACATGTCTATCGTGGCAGCTGCAACTACAACATTCGAAGAAGTTTCTGCTATCCTTTATGTTTTGATGGATGTATACACTCGCTCTAAAGCTTCTGTTCGAGCATGGGAAGGAAGGATGCCATAAATGCTTACCATTGGGAATTAATTGTAGGAGATATCTTTTCTGCATTGGTGCATGCACTATCATTGATGATGGGTACGATCTGTAGTTGGTTGCAGGTGTAGCTGCTCCGCAATACCCACGCAGTGCATGTTTCAATTGTTTATATCTATGACCAAAAGAAATTCAGGACAGGAACATGGGCAGTTTGTTCCTCTGCGTACAATAGATCTTATTCGTTTATGTTCTTGTTCGTTTTCCTCGTCTTCCTTTCCTCATCCCTATGGCTAACCACATAACTCCAACCTTGTTACTGTTAGAAAAATAAGCAGTGTAGAATTGAAATAATAGTGACTTAGTAATAAAAAGCATAAAACACACAACACACATTTATTGGGTAACCCTGTAATGTACCAGAAAAAAACCACGGGCAAAGATCTCTCAATTTTTATTCTCAAAAGAAAATTTACAGTTACAAAAACTTTTTTTCATTTCTTAGCATCCAAGCTTAACTAACTTAAATAATCACGAAAAAACACATGCAAAAAAACAAATCAAATCTAAAAATAGATTTTCATGCATAAAAGCGTGAGTGGCACTTTCGCATGCAATTTTGCATGGTGTACATGTGGCACATGACCAAAAAAATTTCCAGCCCCCCTGCGACCCCTTGTGGTACTCATTGTCGACAAATCGTCACTGTTGGAATAAATAAAACTGACTTCACGTTCCAACAGTTATGGCTTCCAAACCCCATGTGTTTGGGGTGTTGTTTTTTTGTTATGGCTAAGTGATAGTTGTGGCATCAATTTTTAGGGCAATGACCTTGAGAGAAAAGGTGTTATGACAATGATTGTTTTATTTATTTTCACTAGGTTGCTAATTGTTGATCTTTTATATTCAGCTGTAATGTGGTTGCAAGGGAGTGCTCTCATAATCTATTTAAGATTTCTACTCTTAGGTGCAAGTTGAGTAAAGATGGTGATGGATGATCCAAATTTCTTTCTTGATGGTTGCTCCATTTTACAAGCACTTTACTAACGTTACTTACTGGGAGATGACCACTTATTATTTGTTTTGCTAGTTTCAAGCTAATATAGATAGATTGATTGTTGGCAATTTGTGGCTATTTCTTTGTGCTTGGAACTATAATGGACATTGTGGGTATTTAATTCTTATTTAAAAAATTATGATTGGGCCTATTTTCCTCCTCTATTTACTACCCCATTTTCACATAAATTGGGTTTACCCTTATGGGATTTTTGTCCTTTCATTTAGCACACTTGAGGATTGTTATATAGGATTGTTTGGGTTGGTTTGTTTTATCTTCCATTTGGAGGCATGAGTTGTACTTTTCCCCTCATATATATTAATGGAAAATGCTTTCACCCTATACAAAAAAGTTTTTAAAAAATATTCAACCTTAAACCTTGATTAGAGTTTGATAATATTATGAGGTTTAAGACCTTATGAAAAGGGTGCTTAGAGTTTATTTTTATTACAACTTTCAAGAGTCTTGGAATTGTGAATCTGAAGTTAGTGTAGAGTTCATTAGACCACTTGAACCAATATATCATAGTTTTCTAGCTATCTAAGATTACTCATAAATTATTGACTAGCTAAGCTACATGTGTTATGAAGACTTATTCATGTCTTATGAAAATCTAATTAGGCCATGGTTCACTATTTAGCTCAATAAAGGTGTTTAAACTGTTGAACACCCAGAATACTAAGAGGGGGGATGAATTAGTATTCTATAAAACCATTCACACATTAAATATTTAATTCATTTCCCAATTCAATAACTGAAAGGCAAGTTAAGCATAGAAAATATAACCACAAAACATAACACATGAACACCAGGATTTTACATGGAAAAACCAAAAAGGAAAAAACCACGGTGAGGATTAGCTCACAATATATAATAACCAGTTAAGGTAATACACAAATTCTCACTATAGGTGGACTTATTGTCCAAGTGGACTCACTACTCACTAAGAATGAAAGACAAAGAAGAAAGAGAAATGGAATGGCTCACTGCCAATAATGAACTGTTACATTTGCATCTACACATGCATGGATTACAATTCCAATTAAGTACAATCATAATCTTCTTTCACTAATCTGAATCATAGTTCTACCCTTCTCTATTTAATCACATAGTATGCCCTGTTCTTTCTCTATTCGCATCTGCAGGTACTTGTCATATCACATATATCCTTTCATCGCACAACCTCACTCCTTTTTCCTCACTCACACAAGGCATAAAGACAAATCTCTCTCTCTCTCTGTCTCTGTCTCTGTCTCTGTCTCTCTCTCTCTCTCTCTCTCTATATATATATATATATACTTCATTTAGAATCATCAACTAGGTCGTCTAAAAAATGTGCCTCAAACTTTACCACAAACTATGCACCAAGATTCAAACTGGAAAATAGGTCGAGGTGGACCTAAAATAGATCTTAATTAACTCAATACATCATTTTTACCTTCCCTTTAGAACCACTTTACTCACAACACCAAATAGGTTGGCCTGCTTGAGTGTAGCGTGTAGAATAGCATGGGTCGGCCTCAAACTCCAATGTGGACTGAACCAATGCATAAACACATTATTCTAGGTTGACTTGGCCTATAGAACCACCTTAGATAACATCACAATCTTTGGAATGCACTACACAAGTAAACTTCTTCAGGTTGGCTTGCATGAGCTGAGTAACACAGATGCACACTAACTGTCAGATCATAATTCAATAACTTGAACTTCAAATCACCTCAAATTTGGAACTAACTGTTATCAGTGGGAATTGCACCCGTATGCAAGGCTGGTTAAAGCACTACAATTCCATGTAACATGGGACTAATCTCAGGTTGTGGGTACCCTATGATGAGATTAGACCTCCAGATTGTGGGCTGGTTCCCTTCAAATGTTCTATTGAGATGTATGTTTTTACCTTTTTGGGAAAAGGGAATAAAGAAACTAAATGAATACTAAAGGTAAAATGGTGATGCCCTTGATATGGATAAAAAATAATGCAATCTGATTCACAATGCTTGCCCAGAAATCTGACTTCTACACAATCCAAACTTAGCATAAATACCACAAAAATGATTCTAAGGTAGGTTTGAAAATAGGTTTTTATGGACATAATTTTTTCACAGCATAAATAAATGATTTCTGGTTAACACCACCTAAGACCTGTGATGAATGTATGTTTTAATGTTGTAAACAAGGACGTGAGACAATAATTTTGAAGGTTTAATAATAAAACACAACAAAATTTCATCAAAATCACTTCAACATTCAGCACTAAAAGGAAAGGTAATTCAACTGATCTGAAATAAACAAAGGAAAGCTTTGCAAAAAGATAAAAGATAACCTGTAACTTGTCGATCTCTCAATAAAACTGTAAAAGTGAGCTACAAGAATTCTCTAATCTGTCTGAATCAGAATGAGAATCAAGAACTAGCAAAAACAAACTTTTGCTTTACAATATATAGGTCTGCTCTCTCCAAGAGGCATACAAAAATTATAGACTTGTAGATAACTGCCTCTAAAAATACTCATTCCTGAGCAACCTCAAAAATCCTCAAAATTAGGGTCTAAAACTGCCACAAATTGAGTAAAAATAGCTTCAATTTGGGCCTCTCCATAGGTTTGACCAAAATTTTGACCAAGGACCCTAAAAATACTTCTAAAAGTCATGCAAAACCGCCTAGGTGGCCTAGTTAACTCAACTAATCAATTTGCATGATTTTGCATGAGCAAATTTGATTGTGAGTAAATAATAAAGTAATAGAATATTACTCTATTATTGGTTACAATTTGTTCTATTTTTGATTTTACAACTTGTGGAAAATAATAAAGTAATTTATAGAGTATTACTTTATTATTTATTTACAATTAATTCATGTGTTAAATCGTGCATGATTAGAAGAAAACTATTACTCTTTATCACTCCAATACATTGAGAAAAAAATATCTCCCTCTACAAGGAAAATAAAAAGAAACTGAGTCACTCCTGTAACATTCCATGCACAAAAAAAAATGCATAAATATCCTTATGACTCCCCCTTGTTGCCATTGTGCACATACATCACATTTTCAAAATCTCCTTATATCCCCATATGTAATTTTGAAGTTAAGGAAGGAAGAACAACTCTATTATGCAATTTGACCCCATGCATAAAAAATGCCCATCATATGCTACCACCATCATATACTGCCAGCATCATATACTGCCACCATGCAATCTCCAACTACAATTGCCTTTATGCAATAAACACTACAAGACAATACCTTATTACCCCATGAAATCATATCTCCACCATGCATAAAAGCTTACCCTTGAAAACTCCATGTATAGCATATGTATATACCATGTCTAAAACCATACACCCTCTTGGCTGTTAGTCACCATGCATAATGAGGAGATACCTATCCTTGGATGCTTTGGAAATGGATAAGGAACTTGAGCATGTGATTTGTTATTCATTCATCATCCGACCACCAAGGAATCTTTAAAAGGTTTTATAAGGCTTGGAGCCTTTCCATATGTTGCATCAGCCTCTTGACTTAAGAAAAATCAACTCTAAGGTGTTGTTGTCGGTCACTCCATGTTATGATGGCTAGGGAAAGTCTTGACCACAACAGCAAATTGGATAAAGTAATTATTAGTTTTTTGTAAGTCAAAAAAATGCACTCGAGCAAAAGAACCTTCGAACAAAAGAAGGAAAACAACCCTAACTTGCTCATTCACTTCATTTGACTTCCTTCTTTGAGCTCTACAACTTTCATGCCGGCCGAGGGTTTCAACTATCTTCATCATGGCTTTGGTCTTCTTCATATGTTGCTCTTCCTTGTCGTTGCTATGGAACTCTACATGATTTAGGAAAAAGGTAACTCCTACTTTCTATTTGATATGAAACATTTAAGGATCTATAGCTTTACTTCTTTTAAATGGTCATGGCCTTCTTCACTGCTATGAATACCTCCATTGTTGTGCACTCTTTAATACCTTTATTCTTGTTTCTGTGTGCTTGCTCCTTGACGGTCTTCATCTACTCTCTGGAAGTTTGAGCCCACTGTGAGGCCATGGAAGATCTTTCTTCCTGCCAGCAACAAGGGTAAGCACTTGCCATTTTATCTCTGTAGTTTCATTTATCTTTGGTTTTACTCCTTATAGCATGACAAGTTTGTAGATAGACATGGGTATTGCATTTTATAGCAAAAAATGCTGTCACTGTCGACCATGACTATATATTTCTTCTTTTGCCTTGATCTGTTTTCATTATGCAGAAACTTGAGGGTTTTGAAGCTTTTTAACATGAGGGTTTTGACGTCTCCATTTTTAGAACTTTTACCTGCCATGGCTATGCTTCTCTTGAAAATAGGCATAAAAAATTGTAGCTACTCGAGGGTTTGTGAGTCTTGAAGCTAGGGTTTCAACTTCATCTTGCACAGAAAACCTTTATAATGCCACGACCATACTCTTACTTAATCTCTTTCTCCTTATCTGTAAAGAAAGAAAGACTTGAAGTATCTTTGAAAAGATCTTGTTTATTTAGTAGATGGGTATACCTTCTTTCATGTTTTTTGCTCCTCTGGCATGGTTATGAATGTATCATGGCATCTGTTTAAAAGCTCTTAACTGTGTTTGCAAAAATATCATTAGGGTTTGATCTCTTTACATGGGTATACAGTCTTTTCCATATATAGTCTCTTGCTCTGTGTAGCACCACCTTGACTGTGATTTTTATCTCCATTTGTTGGCAGGAAGTATAGGGGTTTTGAAGTATAGTAAGTGGGATTTCTTGCTTTACTTCTCATAACATCTTCTCCTCTTGTCCTTGTGACTGTCTCACACTTCTGATGATACACTTTACCCTATCTTTCCACTGTAGCTACCGGGTTGAAGTACATTTTGGTATTCTGTATGACAACAAAACATTGTGATATTCTGTGTGATGACTTTTAACATCTACTTCCATTGCATCTATAGCATAAATTGTGCATGAGTATCGTACCTTTACATTCTGTGAGGCTCTTCTTATGCATATCTCTTCAAGTTGCATGAATGTAATGTGATGGACTATATGTCGTGTGGGAACATCCTTTACTGGTTGCTGCCTTTGTTGCAACTGGATATATATTATGGCACATGTGTCATGTTATCTCTTGATTGTCGTATGTATTAGATTCCTCTGTGCATAGATATCATGCATTTTTGTTTCTTGCTATCTTTCAAGGCATATCTGTAGCATAGACACGTGTTGTTATTTCTTCTTGGTTGTTATGCATTCTTTCAATACACCTGTAGCATGCCTTCGTGCATCTTTGCACCTATAGTCATTTTTGTGCATACTTTAAGGTATACCTGTAGCTTCCTTGTGTATTTTCATATCTCTTCTAGTTGTTCACATTTTCATCATTTATGCACCTATGTATTATAGATATGTGTTCTTTATCCATTCATTTATCTGTAGTCATTCTTGTGCACACTGACTACCTATCTTATCATTTTCCATGCTCTTCTGTAGATGGATATGACCCTTATGATATATTATGAATGTCTCTTGCTTATATAAGCCACTTCACTGGTCACTGTCTTGGTTGTTCATGGTGATGATGACTGTATTTGTATCTTGATCTTCATTTATCTCACTTCTCTTGCACTGTATCTTCCTTACTGCACTGCATCTCTCTTGGATCTTGCATGGCATCTTCTTGACTGCATGGCATCCTCTTTACTGCACCATGGTATCACTGTAGCTTTGGGCATGAGAAATAAAAATTGTCAAAGCACAATAATGTTGAAATGCATGGAATCACTCTATTCATCCTTGAACTATTGCATTCCTTATGTTCTATTGTACTCTATGTATATTGTATTTGCAACTCTATATATGATAGTCTTTTGTTTTTGCATATGTACTTGACTATCATGTAAGTGATGACATACATAGCTACTCTATAGCTTGCTCTTCCTTTAAGATCACTGATGGTTAGTGACAGTCTATCATTTGTTGAATAGTGAACATGCTATATGTATTTGTTATTTGTATCCTTCCACTTTAGCCATGATTGTCTCTCATTTGACCTTGAAAGTTGACTATCATGTCTGTGATAACCATTCATATGTTGGGGTATTTGCTTATGCATTATGTACTTCATCCCTGGATGCTTGACTGTTTGAACATCTAACTCCATTTAGACTGTAGCATTCATCTTTATGTATCTTTTGATGGTTTGAAGCTTTGAGGCATTGGTGGCAGCCTTTTACAAAGTTTATATCTTCTTTCTGGATGACTACACACTTATCTCTTATATATTGTGAAGTTCTATTTTATGGCAGTCAAGTTGGTATATTGTTTTATAATTGTCTTGCCTCCCACTATTCCATCTGGTATAAAATGTTGCTTCATCTTACTCCCTTGTCATAATGAGATGACCCTTCACAAGATTTATTCTGCAACTTGTTCAAATGATACATAAGTTCTTGTATCCTTCTTTACTCTGTCTCTCTTCTCTTTATCAAGCACAATAATCTAAAAACTTGTATCACTCCTTAGATGACTGTAATCTGATTTCTGAATTTGTCTTTTTTATTAATCTTGATTCAATCATATAGCTTTTGATTTGTTTCAATCAACTGTAATGATGTCATGATGACATCCTCTTTATGTAAGTTGATTAGATGATGCATGATATAGCTTAGAATGATGTAGCCTATCTTTTTCTGATACTCTTTTCAAAAAATGAAAAGAAACATGTTGGGCTCAAACCCTTGTGGGAGCCACATTTAATCCACATGTTTATTTGTCTTCAAATCAGCAACAAAATTTGTCCTATACCTACACAGTGAACAAACAAGTTAGCATAAAAAAGTACCTGATAGCATTGATTGATCTCCTTCATAATTTCTTCTTGATCTATATCATTATCTGATCTGAATTCTTATATGAATGCATGATATGATAAGTAGATGTCTCTATTTGATAAAAGCATGTGATAACTGTAAACATCCAGAGCACTAACGGGGTTGTCCCAAAAATTTTACAGGTTTCAACAGGATGGTGGCTTGGAGTGAAGAACGAAGACTGAAGACTTGAAGACCAGCTTCAACAACAACCTCCATCATCAGGTAATGATGGATGTTTAGATTTATCATATGTTATTTTCTCTTTTCTTTTATCAAACATATACATAGCTTGCATGTCTGCAATTGCTCAGTCTAGTTACTCCCACGGCTTGTGTGGGACACATTTGAACATTTATTTTAAACATGATCAGTTAGTTTCTCTGATGCATATGATGTATATGTATTTCTTTTTTAATCAATGCATGAGATAAAGTAACAGATACCTAGATGTATGTTCAAAACATGACATGAAATAATAGTGTAATACAACATCTTTCTCTCTTTTATTCAAAATTGATTAATCTGAATAATCAATTTAACTTATAACTCCTGAAAGACCAAACTTTGTAGAACAACTGTATCTCCTTGAATGTTTGATCCTTTGATGATCAATTCTTTTGTCATGATAGCTTATCAGTCCCAATTGGACTGATGGGTTATCCTAACAACTGGATCTTCTTTTCAACTTTGTCAAGGTATCAACCATTCAAGAATGCATAACCTTGAAGTTTTCTATTATCAATTACACTTAGGTCCAACTAATTTTCAGTGTGAACAAAAATTTAGTAACACTAACCACCTTCAAATATCTACAATCATATCCTCAAAACCGTAAAGCAAAATATTTCCACACGGTGAAATGCAAAGTGTTGGAACTTAGTCTCTGTCACAGTCAAACACTGTCTGTTCATACGATACTTAGACAAATTTATATCACTCTCCAGAGGACTTCAAGCTCTAAAACTTTGGATTTGGAAAGTCCAAACATATGTCAACAACCCCTTAGAACCACAAAAGAAAGCATGTCACAGTGGAGATATGCAGACCAAAACAATCAGGTACTCTACTCTACCTGAGATTGCACTCTATTAAGCCGAACTCCTTCAACAAGTAGCCAACCTTCTGAAACACATAGGAAGATGAAATCTTGGAATTAGATGCTTCTAACAGTCCTCAATAACATTCCAAAACCGCAAACCAAAATCTTCAAACTGTGAGAAATGCGAACCAAAAAATTGTATCTCTGTGTACTTGGAAGACAGTTTGACACTTAGCCTTACCGCTTTAAACATTGTTGCCATCAATGTAAACACTTCAACACTCCTTGACTGTCATGCACCTTGGTATGCCAACAATGTCTCTAACACTGATATGTCCAACATAAACAACCATTAGATTTTCATCCCTGCCAAAGCTAAGCCTGCACATGTTTTGAAGGGATGAGGTGAAGTGTAATTCCCAAGTAGATTTTGGCAGAAGATCTACCCATCAAACCCTGGCATCTAATCCAAGGGGAAGTATGGTATATGCCCAACCCCTTAACGGAATTATTTCAAAAGCTTCATAACAAAAACATTTGTAATGTATATATATCAAAAGAATTGTCAATTACATGAATTCATAACACACAAATATATGGCTTCGACTTCCTTGTCTACTCTAATTCTATAATGTGTGGTGTAGAACCATATTGATGATGTTCACCATTTTGAATCCAAATAGAAAGATCGGTAAAGTGTAAAGAATCAAGAGCTATACTCATCAACAAATATCAATGATCAACATGTCAATGGGTATGATGTCCATGATTGATATGATGAGTCATGTCAAGTGTAACCAGTTAGTGTTGTATCAAGACCTATAAATGCTCCATTGAGTGCCCTTATCTAGTGGTTTTTCAAATATAATTATTTAATTTTGAGACTTTGTCTTAGATTAGCAAGTCAATAAACTTTTTGTTATGACTGATTAGCAACTACTTTTGATGTTGTATTGATTTTTAACAGATTACTTATGATTGGAACTTAAGACCTTTTATAAAATGCTAGGCTTCTCTATTGACCCAATGCTATTTTAAAATTTATAAGACATTCTATATAAATTACAATCGGCACAACCATTGCACCTCGTTTTGGTGCAAGTGCTAGTTTAAAAAAAGTGGAAATAAAAAGCCTCCTTCAATCACTAGCCTCATATACAGAACCTCAACATGTACTACTTTTTGTTTTCCCACTAGTCAATTGTTTTCATTTTGGGGGAGGCTTTTACTCGTGCCATTTTCAAAGGAGCCTCACTCAATGACAGTGTCAAATAAAAGAGTGTTTACAATAAGTAAGAATGATTAAAAGAATAAAGAAAAATCATGCACCAAATCAATACATCCTTGAGCTTGGAAAAGAAAATAATACAAAATCAATAAATTTGTCTAGAATTGAATGCTAAAATACTTGAAATTGAATGCTTGCATGTTAGCCAATCACTTTGTTAAATTTATAGAAACTACTTGGACACATCAGACACAAGGATTTTATTGGGTATGTATGAGTTGAAATGAAATGATTTTGATTACATCTATGAAATTAAATGGTTTATGGAATTATTAGTTTGTACTAGTTACTTTGATTGCATAAAGACTGTTTGAATAGGTGCATTTTTTAGAAAGTTGCTCCTTCTCTTTCTAATTTGAGTTAGCGACTCTCCCAATTCTTTTAATTTGTTTTCTTCAAATATCTCTAAGATAAAATCCACTATTAATATTTCTTTATATTTAACTCCATTAGAATATCTATATACCAATGCTTCTCCATTTCTGCCTCTATGGTGCAAAAGAACAAAAAATATAAACCTACAAAAGTACAAAGGAAAGTTACCAAAAAAGCAGAGAACTATTTCTATTGAATACAAATAGATCGACCATTAACTTCATGAGTACATGCTAATTTTATATAAATTACACATTGGCCAAGACAAAACCAAAACACCTTTATCATTCACTATTCACTAGTTTAGCATTGTATTAGGTGAGAGTTGGTCCATCTATTCTATGTATAGTGGGGGATATCCATAAATAGTTAAGGGAGAGGGGTCAATAGTCATGTGGGCTAATTTTGTGACCATGTAGTGGTTACATGGAATATCGTAGGACCTCCATTTAAAAAAAAAGGTAATATGGACTCTTATCTAGATCTATAACTAAGGTTTGGAGGTGTGACTCATCACACAACTCATCACATCAACACATCTAGTGAGAGGTGTCCTTCAAATGAATTTTTAAAAGTTTGACCAAAACTTTGGCATGGAATACCCAATAGTCGAAGGTAAAAATACCATGTCATTAGGAAAATTTCATATTTTTATTTCAAATGTAACTTATATAAGTAAATGATCACAACACTCTTTAATAACCATTACTATTATTATATGTTACGGGTGAAAGCAAAAAGGTTGAGTATACATTTCGTGAAAGTTTTTCGCGGGTGAAAAATGCCGCTTGGAACGGGCGCTCGAGCAAAAACGGGTGCCTGTTACGAAATGGGTACCTGTTTATGATCGAGCACCTATTTTTGAAAAGTATATTTTAAAAAAAATAGGCCTGTAGCTTCATTTTAACAACTACAAGCCGCAAGATACTAGGGACAACGATGCCAGAAAATGGGTACCTGCATTTGCTGACCCAATTTTCAACCTTCACAGCATCCCTACCTCCTCAGATTGATTCACCAGTGCCCCAGGTTGGTTGTCCATCCATTTCTGTCAATTTTCATTATTTTTTGCTTTGTATTTTGTTGTTTTTGCAATGTTAAACTATATATTCGACCTGAAATCAAAAACAAGTAAACCTTAATGCATAAACTATAAACCTTTAATTTAGAAACAGTAAACCCTATTTCATAAAGACTAAACTATAAAACCCTAATTCATAAACTAGGGTTTCAAAAATAGTAAAACATAAAACCCTAATTCATAAAGTAGGGTTTCAAAAATAGTAAAATGTAAAACCCTAATTCATATCTACACTAACCTGTAATTCATAAACTAGGATTTCATAAACAGTAAAACGTACAACTATAATTCATAAACACTAAACCCTAATTCATAAACTAGGGTTTCATAAACTAAACTGACCTACTCTTTAAAACCTAAATGACTTATTAAACCTAAACCTAAAACCTAGAAACTTCACTTTATTACATTTAAATCTTTAATTTAAACATATGGACATATATATTACGTTTAAATCTTTAATTTAAATGTTCAATAATCATATACCTGGTTCGATAGAACTTAGATATGGTTTTCAATAGTGGAAGGTTTCTAAGGAGGTGGCTTGGTTGTCCCTCTCATCTTCTTCCTCAAAGGAATTTCTTCTTCCTTCACATCTCCTTATGCTCCTATAGTTTTCCTCTTATATGTTTTCTTAGCCTTTTGACTAGGAATAAATTTCTTCCCTTTAGCGGCCTCCTCCTTAAAATTTATCAAGACTATTCTCCTCAAGTCAATTATCTAGTCTTTCAATATGAAGAATACTTCATGTCTTTTTGATGTTGTGGAATGAAAGGAACTCTAAATTTAATCATCTGTTAAGACTTTATTGGTGGGTTGATACCATGTATTATTAGTTATTTAGTCATTAAATATTCAGTAGTTATATAGTACAGTTCACTAACAAGCTTAAAGTCATAACTACTCTACTAAACTTTTAAAAATATTGGGCATTAAATGCACATATATTATCTCACCTATTAGGTATTTTCCCCTATATCTAGACCTTGAACTAGTTGTACGTTCTTATAGGCTTATTCTTTAGTCTTCATGGCTTTAATGTTCCTGATGCTTGTCTCATAGTCCTAAATTAACCATTTGTAAAACTCTTTTCATGAAGCTAAAAACCTACACATTAGACAGGATATGACCCTAATATCTTTTTGTAGACCTAACCTAAATGACTTATTAAACCTTTAAACCTAAAACCTAGAAGTCATTTTATTATGTTTAAATCTTTAATTTAAACATATATCCATATACCTATGACAACTTGATGCTTAACAAAGGGGTAAAGGAGACAACAACAATCTAGAAAAAAATTAAAATAATGTTTAGTGTACATAGAATGGGTTCAAAGATTGAATAGGTCGACATGAACTTAGCGACATGTTTAGCAGTAGTTGTAGCCAATAGGTCGACATGAACTTAGTGACATGTGTTTAGGAGTAGTTGTAGCCAATAGGTCATGAACTTAGTGTTGCAAGTATGGGCCTAACCAGTGTTGTCATTGATGGCAACATACTCCTGTTGCATTAATGATAAGAATTGGATGAGCTGTGTGCTGAGGATATTGAGAAAATTAGTCTCAATCAGGAACAGTGAAGATCAGTGATGATAGTAAGGTAAAATTCCAAGATAGGAGGAGTATCAAAGGATGTGGTTTAAAGGGTTTGTAGATATGTGTCTTAAGGTGGTCCAGTAGAGATTTCAGAGGTCCACATGAAGATCTAAAGAAGTTGTGGCTGCTCAAGTAAAACCAGTTCCGACAGATGTTCAGTGGTGACAGAGTGTTACAGATAGGTCCGGTGAGATCCAAAATTGCATTGTCCTGTTCTGCGAATTTGAAGGAATGTTGAGGAAGTCTTTGTGGAGTGTCAAATAGATTGGTTCATGGTTTGAAGGTCTGCAAGCATCTATTCCTTTGTGACAGTAATGACAGACTGTGTTCTTGAGGTTCCAGATAAAGGGGAGATGGATTTCAGTAAGCAGATGAAGTGTGGATGTTCTTGGTGATTTAGGAAAGCTTGTGGAGGTCTTTGGATCATGTCCAGTTTGAGTTGGTGATCCGCATTGAAGTTGGATCTCACAATTGAAGATTATCTTCTGGATGATAGTGTTCTTCTGGAGATCGGCCGACCGGATCAGTACACATCTTGCGGATGTTCTTGTTGATGTTTGCCGACTTAGATGACCATTCCTAAGTTGATGTCTTGTATAAATAAGGGATTGCAAAGTCATTTCAAAGTTGTCCTTGTGGAGATGAGAGTGTGGTAGCAAGGAGGAGAGTGAAAGCCAGAGTAGAAGTATTGAGCTTCAATGGAACTGATTCAAGCATGATGAAGATGCTATTTTCCAGTTCAAGTATGTGATACTTATTCTTTTATAGACAGTGTGTCTCTTGTAGGCAGTGAGCCTCTTGTGAGCAGTGTGCTTGGGCAGTGAGCCCTAATTAGCATATGCCATTTTGTTCTTTCTATTCTTCTAACAGAGAATACAATCTTGGGTTAATCACCCCGTGGTTTTTCCCTTAACCGGGTTTTCCACATCAAAATCTTGGTGTCTCATGTGTTGATGTGTTTATGCTCTTGATTCATTACATTATGTTTCCTTGATTATTTGCAAAGTAAAGTTAAGTGTTTAATTGGAAGAATGTTTGTACAACTGATTCACTCCCTCTCAGTTGTCTTCCCTAAGTCTAACAATTGGTATCAGAGCCAAGCTCCTCTAAAAAGGAGCTTAACCGCTTGAGGAGATCCAGGATGTCGTCTTAAGAGAAGGATAGTCCGAAGTTTGATGGAACCAATTTTAATTTCTGGAAAGGTTGCGTGAAGTGTCACTTGCAATGTATGGGAATGGCGTACTAGACCATGGCTACAACACAGTATGTACCTCCACAGGGTGGTCTGAAAACCCTAAATGAAATCACATATGCTGAAAACAATCTGCGAACTATAGAGGCTCTTCTAAGTGCATTATCTGATTCAGAGCTCTCAAATGTTATTGACCTTCCAACTGCTTTTGAGATTTGACAAAAATTGGAACTTTTGCATGAAGGAGACAAGTATGTCAAAAGTGCAAGGTTACAAAGTCTGAAAGGAAAATTCAAAAATCTGAAGATGAGAGAAGATGAAAACATCACTACTTTTATGCCAAGAGTAAATGAGCTTGTTTGTGGAATTAGAAATGCTGGTGGAGTCTTGGATGAAGATGAGATTGTTGGCAAAATTCTCAGATCCCTTCCTGCTTCTTACAAAATCAAGGCTACTGCCATTGAAGAATTCAGAGCCCATATAATTGTCACAAGAGATCAATTGGCTAGAAAATTGCTGCATTTGAAATGACAGAGTTTGGAGATGACCCCCCAAGACTGAAACGGCATTCAAAGCCAGTGCCTGTGTTAAAGGTAAACAAAGGTTTGATCCGAGAGAGAATTCATCAAAGAAGCTGTCATGATATGAAAAAGCAAGAAAAGATCTGGAAGAAGAAGAAGTAGAAACTGCTCAAGTTGAAGCCCTTATTGTAAAGAGGTTGCCAAGAGGATCTGGTAAGTATGAAGGAAAATTACCTTTTAAGTGTTTTAACTACAATAAGATTGGTCATTTTGCCTCAAGGTGTTCGGAAAGGTTTTTAAGGCAAAATCCTAACAAGCCAAGGTTCCAAAAGAACTGTTACTGTGTACATGAAGATGATGACAATGAAGGAGTAACATATGATGAATCAGAGATAGGAAACAAATCTGGAAATGAATGGGTGTTCATTGCCATCAAGGAAGAAGATCCAATGTCCTCTATATCTGTCAATCATAAGACTGTGGAAAGAGCTTTGGTTGCCCAAGTTGAAGAGAAGGATGATTGGGTCATTGACAGTGGATGCTCTCACCATATGACAGGTGACAAAAATAAGTTTGTAGAGTTGGAAAGGTATGAAGGAGTGGTAAAGTTTGGTGATAATTCTGCTGGTAGAATCAGAGGTAGAGGAACCATTTCTCTTGATGGAAGGAACAACACTGGTAATGTACTGTATGTTGAAGGTTTGAAGCACAATCTTCTCAGTGTTGGACAGTTGGTGGACAAAGGCTATGATCTCCGGTTCAAGAATGGAAAATGCAAGATCTTTGAAAGTTCCAGAACAGAGATTGCATTCAGTACTCAAACTAAAGGTAATATCTTTCACTTGGTTGGTACTGGTAAAAGTTGCTTATTTGTTCAAATTGATCAGAGTTGGTTGTGGCATAGAAGGATGTGTCATGTGAATTTTGATAATATCATCAAGATAAGCAATACTCAGGCTGTAAGAGATCTTCCAAAATTGGTGAAACCTTCTAACAACTTGTGCAAAGAGTGTCAGTTGGGTAAGCTAAGCAGAGTCACATTCAAAAGTAAGGAACTATCTTCTACCGGATTATTAGACTTAGTTCATACTGATCTTTGTGGTCTGGCAAGAATCAGAAGTATTCAAGGTGATAGATACTTCATGCTACTAATTGATGACTATTCCCGAATGATGTGGGTAACCTTTCTAAAAGACAAATCAAAAGCTCTTGAGAAATTTAAAATATTCAAGGCTATGGTAGAGAATGAAACCGGATTAAAATTAAAGTGTCTGAGGTCTGATAGAGGTGGAGAATTCACATCCTGTGAGTTCATAGAGTTCTGTGAGAGGAATCAAGAGACAGTTGTTTGCTCCTAGGACCCCACAGCAGAATGGAGTAGTTGAGAGAAAGAACCGGACCATCCAGGAAGCATCTAGGATAATGATGATGGAAGCAAATGTTCCTCAGATCTATTGGAGAGAAGCCGTTAGCACTGCAGTCTATACTCTCAATCAAGTTCAAATCAGAAACAATACCGGTAAGACTCCTTATGAACTGTGGTTTGGCATCACTCCTACTGTGAGGTATTTTAGAGTCTTTGGTAGCAAATGTTACATCAAAAGAGATGAAGATCTAGGAAAGTTTGATGCTAGAAGTGATGAAGGAATATTCTTGGGTTACTCTACTCAAAGCAAAGCATACCAGTGTTATAACAAGAGACTGAGAAAGATGATAGAAAGTACAAATGTGAAGGTTGATGAAGGAATTGAAAAACCCTCAAGATTCTATGAATATGATGAAAATGATCAGAATGGTGTTTTGACTCAAGGAGCCCAAGCCTCTTCTGAGATTCAGATCCAGATTGATCCAGTAAATCAGGAAGAAGAGATAAGTTTAAATGAGCCTGATCAAGAAGCAGAAATGCAAGTAACTCCCAAAGTGCCTAGGTATGTAAGACTGAATCACTCTAAAGATCAGATCATAGGTGATAAAAGCAAAGGTGTACAAACAAGAAGGAAAATTGCTCAAAACTTAGATGAGTATTGTCTAATTTCAAAAATTGAACCTAAGACAGTGAATGAAGCTTGCAATGATGAAAACTGGACTAAAGCAATGGAGGAAGAGTTGATGCAAATTGAGAAAAATCACGCTTGGGATCTTGTTCCCAGACCTAGAAACAAAAATATGATTGGAACCAAATGGGTCTTCCAGAACAAACTAAATGAAGTTGGTGAAGTAATCGAAAATCAAGCCAGATTGGTCTGCAAGGGTTACTCTCATATAGAAGGAGTTGACTTTGAAGAAATTTTTGCTCCAGTGGCAAGAATTGAAGTAGTCAGATTATTTCTTGCTTTTGCTGCTTTCAAGGATTTCAAGGTATATCAGATGGATGTCAATTCTGCCTTCCTAAATGGTGACTTGGAAGAAGAAGTATACATTGAGCAACCGGATGGATTTCAATTGTCTGATCATGATGATATGGTCTACAAGTTGAAGAAAGCACTGTATGGACTGAAGCAAGCCCTAAGAGCCTGGTATGAAAGATTGGATAAGCATCTTTTGAAGATTGGTTTCAACAAAGGTACTGCTGATAGTAATTTGTATTTCAAAATTGATCATGAAAACATCCTGATTGTTGAAGTGTTTGTTGATGATATCATTTTTGGAGGAAGAGATAGTTTGTGTAAAACTTTTGCAAATCAAATGAAAAGTGAGTTTGAGATGTCCATGCTTGGTGAAATAAATTTCTTCTTGGGTCTGCAAATCACTCAAACAAAGAAAGGAATCTTCATTTCTCAGACCAAATATGTGAAAGAATTGTTGAAAAAATTTGGGATGGAAGATTCAAAGCCAATGAATACTCCCATGGCAACCGAATGTAAGTTAAGCAAAGATGATGACTCTCCTAAGGCAGATCAAACAAAGTATAGGTCAATGATTGGAGGACTATTGTATCTCACTCAAACTAGACCAGACATTATGCTGGGTGTTGGTCTTGTTGCTAGATTCCAGGCTAATCCTAGAGAATCTCATGTCATGACAATCAAGAGGATTTTTAGATATCTAAAAGGGACAGTTGAGTATGGTCTGTGGTATCCTAGAGATCATGATTTCTCTCTTCATGCATATACTGATGCGGATTGGGTAGGAGATGTGGATGACCGGAAGAGTACTAGTGGTGGAGCATTCTTTTTGGGGAAGAGATTGGTTTCTTGGCTAAGTAAGAAACAAAAGGCAATATCTCTATCTACAACTGAAGCAGAATATATTGCAGCAGCAGGTAGTTGCACTCAAGTTTTATGGATGAAGCAGATGCTAAGAGATATCAAAGTGGAGTATGAGGAACCTATCACAATCTTCTGTGATAATTCAAGTGCAATAAATATATCTAAGAATCCAGTGTTGCACTCAAAGACTAAACACATATCCATCAAGTTTCACTTTTTGAGAGAGCAAGTGAACAAGAATGAAGTCAGATTGGAGTTTATGCCTTCCAAGGACCAGATTGCAGACATCTTTACTAAACCTCTACCTAAGGACTCTTTTGAGTATCTCAAGGAGAAGTTAGGGGTTATTGCCCCTCTGATGTTGAACTAAGGTGCACTAATGTGCATTAGTCTGGTGGATATCACAGTCATATCTTGTGATTCGGATTGATGGGGAGTTGCTACTCAGGGGGAGCAGCAGGTATGATTCTGAAGTGTTGGAATTGCAAGTATGTGCCCTTTGCCATTGATGTCAAAGGGGGAGAAAGACATGTGAAAAACAAGTGGTTGTTGATCAAAGGAGGAGCAGTAAAAGGAGAGAAGACATGCGAATGGTTGTTGCTGATAGGGGGAGTTGTGACAGTGAGGAGAAGTTCTTGTCTTGATGGCCAAAACAGTTTTTCACATCATATGTTGCCATCAATGACAAAGGGGGAGATTGTTGCAAGTATGGGCCTAACCAATGCTGTCATTGATGGCAACATACTCCTATTGCATTAATGATAAGAATTGGATGAGCTGTGTGCTAAGGATATTGAGAAAATTAGTCTCAATCAAGAACAGTGAAGATCAGTGATGACAGTAAGGTAAGAGTCCAAGATAGGATGAGTATCAAAGGATGCGGTTTAAAGGGTTTGTAGATATGTGTCTTAAGGTGGTCCAGTAAAGATCTCAAAGGTACGCATGAAGATCTGAAGAAGTTGTGGCCGCTCAAGTAAAACCAGTTCTGACAGATGTTCAGTGGTGACAAAGTGTTACAGATAGGTCCGGTGAGATCTGGAATTGCATTGTCCTGTTCTGCAAATTTGAAGGAGTGTTGAGGAAGTTTTTGTGGAGTGTCAAATAGATTGGTTCGTGGTTTGAAGGTCTGCAAGCATCTATTCCTTTGTGACAGTAATGACAGACTGTGTTCTTGAGGTTCCAGATAAAGGGGAGATGGATTCAGTAAGCAGATGAAGTGTGGATGTTCTTGGTGATTTAGGAAAGCTTGTGGAGGTCTTTAGATCATGTCCAGTTTGAATTGGTGATCCACATTGAAGTTGGAGCTCACAATTGAAGATTGTCTTCTGGATGATAGTGTTCTTCTGGAGATTGGCTGACCGGATCAGTTACACATCCTACAGATGTTCTTGTTGATGTTTGCCGACTTAGATGACCATTCCTAAGTTGATGTCTTGTATAAATAAGGGATTGTGAAGTCATTTCAAAGTTGTCCTTGTGGAGATGAGAGTGTGGTAGCAAGGAGGAGAGCGAAAGGCAGAGCAGAAGTATTGAGCTTCAATGGAACTGATTCAAGCATGATGAAGACGCTATTTTCCAATTCAAGTATGTGATACTTATTCTTTTGTAGACAATGTGTCTCTTGTAGGCAGTAAGCCTCTTGTGAGTAGTGTGCTCGGGTAGTGAGCCCTAATTGGCATGTGCCATTTTGTTCTTTCTATTCTTCTAATAGAGAATACAATCTTGGGTTAATCACTCCGTGGTTTTTCCCTTAACCGGGTTTTCCACGTCAAAATCTTGGTGTCTCATGTGTTGATGTTTTTATGCTCTTGATTCATTACATTATGTTTCCTTGATTATTTCCAAAGTAAAGTTAAGTGTTTAATTGGAAGAAAGTTTGTACAATTGATTACCCCCCCTCTCAGTTGTCTGCCTTAAGTCTAACACTTAGTGACATGTTTAGGAGTTTGAATGTAATACATGAGCATATAAATTTTGACTAGATACTAGGACATAAATTTTTATTCATGTCATGATTCTTAAATGTATAAAATTTGATTTTAAACATTTTATAATGTAAGTTTAAATTTTGAATGCATGTATATGTTAAATTAAATGTTTTAATGTATATTGTTTAAACCACACAAATTTTTATATTTCCAAGTTTTCAATTTATATGTATATGTATATATTTAAACATATGTTGTGCATGCAATTTAATCTATATTTTTTGTAATTGCAGCTCTATTTGTAGACCTTATTTCTACACATGGCCAATCTACCCTATGACCCCCCATGACCCCCCACAGGACCCCCCACCCCAACACACCCCCCCCCCCCACCACCACCACCACCACCGCATGATGAGGCTCATTTGCAAGCCACAATTGATGAAAACATACATGTTCTGCAAGAAAAAAATCAATTTACTACAAAGCCAACTCCAAACCCCTCCACACATTTCACGGTTTGCATCTATGATGCAAACTATTGTTGATTCAGTGAGAGCTATCCACACGGATCTAGACACATTCCGCTCATGGCGGGAACAGAGGAGGAAGTTTTATTTAGATGGTCTCTCATATAAAGAGCTCAATGATTTACATATTACCAAAACTACAATTGCCTCATTTTTCATTGATCCCTCCACATGTCAACAAATACCACTAACTAAAAAGAGAATTTTAATCAGATGGTGCACACATCAGCAGATAGATGATAATTTTTGGGATCGATGGTGGATGGTCATTGACCATCCACCTCATGCTAATTTTGAGGTTCCCTTTTATTTTCTGAAGAAATTATGGGCAGAGTTTGTGATGGGTCAAAAGCCCAATTATTTTGATATGAGATCATTTCAGGGCATGGGTGGTGGAATGCCACAACATAGACCAGGAGCACGTGTCAATGCAAATCAACATTTGCCCCTTGCACCTATTGTCCCTTCTCCACCCTCTGTTCCCGTGCCCTTTCACTAGCGGACGGTCATCTCAACACTCAGAGTGTTATCATCACTCTCAAGAAACTTAACTGACCAAGCTACTCGCTTGGCAAATGAAGTCAATCCTGGAGAGCCTGTACAGCCTAGAGGAGCATGTGATGTTGGTCCTAATACATCACCTAGATTGACACCATTGTGGTCCACAATGCATTTTTGTTAGAATTGTCATCAATCATGTTTTGGGCCTACATCTGCTTCGAAGGAGGAGTCCTTTTTGGCTACATTATTCGCTCCTATGGACTCAGTATGTATGCCACATTTAATAAAATTAAAATGAATACAAATTAATATATATTTAGACAATTATTAATTATCAATCTTTTAAAAAAAATTTAAATATATATTAATAAATGTATATGTTTATGTTGATTGGTACAAATGACTCCATTAGTTGCTGCCACTTCATCATGGCTGGACCATTTAGTGTCAACGATAGTAGAGTTGGGTAGACCTTATACTGACAAGGTATAAAATTAGGACCTCTAAAGATTATTTAGTTGGATATATCTAATTTAATAATATATAATTTAATGAAGAAATGTGACATTTTAATTTAAAGCAGATGAGAGGTCCCAACACTCTTGTGTCAAACCAACCTAGTCATCCAGGACCAGTGGCAACATCATCTATAGAGGAGCCTACTTCATATGCCATGGTTTGTATCTTAAAATTGTACATTTTTATTTTAAATTTGAATTTCCAGTGTAATTTCATGATTTTAAATTCATGTCTTTAAAGTTGAAATTATATATACATGTACACATATATATGTAGGATGAGATTAATTTAGGTGCAGGCTCAATTAATCGTATCATTGATGAGCCTACACAGGTGCACGAGTCATCTCTCATATTTCAGGTCCTATAGTTAAATCCTATGTGATTTCAAAGTCTTTTGTATCATTCAACCTTGCATTTTGTATCTATACTCTAGAGCCTAACTAGTTCATTCAAGTGTTTTATTGAAATACAGGAATTGGTGACACAGACATTCAATCTGTCATCTGAATCGGCACCATCTGTTGCACAGGAGCATGGCAGGAGAGATGATAAGCCTGTTGTGGTATGCTTAGACATTTTGAAGTTTAGATTTAAAAATTTAATTTGATGGTTTGGTTTTAAATATTTGATTTAAATTTAATTAGGATGCAGTTTTGACATTAAAATTGATTTGAAGCTTCATTTTCTTGTACACAACATGAGTTTCCCTCTTACCACATGGGACCAAAATGCGGCTTGAAATGGATGATGATCAAACTTAGTGTGCACACATGTTTTAGATTGATGGATGGATGATGGATGGCGATGATGACATGATGTATTAGATTGTTTATGACTATTTCAGTACTGACTATTTCATGACTATTGCAGTATTGACTATACATGTATATGTTTTGTGACTATTTCACTATTTTTAGATGGACTGTTATTATGTCATTATTTATATCTCGTAGACTATTTCATCTAGACTAGATTTTGCTATTTATTGAATTTCCACTATATACATCTATATTCAAACTTTAATTTCATATATCTAAAATTTAACACTTCAAATTAAATCACGTGTTTAATTACATAAAATTGTAAATACTAATTCTAATTAGATAAGAGAAAATTTTCAATTGATTTAATTTATTAAACATTTATTAGATACAGACTCTAGGTTGGATAGTTTATAGACTAAATGTACCTTCCCTAAATAAATTTAAAAAATAAAATGAAAATTAACAAGTTGCTGAACTAGAATGAATATGTTTGGATTTACATGAGTCAAATGTTGGGACACGTGTTAAATTTTAATTGAGTTAAATATTTAGGAAAATTTTATTGATTATATTTTTCAATCTACTAACCATGTTTAATCAATTTATTTTTAATTCTAGATTAAACATTTCATAGATCAATACCTTCCCTATAAATTTACGAAAAGAATTTAAAGAAAATTAGAGAAATACCTGTACCATTTAAATTTACAATTTAAGAAATTATGAAAATTAGAGAAATTAAAGTCTACCCTAAATTATATCAAAAGAAAAATAGAGCAATTGACATGTAACATAATAATAACTTAATCAATTCAAGCACTTAATAACTTAATCAATTTCATCAAGAGCATTAAATAATAACATTCCCGAAGTAGACAAACTACTGGATTAGCTTTCAAATCATGTCTTTGTATGGTTGTAATCATTCCAACTTCATCTCATAGTTCTCAGAAACCTAATTTATCAGTAGCTAAGAATCTTCAAAGGCAAATGTTTTGAGTTCTCAATTTCAAAGCTAGCATGACTTCCAAGGAAAGAGATTTTTAGTCAACAACATTTTTGGAAGTCTAATTAGAAGGGGAATGGGAGAACTCTCCCATTTTCTCAAGTTAGAAGTACCCCAACTCTAAATCTTGCTCTACATCTAGCTCCGTCAAAGTGGAAATCAAAATCCTAATTTTACCAATAGTGGTTACCTTTAGGTTGTTAGAGCCACATAAGGTCTCTCTACATGCAGTGATATTGGTGTGGCAATATCCCACTCTCCAAGAGGGATAAGGGAATGATGTTGACCGTCGCCCCATCATCCATGAGGATACTCTTAAAGTAATTATCATAGATCCATACTTGTAAATATAGGTTGAGGGGTCTCCTCTTCTAGCTAGCTTAACCTTTGTAGGGGTTTTATTGAGGTTTCAAAAGAAACCTAGATCGTGTAACTCAGTGTTGGGCGGGCTCAAATTAGATCAACTTGGTTGATAGGATTTTTTAGGGGTGGTGTTATATGGTTTACATATTTCAATTCGATGGCTTCTAGAAGGGATACATGGTGTGATGAGGATTTTATCTTAATGAACAAGATTTTTGTGAACATCTTTTTGAGATCATCCACTAGGTTGCAAGGACCAATAGAATTAGGAGTGGGGTAAACCATGGAGACTGCATGCATGTGATACTCCACTTTGGAGATGCCCAAGGTTCTTGGTTTTCCTCATTTTGAACTAATTCAACCAATCCCAACATTTTGGTCTCTCCCTTTATCCCCATTTGAGGGGTGTTAGATACTTCTAGGTGAGAGGCGACTATTGATCTAGATGTGGAGGGATTAGGATGATTGGGATGATTCAAAGTGTTCTTGTGCTTACATGGTGGGAAGCGATTTTGTTAGATCCACAAATTTGAGTGGCAATGAGCTATAGGAAATTATGGTTTGGGGTGTCCTAGAGATGATTATACGTCCATGAATAAGCGTTTTTGTTTTGATGATTATACGTCCATCAATTCTCAAAATGCACTCAAAAGATTCCTTGTAGGATTTATATGGGAGATTTTGAACCTCCTCTTGTGTGTCCCTATTTAGGGAATGCAAGAAAAGATCACAAAGATCCATGTGGTCCATGTGTGGCACACTAGTTGAAGAGTAAAGCATCAATCTCTATAATGCCCCTCGCTTTTTGGCTTGTGTTAGATGTTATTTCTATTATTGTTTCTGTCAGTTCTAGAACAATTGATAGTTTTATATTGCATAATTACAGTTTCGAGAGATTTGGTCTAGTATGTATTGGTTTATGCTCTCCTTAATCTTAATGGACTATGTTCAATGGATGGATTGAGACATGCGTTTTGAGTTTTGATGACATTATGATCATTTTAGTTATGATGAGATGGATATGCTTAGTGATGGTTAGAAAATATCATGTTTATGCTTCTGATTATAGTCTTGTGTTGGAGTGGGGACGGTGTAGTACTGCTCGGATCGAGCACCCTACTACGCCGCGATTCTCTGTCTCGGTGTGTGTGATATATATATATTTACAGTTGATCATATATAACCCATTGGTGTTCACGCAGGTTGCAGGTACCGGGCCTCGACTCCACCTGATTTAGCAGGTCTGAGCGGGCCCTACACCATGGATAAGGTGATGGAGATAATATGAGGTCTTTACCGCTAGGTCAATTTCAGTCCTTGTCATGGTCTTGTGTACTTGTAGTCATCTTGAATCCTTGCCATAGTCATGTGTTGTGATGCGACGTTGTCCCTTGGTTCTGGTGGTTGGTCGTCGTGAGTTGGGGAGTGTTGTTAAGATGTTATACTTGTTTATGTATCTCTTGTATCTTTTATGACCTTACAGTGGGTATAGTCGTAAAATAGGAATCTTGTTTGTGTTAAGCCTTTTATTGACAAAAATTAGTTATTGAAATGTTATAAACATTAATGAAGGTAATTAGTGCTTAGTTATGTTTAAATATTCCTTTTAGGTGAGTTATGTATGGATTGTTTATGCCGGATATTATTAGAGATTTGAGAATCTCTATGTTGGGAAAAAATTTCAAATTTTCTGGAGGAGTGGGATTGTGCAGTTATTGGGAGTTATTGGAATTTATGGATTGCCTATTTTGGTCTTGGGAAATTTGGCATGAAGGGGGGGTTTTTATGTCTATGTTTTTGGGGTTTTTGGGGGCGAATTTGGTTCTGGAAGAGGAGACAGATTACAGAGAAATTCTTTTGTGAAGAAAGAGAAAGAGATTCAGATAAAAGAAGATTAAAATTCTGGAGCGATTGGTACGGGTATGTCCTGTAAACTTCTGCATTTCTTGTTTTGTTGCTCTGATGTATTAGAGTTCTTGTTGAATTCTTTTAGATGGTCACTTTGGCTTGTAAGCTCCTTGTTTTTTTGTGTTGGTTGCTCTGTGATTTATGGCTGTAGAATAATTGGAACCTTTCCTCTTTTGCTTTGACCTTGTCCTCGAGTTTTATCACTTCCTATATCTTGCTTGTAATCTTCTGTAGTAGCCAACTATTTTGTGAGCCATACAACCTCTATGAGGAAGCTTATTCGACCTCATTCAGAAACCAATGCAACTGTTGGAGGAGACCACAGTGTGGCCAAATCTTTTGCACCTTCATTTAAATAAAAGAAATTAGACCCCATACCTTCTTCTCGTAACAGATTTGAAGTTAAACCTTCTTACCTTGTGCGCCATCAACCCTCGCCTAAAATTCTTAACTCCTTCATTAGATCATTATTCTGTCTATAGGATTGTTTTTTTTTCCCCTTGCTTTAGGTTGATCTTTCCTCGTTGATCTCAGAAGCATGTCATTTCGAATGAAAACACTAGCACGGCAGCAAAGGTAGTTGAAATAGAATTTACCCCTATCAGTTGTATTGCCTGTTCAACAAATCCATTTCACTTTTTACCCTGAGATCTTCGTTGTCCAAGACACCTCTTTGAAGCTTTCCATCAAGAAACCTATGCACCTCACCTATTTTGTGTAGTGCATGTGGAGTGTGTTCTAATGGCATCAGCTCTGCATTATCCTTCTTGTTTTGTTAGTATCTTGACTGCCTGGTAAGTGTCACAGCGCTGTCTGAGGTTTAAAACTCAATTTTTCTAGAGGAGGGATGCAAAACTGGTTACCTCTCCTTCAAATTTTGTTGGCTTACCTCTGTCGCTGCCTCCGTGTGTTGTTTTCTCAGTTTTGTCCTAAAATCTTACCTGTAGGATCGCTCTCCCTCTCTCTCTCTCAACGATTATGCCAGGAGTCCGAGCTTTCCTTTCTCCTCAACGGCTCTGGATGAACTTTCGTCTGCTGTAGAAAATGAAACAACATCTCTTTCCTGCCGTGGTTTCTTAAAAATGCTGATGGGATTAAAACTATAAGTTAATGATTAGTGGCCTTAGAAAGTTCTTTTCGAATCCCCTTGTGTATCCTCATGACTCAGATTTGAAACAGATTTTGTGGAGGTGTTAAATCTGCTTATTATAGGAAAAAGAAAATTCTGTGTAGCGCCGATTCTGTGAGTCGAATAGCTTTAACTAGGGTGTCCATTAGATTCTTTCTAGTATCTCTTAGGAGAGAATTCTAATCCCGTAGTATGTTAGATTTCTAGAAGTCACTGGCAGAAATTACGTAGTTCCTCTTTAAAGGAAAATAGGTATAAGTCTTGGGTAAATCTTTGTCGTTAGAAGTAGAAGCTAATAGTAGGATGTAAGCAAGTATGGGAATAATAGTAATAGGCAGTTTCATGATTTAGTTGGTAATCACACTAATTTAGTATTTCTAGTCCCTCTCTTTAGAAGGTCGTAAGTTCTTCACATTTCCATTTTATTCTGTAATGATGTTATATAAATTTTTTTTTATTTCGGATGTCTTGTCTTAAGAAAGGATAATATCTTATTGAAGTTTCATGATCTAAATAACGAATTCTAGTAAGGAGTTGGGAATTTAGAATATTAACTATTTAGGCTTCTTAAGGAAAATTTGGGTTCTTAATTAGGGTAGTGATAAAGTTAGAGTAAAGAGTATAGTTCTGTCACTCCTTCCAGGAAGGTATTGCAAATATTTTAGTAAGGCAATTGAATTTCAGTGTTTATCCTTTTAGTGTAAGCTAGATAACCTTTTTTTTTGTAGTTTGGAAATTTAGTTGTGTCATTATTGTCAATACGAATATTATTGTTGTATCTTTTAAAATTGTTTTAGTTTTTGTAGAAAGGCACGTGGAGTAATTATACTTTGTTTTAGTTCGAAATCTTATCTTTTCACAATAATGGAAATTAAACTGGGTTAGATATTTAATCTTTATTTCGAGGTTTATGCATTCCGCTATTTGTTCCTTGTTAAGATTTCTTTTTCTACCAGTTATACTTTTTCCCTCAATGTCATCTTGCATTTAATGGGTCAATGGTGCTTGTTAGGTTTTGTATGATTCCTTGTGCCTCTTTCTTTGAGTTAGATCTTCAGTGAATCTTTGGTCTTATAGGAAACAAAGGAAAACTACCGTCCCTTGGGGTATAGTATGAGGAACTTGTTGTTGTATTAGATGTGTGAAGATTTTGGTTTAAGAATAATATGGTTGTTCTAATGCACGGGAGTGAGAACTTTTGGTTTAAACAATGTGTCATTGTATTCTTCCCTTGATGTTAAGATTTCTTTCTTTTGCAAACCATGGCGTGAAGCCATCCTTGGGTCTAAGTTTGATTATGTATCATCTTAATTAAAGAATGTTTGGATGTTAATTACCTCCTTGTCGTTCTTCTATGGGCCATGGTCCTAGAAAACCTAGTCTCCGCAACTTGGTTAAGTGTCCTGTCACCGATTCCAGAGGTTTAACTTTTTGTTCTCACCCTTGGTACTTGGGTCTTTTGTCACTTGAAGTTTGTTTGAGTTGAGAAGGGTTATGAGAATTGTAGCATAATGGCCAAGTGAATGGCTCTTGTAATGAAATAGGATCTCTTTTGAACCTTTATCCTTGTATGTGGTGGTTTGTCTGGTTGGTCAGAGAACGCTAAGGGAGTGGCTTTCATGGTGGGGCCAGCGCCTAGTGAGAGGTCGCCTGGGTAACCCCATGGGAGCTATAAGCAAGTGGAAACCTAATAATGTACTTAGGAGGGTTGGGTAGTAATACACTTACAAGATAATAATTGTGACCTCACCCTCACCTTGAGTGCTCTCATAGGCTAAAGGGAGGGATGAGAAGGCCTGGTTGGCAAGGCCGACCTCCTCGTCTTCATGAGAGGACATGTTGGTTCTGCATGTGTCACCCTATGGGGCCGGCACCTAGAGAGAGGCTGCCAGGGTAACCATAGATGGGGGCCAGCTTCTGGTGGGAGATAGCCTAGGTAACCCATGCTAGGGCCATGCGATGACACTCTCCTTACGTGGTTCAATTACTTTACCTTCCTCCTTGTTAGTACCTCTAGAGTGTGGTCTGGTCTTCATGATCGATCTAGCCTGATGTTTGATCTGTCTGGGTGAGTGCTGTCAGTTCTGTGCAATCTTTTCATCATGTTTGTCTACATGGAGTCTGGTATTGGTAGTTATGTTCTTGACTGCAGCTTGACCTAGTGGTAATCCTCTTGTTATCTCCTAGCTCGGTGGGGTGGACCTCAAGGTTCCACATGGTTGGGAGGTAGAGCTATCCATTGGTTTTCTTGGAGATTCAGTTGAGCCATTGGACAGTGATGTTCTAGTTCCAGGTTGCTTCTGTTCTTCAGCAGTGTTGTATACTTTCATATGTACCATTTTGTAAATCGGCGAGACCGATCTTGTAACCTTGTAATCTTGTAATATTGTATTCTTGCAACCTTGTAATCTTGTAATCATGTAATTTGGAACTGATACTTTGAAATCAAATTACAGTGATTGTTGTAAAAGTTATTGGGTTAGTTATCTCTGCAGTTTAATGTTTATCACTCTTATGGTTTCTAATTTTTTAATGCAGTTATGATGCCCTAGAGTGGTTAGAAGGGTACTTTCTTTTTTATGTGTTTTATAATATCTTTGAATCCTGTTTTGTACTTCATTGTTTTAAAAAAAAAAATAGTTCTGGTTTCCGCTTTGGTTAGTCTAACACTCTAGGGTTGCATGACGGGGCATTACAATCTCCACCTAGTTATGAAATGGGCCACTAACTCATTTGGGTCCTATTTGACACTAGGGAATTCTCTAATCGTACTTTTAACCAGCTTATTCATGTCAAAGAAAGTAACAAACTCAAAAATTAGCATTTTCTATGTAATTTCATCAATCTACACTAAATAATAGCTTAATCAATTTGCATTAGTTAGTTTTTCATAACTTTTATGTACAATAAAAAGAGCTCCCCTTAGCTTCAAGAAATATAAATATTATATACTGACAAGGCCAACCACATGAAGGTGGAAGCTCATGTGACCTCACCTAAGACCTAAGACACATGTATTCTAGTTCTATGTAGGACACCTAAGACACATATTGTATAGACACCTAGATTATAACTTTCTACCTAAGACACAGGCTCTAGACACCTATTACATGGTAGACCTAGTTGACATATCTAGTAGCTACCTAAGCCACCTATATTAAATTAAAACCTTATTATAGTCTCTAGACAAGTAGTTGATATATATAGTATCTACCTAAGACATGCCTAGATTCCATATTATATCTCTAGACAGGTAGTTGATATATAGTATCTACCTAAGACACAGGTAGAGACACATGTATTATATATTTAGAACCCAAGACACCTAGAGACACCTAGATTTTATACAATATTATTCTCTAAGTCTAGATCATCTATGATTTTATTCTTGACACCTAGAAGTTGAAGACTCTAGATATGAAACATGTGTAGGGATCATACCTATGCAACAAGAAACAATAGATTTGAATCCTTTCAACACTACATGTGAAAAATTGCAAAATCAAATATAGAGGTCAGGCCACGATGAAACATATATAAAAATTTAGAAGGTCTCTAGAGATCATTTTATTTAAAGATAGAATTTGTTAAGAAGTTCCATTGAAATTATAATGAAAGGAAAGAACTATTGAAGCATAAATTAAAATAATTAATAGTATAGGTCTAGTGAATACCTGAAATAAAGTGTAAGTGAAATTTAACACAGGTTCTATGTTTCCAGCCTCTATTATGACTGCAAAAAACATCTCCTACACCATGTAATGTAATGTAAAAAAGTTAAAGTGTGTAATGATATTTAAAAGAATTAGGAATATTAATATGAAGGCTTAAGGGGAGTTAAGAGGATGGATTAAGGGGAGATGCAATCAATTAGGAAAATGACAGTTTACCTAACTTATGGAACATAGCTAGGGGATGGCTTAAGGGGAGTTAAGATGATGGATTAAAATAGGAGTTAAGAGGATGGATTAAGGGAGATGGAATCAATTGTAGTATTTAAATGGTAAGGGTACATGCACTAATTTATATCATTTAGCTAGGGGACGACTTAAGGGGAGTTAAGAGGATGTCTCAAGGGGAGATGGTCCAGTCAACTATAGTATTTTTGGTAAGGGTACATGCACTAACTTATATCATTTAGCTAGGGAATGGCTTAAGGGGAGTTAAGAGAATGTCTTAAGGGGAGATGGTCCATCAACTATAGTATTTTTGGTAAGGGTACATGCACTAACTTATATCATTTAGCTAGGGGATGGCTTAAGGGGAGTTAAGAGAATGTCTTAAGGGGAGATGGAATCAACTCTAGTATTTTGGTAAGTGTGTGCTAAGCTATATCAATTAACTATATTGAAGTTATTAAACTAAGTCCTAAATTTACCTAACTAATTGAACATAGCTAAGGGATGGCTTAATGGGAGTTAAGAGGATGGCTTAAGGGGAGATGCAATCAATTAGGAGATATGACTTACCTAACTTATGGAACATAACTAAGGGATGTCTTAAGAGGACTTAAGAGGATGACTTAAGGGGAGATGTAATCAATTAGTTAAGTTATCAATCATATTAAATTCTAAACTCACATCCTAGACAAAGATAAAAAGTTTAAAATTTTCTACATACCTGAAATAATCATTTAAAACATTTACTCCATTGTACCATCTACATCCTCTCTTTTTTGTATTTCATCTATAATTGCCTCATGCTCTTCCATAGAAAGTGCCAATAATTCTTTTGTGATAGGTCTCCCTTTATATCTCACTAATTGTATATTTGTTGCCACAATCAAATGCGAGTAGTGCAAAATTTTCTTATGTCTTTCATAATCTTCAAATACAGGTATACCATTCCTCCTTATCAAATATTTACATAGCCAAGTGCCAGTAACAACCATAGAATCTATTGGACACTCAAAGTTATCATCATCTACTCTAGGTTGTAACAACTTCCTTTTTTGCCTCAACACACCAAGCCAACCAATACTCTATTTCCTCTTCATTACCCTCGGGTGCAACAACAACATACACATGTCCTGCAAAAAAAATTTAAATTCAATAAATCACAAAAATATACATACATACATATGTATAATTAAATATATATTTCCAAAAAATGTATTGAAAATAAATATTGAATAAATTTGTACCTTCTTGTACGAGGTCTGAAATATGGTCATAGTCATCCGATGCTTGCAAATGATTATCCTCCTCAAATGTTATCTCATTTTGATCATGTGTTTGTAGAGGTGTTAAGGACTTTTGTTGCTATTCTTCAACCCAATCTGTATTTTCACATGCTTCCCACTCACCTGTGATACAAAACTGACAAAAACATGTGAGCTCCCTAGTCCACAGAGTCCATGTGCTTGCATTTGAACTCTTAAATGAATGCCATTTTGCTGATCCACTAATTGTATCACAATCAAATTGGGGAGGAATGTTTCTTCTTCAACCAACCAAAAAAACTGTTGAACTTAAGAGTTCTCACTTGATCATGTAGTCAATTTTGTATTACACCAATCTACAATTGCACATGCATCTTGAAACTTTGTTGCATCATGAAATTTTAGTTGCTCCCTAGCAAGAGCCCTTTTCACACATGCTCCAGCTCCATCATGTTCTCCTTTACCATGTCCAGCTTCAAAGAAACTCTAAATATGTTGGATATTGTTTTCTTTATGGACCCTACTTAACCACAAAAACATTTGAGAATTTTTAAATTGTCCTGTACAATTGTCTGACCATATGAAATGTTGTGTCATCTGGATTTGTCTTTCTTTTAATTTGTTGTAAAATACTTTGAAACAATACTGCACAAACTCTGATGAATGTAATCAGTTATCACTCACATAGAAATGGTACTCTCTCAAAATTTTCTTGTCATCTTCTGTACTGTCAACTGCATGTCTGTAGACAATATGAACAAATATGGCCACCTGTACTGAGTTATAATATTGTGATTGAATCTCCTCTTGTGGAGCAAGTGTATAGTTTTCTGCAAAGTCAACCACTGAAAGTATAGTTCCAATAGGAAATGTGTTCTTACATCTGCGTAATTGTTCATCAAGCCATCGAGCATATTGAGAATGTTTGACATATTTATACACAATCTTATTCTTGAACTCTGTCATGAATGCATGTGCACTACTTTGTTCTATGACTAACTCACAATACTTTCCAGTTTTTCCATCCTTTAATGGATATTGAACATTGGTGAACATCTTCACCTCCACTAACTGTTGTCCAAAACCATGTGAACTACTTTCATGCATGCGTTCTCCTAACAACGAAAGGTTACCACATCTATTGCATTATCCAGAAACACATGGTTTTGAAAAATAGAATTGTCCGTCAGTTGTTTCAGAAAGTATACTTGTTATAAAATCCTTAACTGTTGTAGGTGGCATATTAATCCCACATTTTTGCATAATTTGGTTAGTATGCAAAGTACAACATATATATTGAAAAATATCATAAAAATAATGAAATTACACATGAGTTTTACAAGAAGAGATTCGTTGCTTATTAATCTTGACATACCAAGGTTTGCATTTCTCAAATGATCTTTGACTTATACTAAAATTTTCTATAATTGAATCATCTAGAATTTTTCTATATAATTTTGTTTGAGTCATGTCTAAAAGATGTTTTGGATGAGGATCAAAATTTTTTGACCCCACCCTTAATTTCAAAACATCTCGAGCATTTGATGAAACCCTTGTATTATCATGCCAATATTTTTCAATCAAAGACCTAATTTTATCATTTAATTTCATGTCAGACCTTGGGAGTCTACCACTAAAAGTCCAACATTAGTTGACCGGATCCTCTTCAATACTTACTCTTCTCTTTGTTGTTCTTCTTAAAGTTATAGCATGCAAATTTAAATATCCACTTGTTTTACGTATCATTCTTTTGCTCACAACTGATTTATTAATTAAAACAGTTGTTATTGCTCTACGTGCTATATTCTTATCCTTAGATCGACTATTTTTTCCTATAGAACCAATAGCATTAACAACACTAGACATAACTTGTTCTATTGATTCATCCACCTTTTTGGGTTTTACAAAAATGCTTAATTTTTTCATTACTTTTCTCATTTTTGACATTCTCATCAATTGTAATACAAGTTGACATTAAAATCCAAGAGTTTTTCTATAAAAAAAAATTGTTTGTACAATCTATTTGCATGTGTTCTTATTGTCTCCAAGCTATCTTACCACGAAGATCCTTCAAAACATTACTTTCAATTTTTTTTAAAAAAAATTCATTTTCATGCATACAAGGGTTTTCATTTTCATTTTTTATTGTTTTGTTTGTAGTAGAAGTATTTATCTCATCAACATTATATCCAGCTTGCTTTAAATCTTTAATCTCATTATCATTCAATGGATTCAAAGACATACCTAGATTCGTTCTTATATTTGCATTTTTCATGTTCTTGACCTCTTCCATATTTGCATACTCTACATTCATTTCATTCAAATTGGCCTCCTTTTCAATGTTCTCCTCCTCAATGTTCTCCTTTTCAATAGTCATCGAACTGGATGCTACATCATTCTTCATTTTTTTAATCCTCTCTCTCCTATCTCTTTATCGTTTTGCCTCTTTCTCTCGATGTGCTTCAATTTTTTCAACTGTCATAACCTTCCTCTTCTTTTCTTGTTGACGTTTATTTGATCCTATGATTATCAAAATGTGTTGGATCTCTTCTTAAAAAATGTATAAAATACAAGTAGAAATAGATCATTTGTTCAATATGATAGTTGCTTAATATTTGTTTGATCTCTCCAAGAAATTGAATCCTTCTAAAAAATGGATTTCCTACTTCATCACATCTGAAAATTCTCTTAATGATTGAATCCCTGTAAAAATTGCATAAAATATGTCCTTTTAAGAGCCTGAATTAACAATTTGCATATAAAAAAGTTGCAGAATTTGTCGTTGTCGGTGTATTGGTAAAAATGAATGTCTCTCCAAGAAGTTGAATGTCTGTAAAAAATAAATTTTCTACTTCATTCCATCTGAAAATTATTTTTATGATTGAATCCCTATAAAAATTGCATGAGATATGCCCCGTTGAGAGCTCGAATCAACACTTTACACATAAAAAAATTGCAGAATCTATCATTGTCAATCGTACTGGTAAAAGGGAATGTTGCAAGGTTTCAGTTGTACTACGAATTTATGAAAAGAAAAATAGTGGCTAAAATAGAAATGGGTACCCATTTTAAAATGGGTACCCATTCTAAAAACAAGAAACATGTACCCGTTTCTTGAAAAGGAAAATAAAACGGGTACCCATTTGTAATGGGCACCCATTATGAGCAGGTACCCGTTTACAAACAGGTACCCATTTCTTGTTTTTTTAAATGTGACACCTGCCAATTTGCCTTGGTTTTAGGATTGGTAAAGGCTTGGAAACCTGAGCCTAATCCTTGGACCTGCAACTAAGAAGCCATGAAAACAATGGGAGAAAAAATCAGTTTCACCACTATGGCTGACGACTTTTTTTTTTCAGAATATTTTAACAAAATTAAAACCCATTATAGATCTGAAAGTCTAGTTTTCAAATATGTCAATTTTTTTACTATTGAACATAATTTTCTAGTTATTAATTATTTTCTAAACTAACTCATAAAATTGAAATAACATAGCTTACTATTTTTTTAATAACTTTTGATTTTTGAAGTTTCTTGAAAAAAAATTTATGTCTGACCAAACTAGACATCATTCTCTACATGATGAATTTTTTTTTTACTAAATTGATTAGTTTAGCTCAAATTATGTTGGTCGTACAAAAGGGGTTTTAAAAAACACTAATTAGGCTCATTAAAAAATTAATAAAAAAAATATTTATCAAAAAATTACAAAAAAATATCTTGACCAAAATTCAACATCCTAAGAATATTTTCACAAAAGGAATTAGAAAAATACATTAATTTAGGTCAAATTATGTTGGTCGTACACATGCATGCTTTTGCAAAAAATAGGGGACTTTTAAAAAGCCACTTTTTATACATCCAATAAAAACCCAACTTGCATCATCTAGATATTAGAAAAAAATACATATTTGAAAACTAGAAACAAAATCCTACATTTCTTATTTTTACATTATCTTAATATGTTATGTGCAAGTGCTTCAATTTGTCACTCCAAGTATGACAAAATTTGAAAAATAGGGAAAACACTTCCACTTTTTGGCCAAAAAGTGAACTCGTCTTCTTGCACTTATCCTTACCCTTATATTTAACATAGAAGACCTAATAATTGAACACATAACACTATTTATGTTAAAAAAAAAAAATATTTTTATTTATGAAATAACCCATATACAACATAAAATACCATAAATTTATTCTTATTATACTCTATCTATTAGGGGAGAGGACCCAATAGATAACCATGTCCCAATAGCCGCTATAGTGCGACACACATAACCCCCAATTAAATATATCACAAGAATCAATACATGAAAATCAAAAGCCTAGTAAAATATTCCTAAAGCACCAATACATGTTCACTTGTGCATTTGTAGCTTACCATTCAAGGTGGACAAAATACATGTTAGTGCACTTGCAATATAAGACAAGTTGGTCCAAATGGGGACTCTTTCAAATTAAAATACACACATTTTAAATTAATTAGAAAATATAATGTTTATAATAACCAACCTTTTAGAGAGGGTTCAAAAGTCAAACAAGTTATGTTTATAGATCCTAGTGCTCACTCATTGGTGCCTAAGCTACCATAAATTCAAGCCCCTCTCAATTAGACGGGCTCTCAAGGGCACATATTCCCATACTTGATTTCACATCCATGTGAAATCTTCCAATTACTATAGGTACCTACACAAACAATAAATGGTGTAAGGCTACCCTACCTGAATTTAAAACAAATATATTTCATAATTCACATGTCATCCTAAATTTGATACAAAAATCAACATTTCAAATTCAAATGCTCATATTCATGAAGTTCTATTAATTTAAATTCAAACTCAACAACAAAATTGAATGCATTCCTTTTTAAAAATTGATTCAATTATAAGAAGGAAATTATGTAGGTGTCATATTCACAAGGCGGTTTGCTATCAATTTCCTCCAAGTGCCTAGCAAATATGTTCTACAACTTCTTGAGCTTTACCAAATATCCTCTACAACTTCTCAACCTTTCTAGAACTCGTCAAGTAGGTAGTTTCTATTTCAACATTATCAAATGCATATTTACCACATTTCTATATTGTTATACATAGGTAGTTTGTGTACAACATTGTAAATTTTATCTTCTCAATTTTTGTTAGTTTGTAATGTGAAAAACAACAAGGATACATAAAAAAATTTACAGTTATGTGCTTATATATACACACAATCATGGTGGGAATTTACATATATATAAACATGATGATATATATAATGAAGATATATATATTCAAGGTTTGATTTTTTATACATGGGTTTCATATATATATATATATTCAGGGTAAAAATTAGTGCGCAAATGCAAGCAATGAGGTACAAGAGGAATGCATGAAATTTTTAGGTATTGGAACGTGGGACAATCAAACGCCTGCTACTCAAACTGGCAACAATGAAGCTATGGACAATCAACTACCTACTAGTCCAGTTAGTTAATCAGTTTTTGTTGAAGATGGTGGAGGTGGTCTCAGTTTGGCCACACAAACTACCAAACCAGATTGGTTCAAAGAAGCTACTAGAAACCTAGGGTTGCGAACTAATTTTAGTAAAGAGAATGTCAACCTTTCCATTCCATCAACACCACAACGTGATCTAAATGAGGTAGTACACTATTTTACAAATGCAAAAAACTAGGATGTATAAAATGGGACCAACTTTCAAGATGAGGATGGTACAATGAACAAGATGTTGAATTTGTCTCATGCACTCAAGACCATGAGTTGCAGATGCTTGGGTTAGTCAATCAATTTCTCAAGCTTCCAATGCAAAGGGTACACTTGAAGCCACCAAAAGATTAGATTGGGGTGCTTCATCTAAGTAGATAGATCCACATTTTAATGTCAGATGCATACATTGAAATGCTAAATGAGTAGGAGAGATAAAAATTGCAAATGGAAGAATTACAAGAGAGGAAAAGAGATCAGATGAGAGAGAGGAAAGTATAAAAGGAAGAAAACCAAGAAGAAAGGAAAAAATTGAAAATTGAGAAGCAACTAAAAAAAATTGGCAAAGAAAAAGTGCAAGCTATGATGGGAGGAGGTTTAATGGGAGTAGAAGAAGATTGATTGGCAATTGAAGATAACTAAAAGGATGGTAGATCAAGCACTGAAAGAGAGATGTTTGAGTTCAACAATGTCTCCTCTATTTCCACAACATCCCATTCTATTGGATATGTTTAACATATTAAGCCTTGTGTTAATAGGTCTCAGCAATCTACAAGCTAGGTCTACCCCTGGCTACTCAAAAGAACTACAATTAAATGCATAAGCAAATCAGACTTTGGTTGACAATATAGCTACAACCCTAGGGAATGTTGCACAACCAGTCCTTTTAAGTTCAATTAAAAATAATTCTGTTGTTACTTAGTTTTCGCTTGCTACACAAGATGAATGACCAATTCCATTTCTTAGGTTTATGGAAATATGAAGAAGATATCTGGCAATATATGATAGGATTTTTATTCATAGTTGTTAGAATAATAAAATTGCTAATTATATTTGTTAGTGTAGGTTTTTATTTCCTAGAACCGAGTTATTTATTTTCCTATATTCCTAGGTTTTTCCTACAACTTTTATTAGTCTTGCTTAGGTTCTTAAAGCATGTTTAATTAAGTGAGGGGGTTATGAGGTGTCACAATCCTACAAGGGAGCACCCATTAGCTATCTTGGGAAGATACTTTGCTATCTTTAGACCGATAGATGGTCGCTTCCTATTGGTTGGTGTTGCCACCTCCACCCTCTCCCTTTTATATATAAACATGCTACCTAGCTTGTATTAGGATCTCATTCTATTGTATTATTTGCATTCTCTTGAGTTGAATATAGTTTATTTGGCTCATATCTAATTTTTGTTTTGCTTTCCTTCGTTCATTTGCAATCTTGGGTAAAAATCTTACATGGTATCAAACCGGTTGTGAGTTGTAGGTTAGCATTTTTCTTAGAAATCTTAGAGTGTAAGGATGTCTTTTTTGAAGCACATGAGTATGCTCTTCTCTTGCATCTTTGGATGATCTGGAGAATCAGAAAAGTGTGGAGAAAACTCTAGTTTATAGGGGGTTCATATTTTGACTTGCTAGTTTCAAGTTTTTGGATCTTCTTAGAGACTTTCTGAGCTCACTATTCCAGAGTAGCTGAGACAGTCAAGTTTGCCTTTTGTTTCATTCAATTCAGACATTGAAAGCTAGATCTGTGGGGGTTTGAAGCCAGAGGTTCATTGCTCGATCTAGTAGGGAGCCACCATTTCGAAGTAGTTTGGGTTGAATCTAACCCTGCCATTAAGCTCAGAAGGGTCAAAAACCCTAAGGTTGCTTGTCTAGTCATCAAAATCAGAGAAAGTTGTCCAAATTCTCAAAATTGTTTTGCCTGGGGACCCCCTTGACCCCCTGCACATAGTTCAAGGTGAAGTGATATTTTTAGAAAAAAATTCAAAAATATTATTTTTAGGTTTCCTGCAAAAATATTATATACATTAAAAAAAAATAACTAGCAATCACACCTTGGTGTGTAATGGGTACACTGATAATGATTGTATTTGTCGAGTTCTAAGTATTTGTGAGGCTGTTAAGGAAGTGACATTTTGTGTGATGCCCCGTCATGCAACCCTAGATAGTTATGCTAACTAGACAATAAAATACAGATTTTTTTTTAAAAACAAAAATTTGCATTAATCACTAGATAAAATAACAAATAATTACATCATTTAGACTAAATGATCAACTAACATCTCTAGGGAACATTACCACATCAACTAATTATCAATATAGATCATTAACAACATAATACATCACACATGTCCCTACACAATTTTGATACATCATAAGAAGATTACACCTTTCAATTTACAAGATATGTACAAGTACAAGTATGATCAAATACAGGCTTACATAATTACAAGGCTTCTTGACTGATTACCTCAAATTACAATATAAATCATGGCTCTACAATTCTGGAAGCATATTACAAATCTTCAAATGCAAAAGTAGATCTAGAGCTGGAAGGAACACATTTGTCACAAACCAAGATACCAAGGAAAACCAATGGATTAAGCTCTTCCACTCAACCATGTGGAACCCTGAGGTCCACCCCCGAGCTAGGAGATAACAATGAGGTGTTGCATACAAGCATATACATATATAACAAACACACTGTGATAGAGAGTCATAGCGTAGTAGGGTGCTCATAATGAGTAATACTACATCGTCCCTTCACCGAAAGCATGACATATAACATAAACATCTCTAACTAACATGTATCAACTGATCACATAAAACATGATAACTCTACTCCGCAAAATCATCTAACTATTAACTGCTTATGTCAAAACACATCATACACTATAATCTCAACAATGTCGTCATAATGATCATAATAAAATATATCAACAACTACATCAATAATCCATAATCCATAATCCACGATGAGCATAACTAGGCATAAATAAGAAGTCTATCATCCACATGTCTCAAAAGTATCTAAGTGTAACTGAAATACTATCAACTGTCAGAAAGCCAAAATGAGGGGCACTACATTTTGTCTACAACCTATGTCTCCATAGATAGGTGGAAGCTTCAAATTGATTATTTTTTTGCAAACATAAAGGCCACATACGAATTTAGCACTAAATTATTGATATTTTAGAAATTTGAACTTGTAAACCTCCAACTTGGAATATGCATCACACAAAAACCAAATAATAATTTCTATAAAATAAGAAGGTTCTTGTGGTCATAGAACTAAGATAATTACAAATAAGGCTATGTAAAAGGATTTTTTTTATTGAGTAGTGAAAATTTCCATTTCCCCTTAAAAAATTCTCTTACAAAATGTTGTTTGAGAAATTAAATATATAATTCTATAAATAAATTCAACATCTTCTAATGCAAAGGAAAATCAATGATTTACAAGTATAAATTGATTGAAAAAAAATTGGTGGCATATTTGCTTTCATAAGGAATGTGAGTGCATTGTGACATACAAATCCCTATTTGAGTTGCAGGAAGTGCATCTAAGAAGAGGGTAGAAATGCAAACAATAAATGAGGATGTTTTTAGACACTAAATATAAGAAGTCATAATGATAAACAAAAGCGACAATATAGCTTCAGTCAGATTACTTGCACAGTTTAGTCAATTGATTTTTACACCCCTACCCCCCCTTGCCCCTCTCTCTTTCTCTTTGCCCTTGAAAGGTTAGTTAAGTTATTACATTTCTTATAGGTTAATTTAGATATATAATTATTATATGTTCTAATTATATATGATAGTATATTTATATTTAATATTTTATAGTATATCGAATGTAATTTATATATGATAATAAATATAATAATTATATAAATTTTACATATAAGATAAATATATAATTAAATAACAAAAATATAAAAATATTAAGTATAATATTCAATATAAAAAATATGATTTTATAATATAATATTATTTTAGAAATATATTTAGCAATATATAGTATATGATAATAAGTATAATTATATTATATATTCTAAATATAAAGAAAATATAGTTGAGCAATATACAATTGTATAATATAATATTATAGTAAAATATATAAAGATCATTCAAATATTTTGCACAAAATATTATCTTTTATTTCCTTTAGTAGACTATCATAGGTCACTGACGAACTAACGATTTAATGCACCCATGTGCGAAGGTTGTCATAGCTTGTTCTTTACCTAGCTTTTGTATAGATGAGGATCAACCAAATCAGTTTAAAGAGCTTTCCTTCTAGTTTTCCCATGTGACATGGAGTCAATGTGATTGTTTTAATTACACAAGACTTGAAAAGTATGGGATAATCTCATTGTTTTGTAAAAGCCTCATAAAATTTGTTACAGGAAAGGCCAAAGCGACCCTCCTCTTCCACAAGGATCTTTTTCCCATATAGTATTTGGATAACATAACACCCTATACTATATGGGAAAAATATCCTTGTGGAATAATTGAATCAGCTAAAAATCTAATCCAATTTCAAATGAAGTGGAAGCATAAGTGTTATATAAATCAGATACAATGAGCCAAATTTTATCCATTTGCATGGCAAGGTTTTTTGAGGCCACATGTTCAACTTCCTTAGGCATCATCAAAGGCAAACTTGGCAAAATTCTTTCGTAATCATTATTTTGCATACAAGAAATTATAAAATATACAAATTTTGTAAAATTGTGTTGGTAAGAGCAATAAATGGGTGGTGTATTTCTAAGAGTAGTAAAGGGGTGTTACAATTTTTTTGCATTTTTGATCCATTTTGATTTGTTGATTCGCTCTCATAATTTGAACATTGAAAACATGTAACAATGTGTGTTGTTCTGTAGTGGAAATGGAATGGAGTAAAATAAACATGTATACATGGTGGTAAGTAAAATTGGCTATGAATGAAAAGAGAGAGTTTCATAGGTCAATTAACAAATAGATATACACAACCATTTGCATGTGAATTTGCTAATAAAGATTGTTCTCACAATTTCCACTATCCACTCTTAGAGTAAAAAGTCAAAACTCCTTTAGCCTTCCCAACCATTATTACCAAACTACAATAATACTTACATTACTCATTTGTGTATCGGATAGTTGAATGCATTATTTTGTTTAATCAATACACTTAGGAGTATAAGATCAATTTGACTGGTCTGATGTCATCACTCATTGCTTTTACAGTCTAAGTATTAACCTCTTTGACAGGTAGTCTTGTATTTTACATGTTCTTAGTAAGAATTAATGGAAATGAAATATGAAGCATGCTCAATGTGAAAGAGCAATGTTAAAGGACTTGAATGCCTTACTTTTTCAACTATGCTCACCATGATAGAGATAACATTTATAAACCTTCTATATTTTGAGTATGATCATCTTCCATTATAAATAATTCTTGTCAAGTAAGGTAGCCTTGTCCATCAGGAAAAAGGCTATATATTGCCTTGTCCGTTAGGTAAAGGCTTAATTGCAAGTTGGACTTTGTGAGGTTTATGTTTTGAAGGCCCAAGTTAATATACCAGGAGACATGATGTCATTATTTGTTGCACTATCGCTCTCTACTTTGAGTCAAAATATGATTGTTGTCAAAATATTCTAGCCCAGTGAAAAAAAGACTTAAATTAAAGTCATAGGAATGAAAAATCAATTAAAATTTTGATTGTAGTCTACCTGCAATCAATGTAATTTTTTAAAATGAAAAATTCATTTGGGTGTGCATAAAATCAATAATGAAATGAATTTTCCTAGAATATATAGAGTATTCTTATACTGTAGGACTTTAATCAAAATTATACTTGAATGTTCAACTCGATTAGATAAACTAACTTCTTTTAGAGTAGAAACTTGATTACAACCTCTTAGCAATCCTTGTAACTTCTTAATCAAAATTTCAAATGGGTGTCCATACAATTGACAACTAGTTAGTATTTACCAAACAATATTCCATTAATCAAAGATTTAGAAGTACCAAAATTGGCACTTATCCACACATGCATACACAGGTTGGAAAAATTTAGACATCAAGTCCTATCATCCAACATTGAAAGGCTCAAAGTCACATGCATGGGAAGCCTAGGCTATCTCGATGGCCATTGACACACCTTTCTATCCAGTCCCTCAGAATAAATCATACAGTTCCTACAATTTCAAATGTCACTGTTAATCCAATTGCCATTTCAATCTATCTTTCTGCGTTGGCAGAATTTACCAAAAAATAATGGTGTGCTTTGTTTTTTATATTAATTGGGACACACCTAGATCAAATAAGGCTTAGTTCTTATCAAGTCTCTATTTTTATTTCAACCAACTATTGGCCTGAATTGGTGCAACAAAAGATTTAAATGTTGTAAGATGTTCAAGGAATACGCCAGAACAACCTGAGAGTTTAGAAAATTTCCTGGCATGAATTTTTTTTTACGACGTGAGACAATTTGAACACTATAACACTTACATATTAAACCTATTGGTTAATTAAAATGATACACTATAATGCTCACATATAAAAGCCTATGGGCTAATTAAAATGATTCTAAGTATACAAGATTCAAAGCTTTCTAAAAAAGAATATCTACAAGTTTTAACTACAATTATAATATTATTTACATTATAAATTTAAAAGATAATAAATTATTTATTATTATAATAAAAACACATGACTACATAAACCATACTATATAGGTACACAAACTCATTTCAAAAAAACAATAGTTGATTTAGCAAAGTAAACATGGTTTGCTTTGTAATTAGGGTCAAGTTGGATTATATATCAATTGCTACCTAGCTTGGGATGTCAACCATAGGAAAATAAGTTCAGAATTCTCTTTCGCGAACTTAAAACCCTCTGAAGGGCCCAAAAATCTTGTAGAGTACCTATTTAGCTGATCCGAATGTCGATGGAGAGATTAAAAACAAAACCCATCTTCTATTCAATAATGTGCCTTGTCTTTATGATACTTATATTTGAACCATCTTTGAAAATTGTTGACAAATATTAAAACTAAAATTTGAACCATTTTCACATACCAGTACATTATGAAGTTGCCTCGCCGCTCCAATGCCAATAGAACATGCATCCAAATAAAAAAACAATAATACACTAAGACGATTTCCACCAAGCTAAAAGCACATAGATTTGAATTGATTTTTAGGAAGAAACCCCGCAATTAGTTCTTCCGTGCATCAAATGAAAGCAAGCAGATTTCAATTTGACTTTTGCAACCTCTTCCCCTAGAGGTTAAACTAGTTTAACAACCAATATACTTTCATACTTCCAAACAAGTTTCTGCATTAGTAAAAGCAGAAATAAGATGCACAATGTACACGCTTTGTTTTCTTACAAAAACTGAACTGGATCATTGGATATTTATATAGAAAAGAGGTGATAACAAAACCAGTAACAAGTTTTTGAATTGGTAGAATGTATAAGCATATAGAATAGAAGATATTGATTATCCCATTGATGGAAAAGCATCTGAACCAATCATTTAAGTAGTATCAGAATAACTTATTTATTCATGCATGTAGACAATCTGTACATGTCTTTGTCATTTCCTACATTGTTATTATTACCATACAAAAAAGGAAGGGATTCTTTCAAAGTAATGTGCAAACTGATCTTGATTGTCAATTGCATCACTTAAACAAAAAAACTCTGTTGATATGCACCGGACAACTGAGAGGGGGGGGGTGAATCAGTTGTTTAAAAAAACTTAAACACTTACTACAATTAAACATCCATCACTTATCCACAATTACTATGATTTAACAATGAAAGCATGGAATCAGAAACTTAACCACAGAGATAACATCAAACACAAGAGACACCAGATTTTACATGGAAAGCCCCAAGATGGGGAAAAACCATGGAGAGGATTAACTCTCAATATATATCCCAATCTTGAAATAATGACGTTCAGGCTTGGTCACTCCACGGGCCTAAACATACTAGCTTACTGCCATGAAGAACAACTAGGTCTAGCAGGCTCACTGCCTCAACCCTAAACCTAGCAAGATTACAATAAGGGTTGTTAAACCCTGAGGGCTATTAAACCCTATTCACTGCCACGATTAACACCTTTCTCTATTTGCAACTAAAGTATAATAATGTCCCTGCTCTGCCTTTCCTTTACTCTGCTCTTCCTCTGTTCTTCTCTTCCTCTTCTTTCCACTGCCCCTTCTCTGCTCTGCGTTTTGGACCTTTCTTAATATTTTTCCATTTCCGCTCAAGGACACCTTTTCCACGACTCAACTACAAGTATTTATACACTACATCAACCTTAGAATGATCATCAAGGTCGGCATCACAATCATCAACCATTGGAACACTCTCCAAGGTCGGTATTACAAACATTTATAGAATAGGTTCTGACCTATTACAACAATGTGCAAAGGAAATGAAATGTGGATCATGCCATGCCTTAGCTAGGACTCAAACATGATCTTCCATGCCACAACACACTTCCACAATCTTCCAAAGATCTTTGCAATCACTGGGATTAACCAGGTCGGCCAAGACTAGTTACGTGCTACATTATCTGGGAACAATCTTCACACACCATCTCAATTTCTTAACGCGGACCAAAGTCCAAATAGGAACATGATTAGGAGACATCCACAAGCATGCTATAATCATCAGGAGCAACCACACAAACCTTAACCACTTTATCCATATGAATCTTCTTACCGGAATACATGAACTTCATTGTCTTCAACTGTCATAAAAGAAAGATAGCTTGCGGACCACCAAACCATGAACCATTGCAGCTGTAGGCACTTATCATCATCCCAGACTTCCCTCTAGAACCACAAAGTAAAATACTTTATTGCAGAGTAATACGGAGCAAAATACTTTCTTCTTGTCCTAACTGAACTTACAGAAAAAAGCAGGTTTCACTTTGGTGAACACAATTCACTCAGCTCTTCTTGCGGATCACTCAAACTCAGATTGTAGCATCCTTAGACATACCTCTAACTTACTTCCAATCTGCAGACCACGATCTTCAAGAAGAAATAAATGTGGAGCAGTTTACCGAACTGTTCTTCAGCATACAACTTACTGTCTGTACTGCACTTTTCTGTAGCTCACTAGTTTCTTTCGGAAGGGCTAATTTTCTTAATATCCTCAACATACAAGTCTTGTAAACAAGTAATAGAATAAGATATAGTTGACACCAATGACAACAAGAATATGTTGACATCAATGACAACACCGATTAGGCACATACTTGCAACAATCTCCCCCTTTCTCATTGATGGAAACATATGATGTGAAAAACTGCAAGAACCATCAAGACAAGATTCTCCCCCTTTCTCTTACACATTTGCACTCTAAGTTTTTCACATGACTTCTCTCCCCCTTTGACATCAATGGCAAAGGGCACATACTTGCATTCTTTTGCTCTAATCTAATCTCTCTTCTGAACTCTCTAACTACTCCCCCTTAGAAGTAGCCCTAAATAGCATCAATCCAGACCTCTGAACACCTCCAGACTAATGCACTATTGTGCATCTTAGTTTAGAGTAGGAGGGGTGATGACCCCTAACTTTTCTTTGAGATACTCAAAAGTATCCTTAGGCAAAGGCTTGGTAAAAATGTCTGCAATCTGATCCTTGGTAGAAACATACTCTAACTTGCCTTCATTCTCTGTCACTTTTTCTCTCAGGAAATGATACCTAATGGATATGTGCTTGGTCCTTGAATGCATCACTGGATTCTTTGACATGTTGATGGCACTTGTATTGTCACAAAAGATTGTAATTGGATCAAGTCATACACAACTCTGATGTCCTTTAAAGTCTGCTTCATCCATAACACTTGAGTGCAATTACATGCTGCTGCAATGTATTATGCTTCTGTAGTAAACAAAAATATTGAATCCTGTTTCTTGCTCAACCAAGATACTAATCTTTTTCCCAAGAAGAATGCACCTCCACTTGTGCTTTTTCTGTCATCCACATCTCTGGCCCAATCTGCATCAGTATATGCACTGAGAATAAAGTCACTGTCCATGGGGTACTACAAACCATAATCTATTGTGTCTTTTAAATATCTCAAAATTCTCTTGACTGCCATCACATGTGATTCCTTGGGTTCTGCCTGAAATCTTGCCACAAGACACACTGCATGCATTATGTTAGGTCTTGTTTGAGTCAGATAAAGTAATCCTCCAATCATAGATCTATACTTTTTTTGGTCTGCCATGGATGAGTTATCATCTTTGCTCAACTTACAACTAGTTGTCATAGGTGTGCAAACTGGTTTAGAGTCTTCCATCCCAAATTTCTTTAACAACTCCTTCACATACTTAGACTGAGAAATGAAGATACCTTTATCTGATTGACTTATTTGTAGACTTAAAAAGAAGTTCATCTCTCCAAACATAGACATTTCAAATTCACCTTGCATTTCTCCAACAAAAACTGAGCACATACCTTCATTGCCTCCAAAAATAATATCGTCAACAAAAACTACAACAATCAGGGTTTGTTCATCATTGATCTTGAAGTAGAGATTACTATCTGTAGTACCTTTATTGAACCTAATATGTATTAGGTACCTATCCAATAGTGCATGCCATGCCCTGGGATCTTGTTTTAATCCATACAATGCTTTCTTCAATCTGCATACCATGTCCCCTTATTCTGATGACTGAAATCCTTCCCGTTGTTCGATATAGACTTCCTCTTCCAACTCTCCATTTAAGAAGGCAGACTTCACATCCATTTGATAAACCTTGGAATCTTTGTATGCTGCAAAAGCTAGAAGCATCCTTATTGCTTCAATCCTTGCTACTGGAGCAAAAGTTTCTTCAAAATCTATTCCTTCAACTTGAGTGTATCCTTTGCATACCAGCCTTGCTTTATTTCTTACCACTTCACCATTCTCATTCATTTTGTTTCTGATGATCCACTCTGTACCAATTACATTCTTGTCTGCTCGTCTGGGAATAAGATCCCAAGTCTGATTCTTCTCTATCTGCATCAATTCCTCTTCCATAGCCTTTATCCAATTCTCATCTTTACAAGCCTCATCCATAGTTTTAGGTTCAATCTTAGAAATCAAATAGAAATTTACTTGTCCCTCTGCAACTTTTCTTTTGGTTAAGATCCCTTTGCTCTTATATCCTATTATTTGATTTTTAGAATGACTAATTCTTACATACCTTGGTGTTTTGGTAGCACTTACTGGAGCTTGTTCATCTTCATCTGTGTTGTCTTCATGCTACACCATTTCTAAAACATCTGGATCATCTGACTCATATCCACTTGATTCTGAGGACCTTTCCTTACATTCGTCAACTTTAACATTTGCCCTTTCAATGATCTTATTCAGCCTCTTATTATAGCACCGGTAGGCCTTACTCTTGGTGGAGTAACCAAAAAAGATTCCTTCATCACATCTAGCATCAAACTTGCCTAAATCTTCTTCTCTTTTGATATAACATCTGCTACCAAAAACTTTGAAGTATTTCATAGTAGGAACTCTACCATGCCACAATTCATAGGGAGTTTTTGAACTATTACCTTTTACTTGAAATCTGTTTAAGATATATACTGTGGTGTGAATTGCCTCTCTCCAATATGCTTATGGAAGATGAGCTTCCTTCATCATGGTTCTAGCAGCTTCTTGAACTGTTCTATTTTTCCTTTCAACAACTCCATTTTGTTATGGAGTTCTGGGCGCAGATAGTTGTCTCTTTATTCCATGCTCTTCATAAAAGAAATTGAATTCATTTGATGTGAAATCTCCTCTATTAGACCTCAAGCATTTGATTTTCAAATCCATCTCATTTTCAACCATTGCCTTAAATACCTTGAATTTATCTAGAGCTTCAGCTTTCTCTTTCAAAAAGGTGACCCAAGTCATTCTAGAATAATCATCAATGAGTAGCATGAGATACCTGTCTCCTTGCAAACTTCTTACTCTGGTCTAGGTCCACACAAATATGTATGCACTAGCTCAAATAGTCCTCCAACTGATTGATCCTTGCTCTTGAAACTTGTTCTTGTATGTTTCCTAAATTGACACTCCTTGCAAACCGGATCAGCAGGCTTCACAAGCTTAGGCAAATCTCTAACAATCTGTGCAATACTTATCTTTATAATATTGTCAAAATTTATGTGACACAACCTTCTATGCCATAACTAACTCTCATCAGTCTGAGTCAACAAACAATAGTTCTTAGTTCCTTTCAAGTGATAGATATTACCTCTAGTCTTCTTACATGTTGCAATGACTATCCCAGAGCTTTCCCTAATCTTGTATCCATTGTCCTTGAAGCTTAAGTCATAGCCCTTGTCACACATCTGACCCACACTCAGAAGATTGTGCTTTAATTCTTTCACATACAAGACATCTTCAGTATTATGCTTGCCATCAAAAGAAATAGATCCTTTCCCACAAATCCTACCAGCTGTATCATCTCTAAACCTAACCAGTCCACCATCATATCTTTCCAAACTTACAAACATACTTTTGTCACCAGTCATGTGGTGAAAGCAATCACTATCAATAACCCATTCATCCTTGTCCTTAATGACCTGAGCAGCCAGAGCACTTTCCACTGGTTTTTCTTCCTTCATACAACTAGAAGAATTAGTAGACATGAGATCTTTCTTAATAGCAATGAACATACATTCATTTACAGAGAAACTAGCATTATCTAGTTCACCATTATCTAATACTCCTTTGATCATCATCAAAATTTTCAACATAATAACACTTCTTTTGGGTCCTAGGCCTGTTCTCATATCTTCTTCTATTTCTTTCAATTCTTTCAGGACATTTGGAAGCAAAATGACTTACTTTACGACAGGAAAAACATTTGAAAGGTAATTTTCCTTTTAACTTACTGGATCCTCTTTGCAGTCTATCCACAAAGTTGGCTTCAACTTCATCTAACTCATCATTGGATTCTACCTTGTACTTTTCTAATCTGGAAGTACTCCCAGGTGTACTGGCTTTGAAGGCCATCTCAACTTTCGGCAGAGCATCATATAACTCCCTCATTTCAAAAGCAGTAAGCTTACCAAGCAACTGATCTCTGTTAACAATTTTTACTTGCATGAATTCTTCAATCGCGGCTACCTTGTGACAATGGGATTTGGGTAGACATCTGAGTATTTTCATAACAATTTCCTTTTCTTCGAGAGTTCCACCTATGGCTTTTTATCCCTGTAACAAGTTCATCATCTCTTTGCATAAAAGCTAATATATTTTCATCATTGTTCATCTTCAAGCTTTCATATTTCACTTTCAGACTTTGCAACTTGGCTTCCTTCACAGAATCATCTCCTTCATACAAATTCTTCAACTTTTCCCATACCTTATTTGCAGTTTCAAGATCCACCACTTTTGTCAATATTGAGTCGGTTAATGAGCTTAGCAGAGCATCCTTCCCCTTGATATCTATCTCATATTCTTTGATTTCGTCGTCAATCATCGGACCATTTTGAGGTATGGTGTATTCTATTTCTGCAGCTTTCCAAACTTTGTAACCAAGAGAAAGAAGATGGCTTTTCATCTGAGCCTTCCAGAGAATATAATTCGTTCCATCAAAATACGACGCTTCTTTCTTGTAAGACATTTTGGATCTTCCTCAAGCTGTTAAACTTTCTTCAGAGGAACTTGGCTCTGATACCGATTGTTCATATGCACCGGACAACTGAGAGGGGGGGTGAATCAGTTGTCTCAAAAAACTTAAACACTTACTGCAATTAAACATCCATCACTTATCCACAATTACTATGATTTAACAATGAAAGCATGAAATCAGAAACTTAACCACATAGATAACATCAAACACAAGAAACACCAGATTTTACGTGGAAAACCCCAAGATGGGGAAAAACTACTAAGAGGATTAACTCTCAATATATATTGCAATCTTGAAATAATTATGTTTAGGCTTGGTCACTCCACGAGCCTAAACATACTGGCTTACTGCCATGAAGAACAACTAGGTCTAGCAGGCTCACTGCCTCAACCCCAAACCTAGCAAGATTACAATAAGGGTTGTTAAACCTTATTCACTGCCACGATTAACACCTTTCTCTATTTGCAATTGAAGTATAATGATTTTCCTGCTTTGCCTTTCCTCTTCTATGCTCTTCCTTTGTTCTTCTCTTCCTCTTATTTCCTTTGCCCCTTCTCTGCTCTGCCTTTTGGACCTTTCTTAATATTTTTCCATTTCCGCTCAAGGACACCTTTTCCACAACTCAACTACAAGTATTTATACACTACATCAACCTTAGAATGATCATCAAGGTTAGCATCACAATCATCAACCATTGGAACACTCTCCAAGGTCGGTATTACAAACATTTATAGAATAGGTTCTGACCTATTACAACAATGTGCAAAGGAAATGAAATGTGGATCATGCCATGCCTTAGCTGGGACTCAAACACGATCTTCCATGCCACAACACGCTTCCACAATCTTCCAAAGATCTTTGCAATCATTGGGATTAACCAGGTCGGCCAAGACTAGTTACGTGCTACATTATCTGGGAACAATCTTCACACACCATCTCAATTTCTTAACGCGGACCAAAGTCCAAATAGGAACATGATTAGGAGACATCCACAAGCATGCTATAATCATCAGGAGCAACCACACAAACCTTAACCACTTTATCCATAGGAATCTTCTTACAGGAACACATGAACTTCACTATCTTCAACTGTCATAAAAAAAAGATAGCTTGCGGACCACCAACCACGAACCATTGCAATTGTAGGCACTTATCATCATCCCAGACTTCCCTCTAGAACCATAGAACAAAATACTTTATTGCATAGTAATGCGGAGCAGAATACTTTCTTCCTGTCCCAACTGGACTTATAGAAAAAGTAGGTTTCACTCTGGTGAACACAATTCACTCAGCTCTTTTTGCGGATGGCTCAAACCTGGAATGTAGCATCCTCAGACATACCTCTAACTTACTTCCAATCTGCAGACCACAATCTTCAAGCATAAATAAATGCAGAGCAGTTTACTAGACTGTTCTTCAGCATACAACTCACTGTATGTACTACACTTCTCTGTAGCTCACTAATTTCTTCCGGAAGGGCTAAATTTCTCAATATCCTCAGCATACAAGTCTTCTAAACAAGTAATAGAACAAGATACGGTTGACACCAATGACAACAAGAATATGTTGACATCAATGACAACAATGATTAGGCACATACTTGCAACAAACTCTATATAATTCATTATGGAATCACACCAATTAAACCATTAATTTTAAGTTCTCTTAACAAAATTCTAAATGTGTCAATATGCTAACTTAGAGAACTATTAAAAAGTCTCTTGAATCTTCAAGCAAAACATTGTGCAGACAAAAAATGCTTTTCTAAAATTTTCCATATCTTCTTAAATAAGACTCATACATTTACCATCTCATTTCAATACGGATGTCAAAGAATGACATGTCTGATTACCAAACAAAAATCAATGCTCACAAATGCAATATTCTCAAGCAAAACTCTACTTGATAATCACTTGTAAGTATTACTATAAAACAAATGATTTTAAACTCAAAAATCAACCTCAATTAGAAAAACTTATATCATGCTGCTGCTTCACTTCCCGAATGCTTTCTTGCTAACCTTGGATTTCTTTGATTTCTTCTTTCAGCTAGATTTTTCCACACGCAGGCTTTTGTGCACAACACTAAGCCTTGCAAGAGCTAGCCTCTTTAAATCAGGTTATCAGTAACCTATGAAAAAAGTTGATATCAAAAGGTCTGGTACAAAAGTGCAAATCAAATAATTGTGTAGAACAATTATGAAACACAAATACTCCATATCAAAAAATTAGCTTCTTTTGACTTAATCTAGCTTTAAAGTTAAAGATAATCAGACAATAGAACAACAAAAATCCAACAGACATTATCCTACATTAACAACTACTGGACTGCACATTCAAGTATTGCATGATATTTAGTAGTAACTTTATTATTTATTAATAATGGTGAGTACTCTGACACTTTTAATCAATTAACCATGACAAATTGTTTGTTTAGGAGATTAAAAAGATATTAAAATAATCATATATCAAGTCCAACAATCCCATACAGTTAATCCAATTTTAAGAGGCTAAAATTTTAGTAACAATATATAAAAACTAACCCTAGTAGAGCACTTAACGTTACAAATTATTTGCACAAGTGATCAATTTAGTCACATCAAACCAATATTAGATCAATTTAATCAGATCACTTAATCTATATGCATTTTGCAACAGCTAAAAATTAATATGATACAAACCATTAATATACTAAATGAAAAGGCAACTTGTTCTTGTGGTGCAATCAATAAGGTAAGAATGGAACAACTCTCTATAAAGATTTGAGTAAAAGAAAGGCAATAGCAATCCCAGAAAAGACCAAGTGGATTGAATGAAAATATTCCAAAATAATCTATGATTAGAATTCTAAATCTGAACATAGCTACTGAATAGACAAGGTATGAAAACTGTTTGATATAATGCTTCAAAGACATGTGGTCTAATGGCCTGCTATGATTGCAGAATATGCACAAAATGGATTTGTTGAGAAGTCTTTAGAAACTTTCAAGTGAATGCAATTAGCACATATAAAGTCAGACTCGATAACCTTTGCCTACTTTTTCCCTGCCCGTGCCAAAGTAGAAGCTTTAGAACATGGTATGGGCATCTATCAAAGCATAATGAAGGTTTTTTTTATCAAATGTTATAGATGCAACTGCCCTGAAAGACATGTATCCAAAGTGTGGAACCATAGACAGGGTGCTTTACTTATTTGACATAATGCCTCAAAGAGATGTCATCCCATGGAGTGAAAGGATTGAGGGATATGCAATGTCTTCAAAAAAATAGGGGAAAAAAGTAGAAATCTACATATACTGAATGGTGAATGGCTATAGTGGCTCGATTTGTTTACACTAAGAAATTGTTGTTCGCATAGTGAAATCGAAATCCTTTGATTGGCGGAGCTCAAGGCGGCCTTTTAGATATGTGTAAGGAATTATGTCCACTACAGGTAACCCAACACTCCATGCCTTGCATTCCTCCAACACCATTGCCTCTACCTCTTTCTTCCTTGCCACTTCTTTACTTTTTCCTCTATAGATGTAGCTGCCTGGGGCAATCCAATTGAAATTATTGCTAATGTCATGGCAAATTTAGGAAATATGTTAGATTTTTCGTCATTGCGGATGTGGCATATTCCCTGCAAAGGGCATCTTTTCCTTCTCTTCTGCCTGACACCCCAATTTGGAACCTCGTGCATTGTAAATGGATTGCGAAGCAAATGGAATGACCTCCACGCTTTCTGTGACTATAAACTCAGAAAACCCTAAATCCAGGAACGATGGATTGCGACGCAGATGGAATGGCCTCCACGCTTTCTGTGACTATAAACTCAAAAAACCCTAAATCCAGGAACAATGAAGATTAATTTAATCGTCTTGCACGCCCCCTGAACAGTTTGAGCTGTTGATCTAGGTAGTCAGGGCTCATTCTCGCATAGGGAACACCTTTGGTGTTACATTTTTTTTAGGTTTTTTTTTTTTTTGAAAAATCTTACCCAAAAAAAAAAGGATTCTCAATAGTACCCCCGTGCACTCGCTGGTTGGCGGTATCATCTTGGGTCCCGCCCCCTCAAAGCACGAATTGTCTATCCAACCCTCTGGATGCACATTTGATTCACAATACAACAGTATTGTAAATTTCAATTAATTAATAAATACGGTCAATTGTGCATCCAGAGGGTTGGATAGACGTTGCCCTCAAAGCAGGTCGTGCTCCTCCTTACGAGGTCACGGGCCCCTCTTTAAGGGGACCGTAGACCCCTTTATGTGGTGCGGCGGGTTAAACCCTAAACGTAATATACTAACCCTAAAATTTAAAATGTTAATCCTAACATTCATTTCCTGTTATGCCTTTAACGTTGGCGGCGCAGCGTGGGAACAGCGAGGGTTTGAAGAGAAGAAGTTTCACTCTTGGCTGTGCGCAGTGTGAGTGCAAACCAGACACATTTCCAGTAGATAGAATGGGGGCGATACAGGCGAGAGAGATCGGTAAACGCCGAGCAAGGGCAAACCAACATTAGAAAGAAAGGGCAAAATCTGGAAGAGCGAAGATCCATAGTTCGTACCCACTCTGGTAGGAACTGCTACGGCATTTTTACTTTGGGGCCGCCAAAGGTGAACGCAAATAAATGTTTTCTGGTTATTTGAGCCTCCATTTGCATTATAGCTACGTACATTTTGTTTATATAAATTCAATACATGAGGTAGTGGCATACGAATTACACATAAGGTTCGGCTATTTTTTTAAATATAGATATTCTAGGTTCTGTTAAAGTTATACATACTTTTGGATTAAGTGTTGAGCTGAAATTAATAAATGCATTATGTTACTTTCTCAAGTTGTTTTTAGTAAAATGATTGAGAAATTAGGAGTTGATGGATTGATATAACTTGGGTCTTATTCCTAGAAAAATTAAAATGATAATCTTATCAGCCTTTTGATCATTCTCATTAGATTTCGAGATAAAAAGGAATGCTTCTTGTATTCTTGGCATATGTTAAATTATAGACTATCATTCGAAGGATTTTTCTCTCTAGAATTTATATTTATTTTCTGTACATACAAAACAAAATATTGATTTTTCTTTCTTAAATAATAATGAAAAATAAAGGGATATATATATACACGTATATTTATGTAATTATTATCAATGCAAGCAAATTTTAAAACTTTATGGAGTGGCCTTAATCTTTATATATATAATTCAAAACCATATATATATAATTTAATTTCTTCAATGAGATTTTTTATCCTGCTTTTTAAATTCCTTCCAAAACGAATCTTCAGGCAAATAGAGCTTTTCCATAACCATCAGTAAATCCCCCCGCTTCAGTAGATGTCGTTGAGATTGAACCATCTCTTTCTTGATGGGTGGCGGGGGGGCGACTAATCTACCTCCCTAGAATTCCCCCCCCACCCTAGTTGACCAGTACGCCAGATTCTATACGTAACATGCCTCCCACCCACCACTCCTGGTCTTAGCGCCACGATCTCCATTCTGCAGATAGAATTTCCCCCCACCCGTAGGGCCCGATCCGAGAATGATGGAACATGAATCTTTATGTAGTGGCCTTAATCTTTATATATATAATTCAAAACCATATATGTATAATTTAATTTCTTCAATGAGATTTTTTATCTTGCTTTTTAAATTCCTTCCAAAACGAATCTTCAGGCAAACAGAGCTTTTCCATAACCATCAGTAAATCATTTTGTTTTGTTTTAAAGAAAAGAAAATAATTATGTCAGGTTATTCTTTTCTTTCTTTCTCGTTATTTATTCTTCAAGTTCTAGATCTGTAGAAAACCCAAATTAAACCCTGTAATTTCTTAGATACTTGACAAATCCACAAACAAATAAAAGTTTTAGTTGAATATTTATTAAAAAAAAAATTATCCTTTATTCTCTTGATGTGAATTTTAACTCTTGTTCTTCTCCCCTGCCCATAACACACCCTGAACAAAAGAAATATTCATAAGGAATTAGAATTATGCAAAATAGGAGAGAGTTTTTATTTATTTAGTAAGATATTTTTCCTTCCTATTTTAAATGCTCAGTGAATCCCTATTCCTTAGCTGGCCCAAAATCTTTTGTTAGGCGTGCATCTTAAATTATATTTATTGTCCATTCATGCTTTATTAATTGTTCTAAAAATGTTGTCATCAATTTCTTATTAATGTTGAGTCATCAATTTCTTATTTTAGGCTTCATTTAATATTTAGTGATTTTATCTAATTAGTTAATATTTTTAGTTAGTTTTATTAATTTATTTCAAATAGTAGTGGTGAATTTGAATTGTGTTGGTAGAGAACTAATTTAAATATAATTTTTATTTATTTATTAGTTTACCTATATTTAAACCCTATATTTAAACTAGTATACCTATATTTAAAAAATATATCTAAAGTATGCCTCAAGATATCCTTCTCGAGGTGCCTATTTTTTTTAATCAATTTACTACACATATGTGGAAATAGATGCCTCTAGAAGGATATTTCTCGGTGTACTTAAGATATATCTTTTATTATTTGAGAGTCTAGAAAGGAGGGCTGCTTGACTTAACTAATAATTGATAATAATGGTTTGCATGAGGATAATTATTTGTGTACAATTTTTATTATTCCCCAATGAAAGTTTACAACAATTTTTTTTTCCATTTGCTTTGTGTTGTGTTCAATTATATTTGCTTTATGTAAAGTTTAATTATATTTGTTTTATGTCATGATTAAGAATTTTTCTAATAATAACTTAAATTAATATTATTAGGAACATTTTAAATCATTTATGTGGGCTTTGGAAATATCATCACTATCTATTGTGTAATCGTCTTTGTAATGTTTTGTAGGAAAACATAATACAAAGCAAAGGGAAAGGTTGAGGTCAAAATGAATTGTGTATAAGGAAGACGATGTCAACGAGGATTTCAAGGGAGGTCACTTTTGACCTCATTAAGGCAATGAATACTATTTTCCTTGTTATCTCATTTCATATTTTGTTTTTATATTTACCAAGCATGTAGTTAAAAGATACAAAATGTGTTGATATATAATATACTATATATTTCTATTTTTCTACATTTTATACACTTGTACATACATATGTTACATATGTATGTATGTATACAAGTCATGTCATACAATGTAAATACAAACTTGGATCAAACCATGTATATACATATACATACATATGCATGTACATAAGCACATATGTATGTATGTATACAAGTCATGTCATACAATATAAGTATATAAACTTGAATCAAACCATGTATTTATAAAATAGAAAGATTACTCCAAATATGGAGTCGTGCATGAAGTTTACCAAAATACTTCGTAATAGCTATTACATTTGATTAGATCAACCCCGATTTTGCTCACTAGATTACATCATGATGCCATTATGATTTGAACAAAATACAATGGTATGATGAGAAATGTACCCACCTTCCAAAAAAATTGAATTTTAGGGAACAAGTTTGACTTGGAGATTAGTTTTTCCTTCTAAATGTATTTCAAAATATTTAAATTTCACAAAACAACATTCACTTGGGAATCATAATACCTTCCATGTGATTTCCAACTACACCATCCATGGAGGAAGCAAGGAGCAATGACCATCATTAGCTCTGTGATTAGTGTGCTTGGACTTGATCCTCCATTTGCTTTCTCCTTGGTAGGTGTTATTGGCATTCACAATTGATTTGTACAAACCTGAATATTTCTTGGCTAGTTGGCTACAGATGAAAAATAAAAGGTGTAAATGTTAATCATGTCCCTAAGAATTGAATGCTCTAGAATATGATTCAAGGGGTTGCTTAAACATCTTTGTCTGTCTGGGTCTTTTGCTTTTTCAAACTCCCCCATCCTTTTACCCATTCCTTTATTTGCTCTTTCTCTTGCCTTTGTATTATCTTTAGTTGTTTTTTCTTCTACTTCTTCATTGCATTTTCAAGTTTTTTTGTTCCTTCATCTCCCTCTCAATATCTCTATTGGCCTTTCTCTCATTTGCTTGTTTTTTTTCCTTTCCTTTATTTTTGCAATCTCTTTCTTTTGTGCTTGTTGCTCCATGTATGTTTGCATGTACTCATCTTTAGTGAGTATTTGAGACTGTTAGCTCAACTTGATTATACCACCACTTTTGCGAGAATAATTCTCATTTATCCTTGCATTTGGTCTAGCTTTAGAAAAGATGATAACAATTGCATTTGGTTACCTTCTGGTTGGTGAAATATGGGTCTATAATGTTTTCTTCTATCATGTTGTCATTTTCTTCTAGTGAAATCCCTTCATCTTCTATACCGGACTCTCCAGTTGTTGCATAGTAATGAACTATTGTATTGTTTGGATGAGATGGAGGAGGGGATGACATCGAGAGTCCGACATCCTCATTATCAAAGTCAAGGTTCATACCAAAGTTTCTGGCACCTTCCATTATGTAATCTGGTATGCTTACTTGAGTAGGAATATTTAAACCTACCATATTTTGCGCATTGTGGTGCATATGGATTACATGTTCGTTTTTCAGCATTTTCAATAGTAGAATCTTGTTGTAGCTGTTCAACAGCAGTAGAATCATGTCGTAACTATTCACCACTAGTAGGATCATGTTGTAGTTATTCCTCAATTGCAGTATTTTCTTTTTGAAATCTTTTTGCACTCTCAAATATCAGGCTCAATAATTCTTGCAAATCTTATAATACTCTGAATTGGAATTGCTTCATTTTCATCATCAACATCAAATTCTATTTGGATTCATGTCATTAGTAAGTGTTGTTGGGTTAAGTGGCTAAATACCAGTTCTTTTAAATCTTGAGTTGATGTTATCTACTGTGAGGGCCTTTTTGAATGCTATGCTGCATAGATGGGTTAACTCAGATGTTTTAATTTCTAATTTGTGATGCTTTGCCATCTACTTTAACCTCTCATTTTGAAGTAGTTCTTAAAAGGATAAAACACACTTAGGGTTTGAGTTTGTTGCTTGTGTGAGATGGCAATATAAGAAGATCAATTCCTAAAATTCTCACGTCTTAAACATGGCCATAAAAAATGAGCAAATGTCTCTTGGTAGGTGAAACTTCACTGGGTATAGACCTTGCAAAGTGATGTAACCAATTGACGAATAATTCTTTGGTCATCCATGCATGAGGTTGAATTGTCATACAAGCCCTTGGCTCACTACCTGTAATGTAATTTTTTAGTTGCCTCTAGCCTTTGAGAAGGTAGAATCTAGGGATGCTCTATTAAATCTCGCCCACCATGAATTTTCTGGAAGCCCATTCTTAAAAGGACTTGGTTTAGTCTCACAATTGCGAGCAACATGTGTTTTCAACTGTATGATTTCAAGACCATATCCTAACTCTACCATGTTTTGACACCATTGCACAATCTCCAATTCTTATTCATTAGATAGTATGGCGGGTGGCCCTCTCTTTGTTGTAGTTGTGATGTTTTGCAACCAATATAAAAGGTGAGGGTTGTCGGAATACCCCACTTCTTGGTAGTAACTCAAATAGAGTAACCATTATCCTCAACATCTTTGATTGCATGGTCCATGTTTGATTTTGTCCACAATTTGTTAAGGGAAACATTTTTAGAGGTAGTAGAAACTCCACTCCCTTGCACTTCTGGTATCTCAATTGGTGGATCTGTAGCATTGCCTTCATTTTTGAGATTACAATGAAGCATCATCCCTCTTTTGTTCTTTGGCAAAGAAAGGCCTTGCTCTTTGAATTTGAGGCTTCTTAGAATGTTTCATGGGGAAATATGAGTAAAAATAGATAAATAAAAAATATCTGTAAGATCCAATTGAAATGTATGGTGGCATTCTTAGATTGCATGCAATATTGAAATAATTGTAGTTTATAATAAATAAAGATATTAAAATAATTGTTGTTGGTTGTAGTAGCAAAGAATTCATTTTGTATCACTATTTGTTGTGTGTTAAGCTTAAAGAGTAGCATTTGTAAAGCTAAAAGGTAAAAGGAGACAAAATTTTCAAGTCATTGTTATGACATGCAATTAAAATGACCTTTGACTTGGATATGAAGGTGGGGGATTGCCATTTGGAAGTAATTTTACATTAGTCTGTGTGTTTCCTCCATAGGCATATTGGGACAAATCTTTTATTCATAGCAGGGACTGATTGTTTTTAGATACAAGTGATATATTCAATGGAAGAGGGCACAGTTGATGTTCTTCCAAGGAAGAAGTGTTTTAGGAGCACAGTTGACTTTGTTTTCTGTTCCCGTTTATTTCAAAGTAGAAAAATATTGTTGAATTGTATCCAATTAACCTAGTCTTTCCTCAAGCATTTACTATTAGATAAAATCTCTGACTGAGCTGTTTCTTGGATTGAATGAATGCTTTTGTTAATATTTTCTGCAGGACCAAATCTGATGTATTAGTTTGATGAGACGCTATGAAACGATACGACTGGTTGACACAGTATCAACTCCAGGCACAAAACATTGATATTCCTGAGAAAATGATTTATTAATAGCAAACTACTAAATCCAGATAGACTAAAACCAGACTTTTACAGACATGAAAGACTAATGGTGTCAAACTATAAAATTTTAAATTTTCCAGAGTATTCTTTGAAAGCAAGAGGATAATGACTGCCAATACAAAGATTTCAGACTTGAATAATGCATGTTCCTTTTATGAGATCTTCTGGATGACAACCACGTTGATGTTTTTCTTTGTCAACACAGTTTTTATTAACAATATTAAATAGTAAATAGAAGAGACTCCTTGTATTTCATTGCCATCTTCATCAAAGGAGCTTTAGCCCAGTTGGAGGCTGTCCGTGTCGAGGCTTGGATGTACAGATAAAACAGATAAATGCTTTTGTTTTAGTATGGCTGTTAAGATAAATGTTGAGGCTTGGATGTACTAGCCTTCCCAGAATTTTATTTATTGTTATTATTATGAAATGTGAGGCTTCAAACTCCTCATTACATCTTTCATAAAATGAAATGGAAAAAAATTGGATTTTATCATACAATATTTTTTGTTAAGATATTTCGAAGCTAGAAATTATTCAGAGCTGCATGAAATAGAATGATAACTTATGCAGAAATATTTAGATTCAAACAAACCGAATGTGATTTGAACAAATAAATCAAGTGTACCTGGATATAGTGATTGCCCAAGTAGTAGAGCGGTTAGTAGTCTTGGAATTTCTATACGGCGACTACTTTAAATTTAGTGAAAAAAATGGTTTCTTCCACAGTGGATTTTATAGCATTTTGAATATTAATTTCTCTAGTTTTTCTTGATCTGTGGACTTGCAGCCTATTAGTTGTTTTTGGTTGACCTGGAGCTGTGTTTGTTTAATATTGATTAGACTTCATTTCAATGTGTGAAAATTTTATTTGCTTGCTTTGCAGATATTGAAGGGCAAATAGAAGGAACGACCCTTCTCAGTCTCCCTGCACCGCGTCCTCAATGGTAGGTAAGGTTATCTCGTCGGTGGGAATCCAAGGTGATCATCTTCCCTTCCATTCCAAACTCGTATAAAGCCCATTGCTGGGCATCCATAATTCGCATTACTCAGGCTGCATGGCCGCAGTTAAGAGTTGTCTATGATTTCTTTGCTACTGAGTGAAAATTACAATGAAAATCCCCCTACGAAAAAAGTTCCAAATGCTTTTAAACACGCTTTTTGCATTGTTGATCTTATTGCTCACTGTAATCCAGCTGTATTATGCCTACAAGCCTCCTCCTCCACCTCCGCCTGTCTACAAGCCTCTGCTAATTCCTCCGCCTGTATTTAAACTGCCGCCTCCGCATGCGACATTGCCCGTATTGCTGTCCAAGCCAAGGCAGCCTCCTTATGTTTATAAATCCCTGCCACCACCTTCAGTATATGCACCGCCCAAACTTCCACTAATCCCTCTGCCGGTTTACAAACCTCCTCCTGTTATTCCTCCGCCAGTTTACAAATCGCCACCGGTCTCTGAACCTGAACCCGTCATTCCTGTTCCTTGCATTCCTTGTGTATGGGGACGTTTTGGTTGCTGTACACAGCATTGGGTTCCTTGCTGTCGTCGTTGATGTCTCTGGTTTACCCGCCACCCAAGTCACCTTGCCGCCCCCTTACAAGTACCTTTCGCCACCTCTGCCACATAAGATATCGCCAGTCTATCCGCCACGGGGTATGATAAGAAATTAAATGTATTTGCAGGTTTGAGGTTGAGTTAAGAGTGCAGTTATATGCATTAGCTCTTGTCTCAAATTCTGTTGGTTATAGTGAGCAAAGTAAGGCTTACAGATTGTATAACCCTCGCACTAATAACATTCTTGTTTCAAGAGATGTGATTTTTGATGAAGGGGGAGTTTATGGTCATCAAAAAGATCATGTTGAGAAATCTAAATCTGTTTTGAATGGTGGTATTATTGCTGATATTGATCATGAGCAGCCAACTAATACTTTAATTCCAAGTGCTTCACATCCACCAAAGAGCCCCTCATCTAGTTCTTCAATTTCAAGTATAAGTCCAGCTTCAAGTCCAAGTCCTACAAGGAAGATAAGAAGCTTAAGTGATATCTATCAACGAAGTACAATTCAAGCACATGAAGAGAATCCTATAGGTGAGACAATAAATTTTGCTTTATTTTCACAAGCTGTTTTTGAACCATCATGTTATGAAGAAGCATGTGTTAATGAAGTTTGGGCGCAAGCAATGCAAGAAGAGATGGATTCTATTCATAGGAATGGTACTTGGGAGCTTATAGAGCTTCCTCATGACAAGAAAAAGATTGGCACTAAATGGGTCTAGAAGACTAAGTACCATAGTGATGGGAGTGTTAAAAGACACAAAGCAAGATTAGTTGCTGAAGGCTTCACACAGAGGTATGGCATTGATTATGAAGAAATATTTGCACCCGTAGCACAACAAGAGACTATTAGAATGTTGATTTCCCTTGCAGCCCAAAAGCAATGGAGCATCCATCACATGGATGTGAAAAGTGCTTTAGGGTACTTAGAAGAAGAAATTTATGTGGAACAACCACAAGGTTTTGAGGTGCAAGGAAAAGAACATCAAGTCTATAAGCTGAAAAAGGCCTTGTATGACCTCAAGCAAGCACCAAAAGCTTGGTATGCTAGGATTGATGGGTATTTTCAGTAGAATGGCTTCAAGAGAAGTAAGAGTGAGCCTACACTCTATTTCAAACAAGAAGGTAATGATATTCTTATTGTGAGTTTGAATGTTGATGCTTTATTGTATATAGGCAGTAGTTCTAAGATGAAGGATGAATTCAAACATGCTATGATGAATAAGTTTGAAATGAAAGATTTAGGCCTTATTGAATATTTTCTAGGCATGGAGGTTTATCAAAATAAGGATGAAATTTTCCTTTGTCAAACAAAATATGCCAAGGATATGTTGAAGTTTGATATGGTTGATTGTAAACCAGCCTCCACTCCAATTTCTCATGGAGTTGTGGTGTGTAGAGATGATGGTGCTAAAAGAGTTGATGGGACAGCTTATAGAAGTGTTGTTGGTAGTTTAATGTTTCTAACCCACACAAGGCTTGATATTGCTTATGCAGTTTCTTTTGTTTCAAGGTACATGACAGAACCCTCTGAATTACATATGAAGCCTGCCAAAAGAATTTTGGGGTATGTGAAAGGAACTCAAATTTTTGGCATTCATTACTACAGTTCTAAAGGATTTAATTTAGTTGGTTTCAATGATTCTGATTGGGGAGGTAGTGTGGATAACCGAAAATCTACCTATGGTAATTGTTTTATTTTTTGTTCTGGTTTGGTTTCTTAGAGTTTAAAGAAACAAAGCATATTTTCTCTTTCTTCCACAGAGGCAGAATATGTTGCATGTCACCTCTTCAGGTACTAAAGCATTTTGGCTCAAAAAAAGTTTTTGAAGAGATTGGAGAAAAACAACTTCAGCCTACAGTGCTTTTTTGTGATAATATGAGCACAATCAAATTGGCCAAAAATCCTGTGCATCATAGTGGAACCAAACACTTTGATCTGAAATATCATTTTATCAGAGATTTGGTGCAAAAGAAAGAAGTAGAACTCAGGTATATCAAGACTACAGAACAGCTTGTAGACATTTTCACCAAGGCAATTGTGAAGGATCAGTTTTTGATGCTTCGAGATCATATAGTGAGTCCTCTCCGCATCAAGGGGGAGTATGTTGGATAACTGATGCGAGAGATGTACCTTTTGCATGCCCTCACTGCTATGTGCAGTTTCTATTGTTTTTAGTCAGTTTTAATTGGTTGTTTTAGGAATTTCCCAACTTTCTTTATTGCATGGTAATGCATGTAAAAAACATTCTATCATTAATTTGTTTTTTGTTTTTTTCATATAGTTTCTTTTGTTATAAAACAATGTATAAAGTGCTGTAGGTGCTTGGTTTTTTTAACAGAAATAAAGAGTTTCTTCTTGTGTATATATATATATTTTTATGATTGTTTGTTTGTTTCTTTTGATCTGCTGTCATGTTGGTTTTTTTTTAAATTTTCAAATTTAGTGTGGAGAGATCAAAGTGTCAGTGGGCTTTTCACGATTTTCCTTATAAAGAACAGTCTCTGGAGGATTTTCTATATTTTATTATAGGAAACGAAGGACTTCCGTGTTTGGAGCTTTTCGTAGTCCACAAATGAAATGTGATTGAGCCTGTGTTAAGTGTTTTCCAGTAGACTATAAGGTATCATGAAGAAAAGCGCAGATCTGCTCATTGTATTAAATTTAGGTGTATGTAAACAATATTTTTATCATGTTATTTAATAAAACTGCAAGCTTTTTCACTCAGACCTTCCGATGAGGGATGAACTTAGATTGCGTGGCAGTGTGACTGTATCTTGTTTCTTAATAGAGCAACTTGACACGTAGATTTACAAGGCGTGGCTTAGTCGACTGTAAGTAGATAATAAGAGAAATAATACTTTCAGGACATAATAGTGATCAAGAAAGTTGTTTCTTACTTAGTTATTCTTTTTTCAGATATAAGTGTGTGAGTATTTTCATCAATATTTTGGAACATATTCCATATTCGTGATTCATAGTTCTATTATTTTTATCCTCGTATGAATCCATAGATTGTGATTTCTTTTATCCATATCCTGATATGGCTGCATAAAATATGATCCAAAATGTTAAATGTTGATGTAAGAAACAACCAACTGATATGGATCCAGAGAATATAATCCAAAACGTGGAAACGGTGATGGAAGAAGATAACCAACAGGGATTGTTGTGGAGAGGCAACTTTAGAACGCGTCGGTCTGACAGTGCCTTTATGGTGATCTTCCTCTAACATTTGATGAGGGTGTACTTCATCCAACACTCTCACAACAGTAAACCACACCTTCAATTGTACAAACACAAAGACTAACGAAAATTTTATATTATTGAGCATGAAAATTGCTTCACAAAAATGTATACAAAGGTATTTTGATTGAATGTAAACCTCTTGTTGCCCCAATATGGTTGTTAAATACTAGCAAATTCAGACCTCAAAAGTATTGGAAAATAGAGAACAAAAATCCTATATGATGTAACAACAATATGTAGCTTTAATCTTTTGATTTCTTGATCTTTCTACCTAAGTTTCAAAATGACACTTTGATCCTCCGAATGTCTTCCATGACCTTGTTTGATCCTCTGATTGTCTTCCATGACTTGCAATTGCAAATTGTCTTCAATACCTCTCCTCAAGTTGCTTCCCCACTCTCTTAGTCATTCAAACCCTTAGGTCCTTAATTGCCTCTTCTCTATAACTCCCTTCATTTGAAATTGCTAAAAGTAAGTCATCAATGCACGCCCCATCACCCTACATGACTCCTACCTTTAAATGATATTTCATCGCATGCTTTGGAAAGTGGAATTCACATTTTGGGTGTCCAATTGAGTTCAGCTATCCTTTCCCCCTTCCTTTAGAAAATATTCAAATATCAAATTTGAAAAATAACATAACTTTCGAGAGCCATAACTTCTGATTCGAGTATCCGATTGGACCCCCTTTTTTTAAACTCAAGATCTCAAAATGCTTTGTCCTAAAAATTTATTTTATTCAATTTCCTAAATTTCAGGGCCTCAATTGGCCACTTAAAGCCTTGAACCCAAATTTAAGTTGTTTTTTTTCAGAGTTTTTCAAAAATTGGAAACTTTAATATTTTCACATCTAAATGTGACCTTGGGTTGAAACTCAACCATAATGTTCATTTGGAAATTCTAGAGCTTTGGAGAAAATTTCAGGTCCATACTTGCTTAAATGCAAACTAAAGATAGAGGCTTTGCTATTTTTAACTTTATTGGAAACTTTGAATGTTCTAAATCATTCTTCAAGACTTTTTAGAGGAAATAAGTTTAATAGTTATTTGCCAAAATCAAAATGAAAAGAAAATAAAACCAAATCATTTTTGGGGGTGATGTAAGATTGCTCTTACACTTCTGAATGCTCTTGCATTAGACATCCAGGGTTGTTTGAAAAGTGACCTTGTCACATCTCCAATGTTTGAGGAAGACCAATGTGGTCAACTTTTGTTTTGGATCACCGTGATGAATTTTCAATAGGTCTTCCTTTCCATTTCACCGAGTATTCTTCATACTCCTTATTTCTTGTGCTTCTTCCTACATGGCTATCTAAGATTTTTTCATTTCTTCTCTCAGAAATAGGTGCTAGGATATGTCAATGCCCTTCTACTTGTCCATCTTCTATATTTCCTTTAAAACATGGCCAGATATACAATGATAGTTAGGAGCCATTATGAACTAGCAGCAGAACTGTTCCTAGTAGGCATGATCTTCAATAGGTGACAACAAAGTAGGAAGAGGGCGACGAGGCACACACAAAGGAGCATGTTGTTACATCCTGCTTGTGATGTAATTATTTTGATATGTGTTTATGCCATGAGATGTAAATATGTTAAATGTGTTCAACTATGATGTCATGTTTGGATTATGAAATGATTTCAATTTCTTTAAAATATGATTAGATAGAATTTATGGATCAAAGGATAATGGAAATTTAATTATGTTCAAATATAGAAAGATGAACTTGGAATAATAAAATACAGGAGATATGTTATTGGCTAACTACTATTTTGTCTGAGTGGTCGCAGGATCGGTCGACCCCAAGAAAAGGGGGAAAGATATCATCAGGAATGAGAAGTAATTAAAGAGAATCCCATACCATCCTAGGATGTTGGTGAATCGGAATTGATACAATGATTTCGTTCAGATGTGAGCAAGAAAACCTAGTCAGACTCGCCAAGTCCAAGTTGAACCTACCTCCTTTCCGCATTAAAAAAAAAAACGATAAACTTAAATAACTTAAATTCCTTCTATTGTAGTCATCTTGACCCATAATTTTATTGGAGTCACATTCGTTGAGTTAGTCAATTGGGGGGGGGGGGGGGCGGGCTCTTCCTAAGTTATATGTTATATGTCCTAGATAAGACCACTAGTTTCCTTCTATTAGAAACTTAGGTTTAAAACTTTCGCAACTCTTATTTACTTCGAACCACGTTTTTTTCCCTTCATACTCTTATTTAATTCGAACCACATTCTTTCCACTTCATAAGGAGAATGCAAATAATCTTGGAGGGTCGATTTTTCTTCATGCGGCCTCCTTTGTCGACAAGCTAACCCAACTTCGAATGGGAATCTTGAGCGGACCACAGTTCGTGGTATTTAAAAACAAATGACCACATTATTTGCTTATCCGTCGACCAGGAAGAGGGGAGTGGCAAGAAAGGTTAAATTTAGCACCAAAAAAGAGGCGCGTCAGATGGGTATGGAAGGCGAGCTCTTTTAAGGGCAGAAACCGCCTTCTGAAGGGAGGATTCTTGGCGTTTTGAGGTGTGAATTCGAGAGAAGGAATGGAAGACACAGGAGGTTGGAAGTAAGAAAGAAGCCATGAAATAGCTTGTCAGTTCTGTGACGGAAAGGATGAGTAGAGAGGATTAAAATAGTTCGGGCATTGAAGAGGAAGACGGGAGTCGCGGGAGTGGCAAGGAGTCCGCAAATAATCTGAGGAGCAAACCAACTGAGAGGAAAGTCAAGAGAACTCCAAAATTTTGAAGGCAAGTGTCCCACTTTCTTTAAACTCTTAACCTTCTTTCCTGCGTTTACTAGTTAGTGGTTCTTCGAAGAAGTTCCTTAACAACCTTTCCAAGAACTCTGGTAAATATAAAAAAAAAGAACGTTTCTTCTTCTGTTCTGGTAAAGACTCACACTAGGTTTTCCTTCTGGTAAATAACAACAATGAATTTCCTTCTTTCTTCTAGTGTTATCAATAGAAACACTTTAAAATAGCATGAGAGGGTAACTGGTCTTTCCTTGTTGTTTAAGAAGAACTCGACCTCTGTCTGGCCTTCATTCAACCCGTTTCCGTCATGAAATCTGAACAGTTACATCGTCTAGTAGAAAGTGTTGGGTCTAAGGCCGCCTCAAACATAAATGCTAGTGCAAACTATTTCACCCAGATTAGCATTTCTGTCTTATCCTTGAATGCCTCAAATTTTAAACTTCAATAATATAGCGGGATTCTTTCAGCTTAGGTGAAACCGAAAATGTCTGTCATGAGAGCAACCTCCTACAACATTGGTAATCAGAAACCGGAAACCTGTCCGTTGAATTCAAATTCTACCTATTCTGAAAACAGTGATGGCGCATACAGAAACCAACGTGTATGTCATACCAACTGTGTGCAGTAGCACCAGTGTCTTAAACTGAAATATGCCAAATAGCCAAGACCAAGCCGAGTAGGGTGACAACTGAACTCCATGACCAGTTGAGTCGTGTTGCGCACATTTGCAAAACCTTGGCCGAGGTGACGCTTGCATGTGAATTGGTGTCAGTCAGTTTCTTACCCGGATACTTTTTCCAGTCAGATGATCATACTAGTTAGAAGGTTATCTATAGTGTATGATCGACTAGGAAGTAGTAGGGTAACCACTAGTCTTAGATGGTATTGGATTCTCTTATGAAACTTCTTGGCGGCGGGCCGGGTCATTTCAGTCGAAATGACGCGGGGGACTGAAAAGTCCGTGGTTGGGCGGATAAACGCCCTGATGATATTTTTCCTCTCCGAATCCCCAAATGGAAAAATAGAAGAAAATAGGAGCAAACAAGCTTGAGTAATGAATTAATCCTTTCCTCGAATGAATATGGTACTCTTATTCCTTCTCTTGTTTAGTTGTTTATTTCCTGTGTTAATGCAATGGTTAGAAGAAACCTAGTAGTTGATTACAAGTTTTAAAATTTCTTGTTAGCAATAAAATAAATACAAGCAATTTACTTGTTAATGCTGAATCCTAGCTGTTTTTATGTTTTTACTTGATTATATATGTTTTAAGTATTGCACGTTTCTTATTCTTTAAGTGAGTTATTACACATGTCGTCTAAGGATTCTGACCGCATCGAAGAAATGTTTTACCTTTTTGTATAGGGCTCGCTCCAATTTTATTTTTAGTGAGTGGATGGAGATTCTAAAGATAGGGCCATAGTCTTGCAACAGGCCTGTTTGTAAGGCTTTAAAGACACAAGGAGCCATCAATTCGGAGCTAAGGCCTATCATCGCTAGATAATTTAAATCACCCCAACAATCTGTATCAAGGTCACTGAGCGACATCTGTCCAACTATTTTCCTTTTTCCTTGTTTATTTATTTGCCACGTAGACTATGATATCTTGATTTGGAGTATGTGCTATGAGTGAAGTCTTCCTTTTTTTTGAGTTGTGCCTCCCCCCGAGATGTTTTATTATGTTTTGTTTCGATCAATGCATCACTCTTCGGGATTGAAGATGCGTCACCTAGCCACTGAGATTCTGCATATCACGGGCCTGGTATTCACCTCGAGAGTCTACTACAAGGTTAGCCATATAATTTGTTGCTTTGTTTTTTTCTCTAAAGAAGTGGGAACTAATGAAGAAATCAAAGGAGTTACTGTATCATATTGTTATAGTATATGATATCGTTGATTTTGTTAAGAAATATATATTATATTGTTATTATAATATATTATATTGTTGATTAATCACCTCTCCCAACAATATTTTGTTAAGAAATATATATTATATTGTTAATGACCATGTCACTCAAAGATGATAATGTCAGTGGTTGTCATTTAGAACATGCATTAAAGTTAAAAATAAATTGATATATTTTTTCGTTTTATAAAAATAATGAAAGTTAAATGTAAAATAGTTGTATAAAGTATTAAATAATAAATTATTTTGATTTGTTGGAAAGTACTAATAATAACATAAAAATGTGTCTTTTACTTTTTCAATATTACAAGATATAATAGATAAATAACAAAGTATTTTGACTAATTGAAAAGTACCAATAATAATAACAAGAGACTCATTGTGTTCAATTTCCTTTTGGTGGCTAAAATATGTAAATTATTATATCAATTAGAAGTAAGACATGTGAAGTCAAAATAATAGTTGAATATAATTAAGGTAATCCTACCATTAGATTCATCTTTAATAGCACTACTCTTACTTTTAAATTTCTCTTTTATAGCATTAGCTTTAAATTTTATAGAATTGAAGTTATAAAGGAAAATATAAAAAAACATATTTTATTGTTTGTTTTGATCTTAAAAACATGATGAGTATTGATAAATATTTTATTTTTATTTTTAGTTAAATGATTATCTAATATATTTAGATATTTCTATATAACATTAGATTTATTTTTATTTACATAATGTTAAAATGAAATTAAATTTCAATAATATTTAAAAAATAGGTTAGTTCCTTGTCATATTAGCTCTTTTTTTTCATTGAAGTGATGTTGAAGAATATATTAGACTTTATATAAATTTTTAAAATTAGAAAAAGTGAGACACTTATCAACTTTTTAATGTTTTAATTATTATTTTCTTAAACTATGTAAATAGAGCAAGACACACTCGCCTTTTTTATGTAATAGACATTGACATAAAACATGGTTGAATAGTACCTTCAATAATAACTAGTTAAGCTAACATAGTTGCTATAGTTCTTTTTTACTATGACAAGAATAATAATCAATTAAAATTTAACATATCTTGACCAATAAAACTATAAAAAATGGACTTCATTTATCACAAATAAAAGATCTAGTGCCCAAACTTACAACAATTTTATCTCTACACCATACATTCATATACAAAAGATTGATTATTAGAATTAAAAATAATATAAATGCTGAGAAATAGAAGGTAATATATTGTATAGCAAAGAGGTAGAAAATATAGAAAATACTCTAAGTTGCAAAGACGAAAGAACAACAATCCCAATGTTAAATACATGGTACATACTTAAATGTTAAAGTTACTATAGCTCATGAGACAACAATTAGAATATTGCTTGGAACATTTCCTCCCCCATTTCCTATCACTCATAATAATGTCAACCATTAAAAGCCATTGATATAGCAGAATAATATATCAACTCTACCAACTTTTAATGTTCAGTAGAAAAACAATTACCACAAAAAATGACTACCTCAAAATGACAAAATTGTAGAGCAATAAGAATAAATGAATTGTAACTCTTAGGAAGTAATTGGATGTGGAGCAACAGATCACATGACTTGTCACAATAATAAGAATTTTAATGTTAGTTTTTTTATTGAATATAATTTTTTTATAATAAAATAAGTAGTCTAAAGATTGAGAAGAGGTCACAATATTAAAAAGAAAAAAATAAATAAATATAGACATACAAAATATTATTAGAAAAGAGATCATAATATCATCTACAACAAAACTTTTTACAAAAAACTATCAAATTTCATCATAATTTACAATTAAATTTGAAATCATTCTATTTAGACATTACCAACTTCAATGGTCAGACAATAAAGAGTAATTTTACTTGGATGCTTAAATAGATTGTGGTTGAAAAAAAACTAAAATAAAATTTAAAAAAAAGGTAATTTTACAATTTATCTACCTAAAACAATATTAAATAAATATCTTATTTTTATTGGACACAAAATTTACTTCTACCTAGGCTACGCAAATTGCTGAAAGCCATACTTAGTTCCATAATATGCCCAGCATGGATTGTGGCTGTGTAGGATAGGGTAGGGCTCCGCATCATGAATGAAAGTAATAGTTAGGCCATCTGTGGTGTCCATTGCTTTTAGACTATGAAACCACGTACTCGAACCGACATTGGTTTTGTACAATACATGAACAAGAATATCACTGGTAAAAATTGCCTTTATATCCTCGCTTTGGTCATCCTCAATTCGAACATCCTCGCTTAGGACATCCTTGCTTTGGTCTTCCTCGCTTCGGTCTTCCTCGCTTTGGGGCTCCTCCAAGAACCTGCATATGCGAAGTGATGTGGTGGGCAGAGATATACGAAGCGACGCGGTGTGCAGAGATTCGTACAGACGATCAACCGGTTCCCGTTCCTCTTCCGAAATTGGGGGATAACGCAGGTAGATATTAATCTTCTTCTCCAGTAAGCTCCCTAGTCCGGTGCATCTGTAAAACTTATCATCATTTTACACACTAGATAATGAAAGGAAAAATTTAAATAAAATAGAAATTAAAGAAAGAAATATTCTTTCAAGATTCTCTAAAAGAGCATTAAATGCCACCTGCAAATGAACTTTTTACCTTAACTTCCTAAGCCAAGCTAACTTGACAACTATATCTTCAAACCTTCCAAGGCCTGAGCAACCATGAAAGTTGAACATCCTAAGCCGAGCTAACTTGCCCACCGTGTGAGGAAGGCTTTGTAAGCCCGCGCAACCTTGCAGGTTCAACGCCTTGAGTTGTGCCAAGTCGCCTATTGTGTCGGGGAGAATCTTTAGGCCTGTACATCCGTACAAATTCAACATTTCTAGTTGCGCCAAATTACCTATTGTGCTGGGAAGACTTTTTAGATTTGCACAACCACCCAAACTAAACCCCTTGAGTTGTGGCAAATTAAGTGTGTTTGGAAGAGTTTTGAGAGCTGCACAATCAATCAGATCCAAGTATTGGAGGTTCACCACGCTGTCAAGATTGTTTGGGATTGTAGTGAAACTTGGACACTGCTCTAGATTAAATATCCTGAGTTGGGACCACTTATCGAACTGGAGCCTATTTGAAAATTCACATTTTCTAATTTCAATCCATATCAAATTCGGAGATAGCTCTTCAATGCTGCCCACTAGTTTTGTATTTTCCAGAAATAGGTAGCGCAGGTGAGGCATTCTAGGCAGCGTAACAGGCTCTCTTGCATTCTCTCCTGTGTAAACAAGCATATTCACTCCCTCTGCTGTGTCTCTGTTGAAAGCTCTATGCGGGCCCATAGGCAGGCACACTCTGCTATTATTACCAGCCTGCTCTTGAATTCCTCTTCCCATTTGCCGCAAAAGATCATGCATATGGAGGGAAGACTCAGGGCCACTTTCTTCTATAAGCATTTTCAGGGAAAGATTCTTGATGGCTGTTTGAACTTTATTTGGGTGTAAAGCTTCCCAGTAACTAACAGTTTTTTTTATCTTTTCACCAACAGAGCAAAAAGTTATATCCAGAAAAAATTCCTTCTCAACGTCACTTAGTCCATCATAACTGATTCGAAGGACTCTAAAAATGTCTTTATGCTCTCCAATGTTATGGAGAGCTTCTTCCCATCATTGGATTTCGTCGGGCTCCTTCTTATCAGCCAAATGTGCTCCAATGACTACTAACGCAAGAGGAATTCCCCAACAGGCCTTTGCAATTTTTGTAGAAAGCTCTTTGTAGCGATCCTCCGGGAATGCCCTAGAAAATGCAAACCAACTAAACAACTGGAGAGCTTCCTCCTCCAGCAGTCCACTCATTTCATGGATTGAATCGACCTTAGCAAGATTGAGTATGTGCTTGTCTCGGGAAGTAATGATGACTCTACTACTACGGCCAAACCAATCACCATCCAACGCATGCAGCTGCCATATATCATTCACATCGTCCAAAATGACAAGGGCCCGAACTCCTCGTAACCTATCTCTCATCAGAACTTTTCCCTCATCAACACTTGAAACTTCTCTGTCGTAGTTTACCAAATTCCTTAATATTCTTCCCTGCAAGTCCATAAGACTAGTTTCGTCCCGTGCAGTAGCTCCAATTTTGAAGAGAAAGCAGCAAGCCTTAAATCTCCCATGAATTTCATTGTAAACGGCCTTGGCCAAGGTGGTTTTCCCAACACCGCCTAAACCGCTGATTCCCACTCTCACTGTTATGTCCGTCGAAGTCAGATTTAAACTGTCGACTAGCTGACGTTTACCCCTTTCGAGTCCAACGGGATACTTAGCAACATCCAGTTTAACATTCTTCTTCAAGGTATCCAACACGCCTTTCACAACTCTTTTAACTAGTCTTGTGTCGTACCTGCAAAATCAACTTGCAAAAGATACACGGTTACACCCGGGGCTTAAATTTGACGATTGATTCTGACTGTTAAAGCAATTTTTTGTGATGGTCATCTATTTGAAGCTGCCTTTCAAGTGAAAGTTTACTTATTTTAAGAAAAATATATATTAATTAAAAAAATATATAAAAGAGTAATTATATAGAAATTTTAACAGTTTACCTGAAATCTTGTCTTTCAAGTAATACAATCTTCTTAAAATTTTAATTGTATTTTACAACTAAAATGACGGCCATACGGCCATCAAATTTAGGCCCTGGACTTATACCTTAGGATGTGAATTTAAAACTGTTACTAATTTGGCAAAATTATTAATTTGATCATAGAAAGAAGGATATAAAGTATATAAAATTTCACAAATACAAGCGGTTTACAATAGTCAAAAGAGTTACAAGTCAAGGCCTAAATTTGATAGTTGTATAGCTGTATTTAAGCATTTTGCTGTAAAATACAATCTAAATTTTAAAAAGATTGTATCATATGAAAGGAAAGATTTTGGACAAACTATCAAATTTTATATAAGAATTTATAAAAGAAACCAAAAAAACACAAATTTGTATATTTAGAAATGATTCCAATTCACAACCATAAATTTTGCCAATAAGTTGAAAAATGTTTCAAACAAAATCACTTGGATTAAGGAGAGCCAGTAACCCTATCTGAAGGTTTGATATTACTTTTCTGACACTCAAAGTTGGTGAACCAATAATAAAGTTGATGTAACTCGTAAGGGGAGTGTAATGAAAATACCCAAATCCTTAAATGCCCTGGGTGTCGCTAATTACCAAGTAAATGCTGGCGACCATTAACTCTTAAAGACTCTTGTTGTTCTTATAAATTACAACCAATGTAATAAACCACTTTGCTATCTTTAAGCAGTCCCCAAAAAATAAAAATAAAAAATAAACTCCTTTGAATAATTTAGACAATCAAATGATACACATTCTATAAATGGCTAATTTATATATCACACAACATTACTTTTAATTTATATATCACACAATAACATTACTTCAAAAAATTATGAAAAAAACTTATATACTCAACATAGTTAAGCACATTACTTTTAATTTATATATCACACAATAACATTACTTCTAAAAATTATGAAAAAAACTTATATACTCAACATAGTTAAGCCACAATCCCTCTAAAAATTGAGTAATCAAAGATTTTTCCTACTTAACAAATGGCCAATAATTTGTAAAAATTAATTGAGAGAAACAAATTTCTTATAATTAATAGACATTTATACAATTAAATATCCTTCCCTAGCAAGCCACAACAAACTAAAACTCAGACTCCGGCTTTCATTGATCTACTTTAATAATATTAGGACATTAATGTTATTTTATTCTATATAATCAATGAGGTATAATCAACTTAAACTAACAATTAAACAAACAAAGAACAATGGATGAAGAATATGAAATGACTAATCTATCAAGATGTGCTGGTTTATCTGCAGGTATCTCTTCATATATATGAAGCAGGAAGAACTGGTTGATTCGAAGGATTTAGTAAACAAACAATTTGCCCGCCTAACCAAATGGTTTATATAATGTTAAAAATGGTTATATAAATAAATCTTCATAGTATAGTTTTACAACTTCTCATTATGTAAATTAAGTTTGAAATTTGATAGTCACTCTTATATGTTATATGAAAATTTTATGGTCTGATTGTAATTTAGTTATTTAATGATTTTTTAATTGATGGATACCCCTCAATTCTTGGCTTTGAGCTCCATCAAAAAATATATATAGCTCATTCAAAACCATTTAACTTCACCATCAAAAGGAACTCCCTTTCATATTAGAATTTTAGGATGTATACTTTAAAAAAACAGCAATCCATAAATAAATTAACCACACTATTTACAAGTTACAATGTATTCTTTTTTTATACTATTAATTGTAAATTTGTAATTCCAAAACAATATTTCAAAAACTTTTAAATTTTTAAACAATAGAAGAAAAAAAGGTGAAGAAAATGAAAAGTAAAATTATAAAAAATAAAAAACAATCATTGGATTTAAAATTTACATTAAAAAAATAAATAAAAAACTTGATTAAATTAATTATTACAATTAAAAACAAATTTCTAAAATTAACATAAAATTAAAAAAATTCAAGATAAAAATATATGTTATTTTTGAAAAAATTCTAAATCAATAAATATTTTATAAGAAATATTCTAACTTAAAATATTTTCTAAAACTAGCACTTGCACTTTAACGAAGTGCAATGGTTATGTCGATAGTAACTATATACTAGTGGTGCATTGGTTACACCAATAAAAAATTATATGTAAGCTAATATGTTAGAGACTACAATTCCATTAGTGCATTAGAAGATACATTATTTTTATTTACCAATTTATGTATATAAAGACAAGTAAAAAGCCCTCTTGTGAGAACATTTTCATTTAAAGTTGAGTAAATAGTGAGAATGACAGAAAGTCTCTACTTCCACTTTAGGGGGTAAATTTTCCCTTGACATATGGTGCAGAAGTGATCACCATTGACAATGATTTACCCAAAAACATATTTGGATGACCATTCACTCAATTTACTTGTTATATATGAAAACCAAGATGTAGAATTTAAACCCATAGATGAATTCAATATGTCTTACACCTTTCTCAAGTGAAAAGTTAACAGCCAAGAAATTGATAATGGAGCAAAATTTCCAAGCAGATAGAGAAGCCAAGCTTTCTCCTATTATATAGAAATATTTTTGTAGGGAATGAAGTGCAATAATTTTTTGAAGAGCAAGGGGTAAAATATACATACATATTTTGAGTTGTCTCTTGTTAATATAAATATTTTGTGGGGGAACGAAGTGCAATAATCAGATAGAGAAGCCAATCTTTCTCCTATTATATAGAAATATTTTTGTAGGGAATGAAGTGCAATAATTTTTTGAAGAGCAAGGGGTAAAATATACATACATATTTTGAGTTGTCTCTTGTTAATATAAATATTTTGTGGGGGAACGAAGTGCAATAATTTTTTGAGGTTGAGGTGTAACATAGATAAATGTTTTTACAGAGGTTAGAAGGTGCACTTACACTTTCTTACCCAAAGATTAAGGCAAAAACACAAGATTTTAAAGAAAAAGGTTCAGGAAAATAAATTTAGGGGTTAGAAGGTGCAACCATGCCTTTCTCCCAAGGGATTTAGAGAAAAAAGAAGTGGAAGCCTGCTCAAATTCTCCTTGGAAGGAGGGACCATAACTTTTCCCACCATCTCAAATTTTACAAAGAAGAGCTAAAATTTGAAGATGGGCTTTCCGATGCCAACTAAAAGATGTTGAATAATGCATCGAATGGTATTCTATATTATGAGAAGATTCAAACCGAAAAATAGGATTAGAGATTTGAATAATTTGGAAAAAAAAAAATAAAGATACAAAATGTATTGGATATTAAACCAGGGAATGAAATATATCATTTCACAGAAACATATACTCTAATGGAAGGGGCAAAGTTATGTCTGTCTAAAGCTTGGAGAACTATATAATCTTTTGAATTCAACCAAGAATTTTGGGTATCCTTTGCTTATGTTCCTCCTGTTCTTCCAACAAGAACATGCTGCTCAAATAATATGACCAAATTGAAACATTTTGTTGAGGATTACCATTGGTTCTAGGAGGAGACTTTTAAATCACATGATATCCCCAAGAAAAAAGAGGGTGGCTTCATTTATGAATAACGTAACCAAGGGTTTTTCCTAGTTTATCTTAGTGTTACCTATTTTCATTTCTTGGCTCAAATAGACATTTGGGTTGAAATGCGTTTGTTTGAAAGGTCATAGTCGTGACTTCTTATCACTCATTTAGTAAGGTCAAGTGTTAGGTAGTTGTGTTCTATAAGCCCAAGACCCTTTTTAATCTCTCACATGTCTCGTAGGTCTTCAAAGTCTTTAAAAGGGTTCCTTCAATACAAAAATTATAACAAATACTTTGTTTTGTGTCATTAGGGTTATAAGTCAAAAGTGGAAATGTCCTTTTACTCTAAAAACCTTAAAATCCTCAAATTACCTCATGCACCTCTTTGGAGGAAGTTTTGTTTAAAGGTTTAAGTCAAGGTTTTTTGAATGAGGTCTTCTTTTAGGGTTTGCTTGTCAACTTTTAGGGTTTTCCTCATCATTTTGCCTCATCTTCTTTAGGGTTTCACGTTCTATTGTAGGATTTCATGCATGAGAGTTAATAATAGTCTAAAAAATATTCATGGAATAGGAGTTTGGGGTGTGAGTATCTGCTCCAAATGTCACACTACAAGCCTTAGTACATGTATTGAATTATGAAACAATGTCAAACAAAGGGGTGAGCAACAAGGAAAAGATGCAGAGTTTAAAGGAAGATAGTGGACTCTCCATGCAGAGCCAGGAGGCTCATTGTAGTAGAGGCGTGAGGATCTTTTTGTTGATGTGTTTAGAGAGATCTTATAGCTGAATGTATTCAGTGAGCATAAGGATTTAGAGTACATGTAAAACATGCTCAAAGAGGAGATCAGGCCTGTCAAATATTTCCAAGAGTTTATCAAACAATACAGGCCTGTGAGAGGTAAGGTTTCATTTATGAAGGTTTACATAGAGATCTTTGCTACGTTAATGACATCTAGAGTATGTTTTATTACCCATTGGAGTCATTGTTTGGGTTAGAAGATATCAACAAAGATTTGTAGTGTTCCTCAAGTATCTAAGAAAGCCTTATACTTCCCTGTGAGAGTCTATATATTAGTGATAAAGTCTACAACATTTTGTTCCATTCTCACCTTGCATAAAGAGTACAAGAACGAATTATCATGTGACCAAGACTGTGTAGGAGTTTTAGAAATAGTGACAAGTATTAGACAGAATCATCAAGAGTGGATTGAGAGTATTGTCAAGCAGTGATAGTCTTAGTATATTTGGCAAGGTTGCAAAGTTTAAACCATGTACAACAAAGGGGCAGAGTTGAGGTAGTTGAGGCAGATGTTGTCTGTCAAATCAAATGTTGTCAAGGTGATGTTAGAGGAGTACAGAGAGCAAGAGACAATGACTGTCAAAGAAGGGTCTATGAAATGTTGAGGGTTTATGTGGCATCTTGACTATTAACAAAGGAAGTAGAGGCAGTCACAGTAAAGGCAGAGATAAACAAGGTCACCCAAGCTAATACATAGGTCATTCAAGGACTATGATTAGTCCCAAAGACATCATCGTGCCTTAGACTGTGAGGCATGAGAATAGTAAGGAGTCATTCAAGGACTACCAAGAATAAGAGCAAAAGGAGACAATGAAGACACCTTCAAACATATTCACAGTGGTAACTTCAAACATTAAGGAGCAATGAAGAAAATTTGAGAGAAAGGTTGGTTGTTTGATCATGAAGGAGACAACATACTGAGACACCAAAAACCTAGCAAGGAAACAATCATTAGGACTGCGGATCTTGAGGAAGAGTTCTAGGTTTTGAGACAAGGTTGTAGGGACACTGAGGATAGTATTTAGATACAAATACCTTTAACAAATATTGGAGCAGTTAAACTATAAATAATCAACAAAAATAACAGACAGTCATGAGAAAGACAAGAAGAATAGTCCTAAATGACTGTCAACAGAGGGTAAAGAGACATAATGACAGTCACCAAAAAGCAGAAAAGAAACAATCATTGGAAGGAGATTGTCCTAAAGAGTAGTCATGAGATGTAAAGTCTTGAAGAACAAACATAAGATGACTGTAGTAACAATCATCAAGGACAGTAAGTTTTGACAGTGGTCTTAAAGATAGTCTTTCAAGACATTGCAAGTGAAAGGACTATTATTTTGATAAGCTTTGAACATGGACTTTGAACATAGGAGACCCCAGGGGCTAGAATCCCTTACACATTCTTGAAGAATCTGTCCATCAAAAGATATTTGTGTTTTATTTCCTAATAATGCATGAACCTATGAAATGGAGTAAGGCCCTAAAAATGACAGAGATAGAGGGAGTTCTTTCCCCAAGGAACAATCAGTGACATGAACTTAGAAGACTTGAAGAAAGCTTGCACAAGGAGGATACAAAGGTTTAAAGCAATGACTGAGGACTGAGACATCATGAAAAACATATTAGGGAGATTAGAAACGGCATCACAGTAAGCATTCACAAAACACAAAGGAACTCTACTACAGTCAAGAGTTAAGTTTGATTCGATCTATATGTTAGTTCACAGTGTTCTAATGGTTTTTCTATCACCACAATGGTCATCTTCAGTCACATAGACTTGCAATAGACAGTGTTTTTGTATGGAACAATAATAGACCTAATGGTTTGAGTCTAGGAAAAGGTAAAATATCATGACTTCTATAACTGAGATAGAGATTAATAGTGTACTAGAATTTGGGATAGTCATAATAGAGGAATCATAGTGAGATGCCAAATTCAGTGGCTATCTTTTTCATTTGACTACCTTTTATGGCACTGCACATTGAGTTGTAAAGTTTTCTCACTCTTAAAGACTTCTAGGAATCATACAAGATTCTTGGAACAAAGTGACAAAAGAGGAAGAAAAGGAATCCGAAAAGATTGATTCTACCCTAAAAGAGACAGTGGTAGAGGTGTAAGGTCATCATTCGATCCTCATACATTGATGGTAAATGGTGTGAAGATATATCAAAACTCCTAAGGAAGTAAAAAAACCCCTCCAATCACAATTGCAAGCCCCTTGAAGTATATGTACCACCTCCAGGTGGTTAGGAAAGTAGTTTATGGAAGAGAGCAAGTTCTAGAAATTCCTCCAACGCCTCCTAGGAGTCCTGCATTTATCAAAGTCATAAAAACACATGTTCTATGAAGTGTCCAAGCACACTTATGAGGACAATGCTCACAGTCATGAAGGAGTCCAAGAAATGGAGCAACAGACTGTCAATAATGAAAAGAATAGTCAAAATGACTATCATAGCAATATCAAGGAGTCAATAAGGACTGTTAAAGGCTCAAGGAACAATCATTAGTTGACTGAGAACAATTACTAAATGCAGAGGAACAGTCATATGATTGTATGAGGTCTTATTGACTGTGTTTGACAGTCATATCAAAAATAGGTCTAACACCCATAACACCTGAATACATTCATCTTCAAGGTAGTGATCAACAACCGGCCAACTAGAGGACATAAATGAGAAATAGAGTCTCCCATCATTTTTAGAGGCTATAAACTTAGTTTGAGGGCACAAGGAGGCATATTTAACTTTGAAAAGACCCAACATGGGTCATAAATGAAGTTAGGGATGTTCCTAAGCCTTTACGAGGCAGTTTTGAGCAATTTGAAGACTCCAAAGATAGCATAACTCTTTCCATACACCCACAAGAGTTTAGTGACATCAAACAACATTAGTCACATGTCCTATTACTTTGCAAGATGGAAGTTGAGGAGGTTATGAGAAAGTTTGGGTTGTTTGGTGTGTTATAAAGACATCATGGACAACTAGGAGCACTTTCTGGGTATCTAGGGGCAATTTGGAGACTTCCCAAGCATCAAGGAGCTTTTGGAGCAACTGGAGCATGATTGTAGGAGGTGGAAAAGGTCAACCATGACATGCAAGATGCCATATCAGATCAAGAGACTTCTTGGGTGCCTAAAAGAGGTTTGACCCAGTTTTGGTCATAATTTTTCATCCTATTTTCACTCTTATTGTCTCCCCATGTTGGGATGAGTATAGGAAAGGCTTAGGGGAGTTTTTCCAGGGAGTTCTTTCATGTTTTTGTGTTTTAGAAGCCAAAAAATAACACTGTAACTTAGAGTTATGCTGTAGAACAACACATTGTAACATCTTTTTCAAGTAACAAAGAAACTTTTTCAGCCATATTCTGTTGTAAGAGCAACTATTTTCAATAAAATTTCAAGTATTTTACCTTCTCTACCCTTGTTTCATTGTGTATGAGTGAATATAGATGTGTGTTTATGTGATGTTCAATGCAACTCCTCAAACAAATGTCTTATTTGATACCTTTGTCCCAAGATAATGTATGTTTATGTGTTAGTATGAGTTATGTCGTGATATAAATTGGTCTTTGGTTGTGAAAATACACAAAACTTCCTTCCTAAAACTGCAAAATATCAACCCTTCTCATTAAATATTGATCAACAAACATCACGAGTGTGATTTGTGTAAAATAACTAGTTTATTGAGATTTTGTGTGTCAAACAACAACAGGTTAAGTCTCAAACTTTGGTGAATCACCTCCATAAAACATAGGTTTAGTTTATGTCCTTCTTTCCTCTCTTTTCTTGACAAAACAACAATAACACATTAGTTTTAGGTGATAAATCCAAGGGAACCAACCCTCTCTAGAGACTCATCCTAACCTACAGGCAACCCACAGGCCTTAGGATGTTTCCATGCTTATCAATTGAGCAGAGAACGAGCTATCATTCTTAAAAGGGTGCACTCAAGAGTGATAACACTTAGACAACTTCGAAGGTGTAAAATTCTAGGATGGCCAATACACATACTTTGACAAGAGCTAAGAAAATGGATTACCAACAAAGCAACTCCATTGATTCTTGATAATGGAACATTAGATGGAGGATAAGTTTTCATATTAATCCAATATATCAGTTTAAGACTTTTAGCCTATTGAATTGCTCTGAAGTTTAGACTTTAGAATAACACATTATCCATTCTAATTTGAAAACACCTAGTTTCCATTTTATCTTCAAGATTTCACAAATTGGTGAGACAATGAAGGTCATGTCTAGGTTATCATTTATGTTGGATAGCACAAAAAATGAATTTCTAAGAATGGTGTGGGAAGGTTTTTGACAATAAATTTCAAGATGGTGTTGACAGGAACAATATGTTGCAAGCCATTAATCCAAATAGTCTAAAGAATGGTGTTTATCTTGATTTTCTTCCGCCTCATACACAATCAAATAAACTCCAAATAAATAAGGACCATGTAAGCCATGTTTCTTGAAGCTTCATGCATTTATGAGATGGCAAAAATCTCATGAAAATTAAATGTATAAAGTTTTTTTTTCTGGAAACATTGTTACTCTATCTCATGGATTGTGAAAATTTCATGTTCATCATCATTAAAATATCTGAAATTCCAATAACAATGAAATCTATGACATTGCGCATTCAACATTCAACATCAACCATTGAAAATTGAAATCCAAAATTGACTGAAACACTAAAATATACATTTGAAATTGTAAAGATGAATATCTGATTGTTATGTTATCAATGGTCATGAAAATAAATGTGCCTTGACATCTAGGGGATGTCTGGGCATCACTCAAGTTTCCTCCCCTATAAAAGGAAACATCCAGGGGATGCCAAAATATACTAAAATGTCCCCAAGAGATGAGAAAAATTTCAGCAAAAATGGGGGACATGGGGAGTGTCCCATCTGCATCCCCAAAGTATTTGGCACAACCATAGAGGGCAGAGGATGTGTCCTAGGGACACTACATGTAACTTAGTCGAAACACAAAATGTTTTTAAATATTAAATACAAAAATGTGATCTACATGACAAAAGCTTTTGATCACACTGTAATTTTATTAAAAATAACCCTTTGTCAGTTAGGTCAATTGTGTAATAACTCCAGTGGCCTCAATTTGGTCCCACTTCACAAGGGAAAAATGGATATTATAAGAAAAAGCACAGCAGATGGCATTGCAAGTCTTCTCACAACCTAAATTTTGCATATTGTCTGCCATATTTAACCTAACAAAAACAGTAAAAAAGACTTACAAAATGGAGATCTTAATTTTCCCTCCTCCAGTAGTTCCCTTAGATCCTTGTGTTGCCTGGCAAATTTTCTTAATTAGAAATTAAGTGACCAAATTTCAATGCACAGACAACACAGATCCATGTATCTAAAAGGTAGTTTAATGCCATAACATTCTTAAATTCAAAGACAGAAGGTTTCCACAAGGCTAGCAATTTAGCAGAAAATGACCAAAACAAAAGGCCACTATATTTTCTTAAGAAGATTTGCAATGAAAATCTATTCAGACAGTCATCGTATAACAAAAGGGTTCCATGGGACTTAGATCTCTTCAATCTCTATCATTGCATCCTAGTTTTGTTTTTGTATGGCTGCCTCGTTATATTCTCTAGAACATTGAACCCTCGTTTTACCTTAAAAATTATAAATCAAAAACCGCATTATCTTTCTTTGAAAACCCTATTATCTAAAGAATTAAGGGAATATTTCTTGTATGTTAAAAAAAAAATTTAAGGATAGAGACAATGTAAATATTTTGCATTGAAATAAATTTTGGTACTTTTTAAAAAGTCAGTAATGGCGTTTCAGTTTTTCTGTGGTTAATGATATTGCAGCAAACAAATTTTAGTTTTTGTGGTAGAAAAACAAAGAATTAATGCAAATACCTTTAAAAAAAAAAATGATTCCGGATCAATTTCTTGCAATTTGATCTGCTCGCCTGAGTTATTTTATTTCAACTGTTTTCCTTGTCCGGCGGGGGACATGTAGACGACATGAGACTTCATTTGACACGATTCTTTTCCGGCGAGAGAACAACCGACGAGTTTAGAAAATATTCCGTCGGTCGTGAATTTTTTTTACGGCGTGAGACAACATTTCCGGCCATTTTGGCACCTAAGTTCAAGGAATACGTAGGTAGGAACAACCGACGACTTCAGAAATTTCCGGCGTGAATTTTTTTACGGCGTGAGACAATTCCGAGCACTATAGTGCTCACATATAAAAGCCTATCGGCTAAAAATATCTGTACGTCATGGCGTCGCTATCGAAAGCTTTTGAAGCTAGGGTTTCAGACAATAGATTTCCTTATTTAGAAGAAGTTTCTTCTGCCGTGGACGTTTCGGAAGAGGGCATAGCACTCAAGGGCTGGGTTTTTGGTGATCAGCGACTAGAATATGGAGGTTTTAATCATTCTTCACCATAGGCTGGAGACGCTGCTCACAATTTTGCCCCCATATCACCAAACGTTGGGAAGTTTGCTGCTCCGGTGAGCTGCTGGATTCACGCAGAAATTTTAAAAGAGAGAATACGCACAATGCCGCTGGGATAGAAACATCTGGATTCTGTGCCCTTGGACTCATCGACCCCATCTCAGGGAAAACCATACAATGGCTTCCCTGCTAGGGCAGAACACAGATCATTAAAGAAAACGGCCATAAATGGAAACAAATCTAAATCTTTGAAGGGCACAACAAAATCTAGGGAGCCAAGCAGCAGATTCATTGAATTTGGTAGGCCCATTCAATGCACAGGCAAGCCCATAGAAATAAATTCGATGAATGTGCAAAGAAAGAAATAGCTGAAAATAAGAATTCTTTGCTAAGTATGGGTTAATTAACAAGTTCAGTTGTTTATGGCCTATCCTCCCAGCCCTACACTAGTGGATCATTGAATCCTGGTAGTGTGTCACGAAAGAAAAACTTGGAATCTACCCCTACACTTGTGGAAAACTTGGAATCTACCCTACACTTGTTGGTTTTTCATTGTGATATTTGACAGTGTGGAGGACCGAAATACTATCCTCTGTAACCTATGGGCTTGGGGACATCTACTCATGCTGAAACCTTGGCACCCCACATTCAATCCTTCCATCGAATCCTTTTATATGATGCTTATTTGGGTTCACTTCCCTAACCTTCCACTTCACTTTTGGGTTGAATCATGCTTAAAAGCTATCCAGGATTCATTGGGCAACTTCCTAGCAATTGATAATTATTCTTTTAACTTCATGCATATAACCTATGCTCACATATTGACGGATTTGGACACTTCAAAAAATCTTCCCATAGAAATAGTCTTGAAAGTAAATGATCGCAACTGGTTTCAACCCTTAGATTATGAGGGATTTCCTTTTCGTTGCCAGAGATGCTACAACATTGGCCACCTGAATGTTGAGTGCCCAAGCTCTAAATCTAAAACAAACCCCTCACCATTACACTATTGATAGTCCACTGGGAGAACATGACCCTTTGCCCGAGCTTTTGTGGGATTTGGGCAATATGTCTACACAAGAGGGACCACCTCAAGCTAAGAAAAAGAAGGTATCAATGATACCTGAACATGGCCAACAATTTTCCAAGGCGGTTCTACAACCTTTGAAGCATCCATGTCCTCCCCTCTTTAACCAAAGATGCATAACAAAGAAGAAACCAACAAACCATGGGAAGTGATACAAAAGAAAAAGAAAGCTTCCAACAAAAGGGATGAGGCCCACCACAAAATGTTCCTTTAGTCTCATTCCAAAAAGGGTGTTGATACTTAAAAACTGAATTAGATATATCATGATGAGACTTTGAGTTTAGGGATCCTTTCACCCATATTTAAGGGTCTAATGAATGTTGAAATATGACCCTCCATTTGAAAACTGCCCAAACAATTTTTTTATGGTTGGCAATTATATGAGTATGGCTCCCAAAATCAAATTCACCTATCAAAAAATATATAATTCTTTTTTAAAAATTATATTCTCTTATAAAATAATATATATTAAACATTAAAATAATATATTATATTTTTTATCACAAAAAAATTATAATTTACTAATAATTTAAAATATATATATAACTTAAAATTTAAAGCCGGTCCAGAGATGAAATTCTAGGCCCGAGTGAATATGTGTAAAAATTTAATCTATAGTAGATTTCTTAGTCTCTATAATAACTTCACCTGTACACAATTTTTCTTTTGGTTTACCCTGATCTAATTTAAAAAGCATAGAAATCAATTACCAGGATTCTGCTTCCAATGTCCAACCAGAAAGATGAGAGATTTGACGCAGAGCATCCTCCCAGCTTTTAATGGTACTTTCTTTCTGCCGATCTAAATGGTTGTAATGTTTTTTGAATCCCTCCGCGAATTTACCATCCTTTCTTCGAGGGTAGCGAGCATCACAGGGGTTCACATCGTAAAAGAGAGGAATAATGAAGCCATTGGATCTACACATCCGGGCCGCCTCTTCCAGACACCAAGTTGATTCTGCATAGTGTTCGGAAAATATGGGGATGAGAATATCACTTTTTTCAATGGCCGTTTGCAAGCTGGAATCGATGTCTTTGCCCTTCTCCAGTTCTTCGCTGTCCAAGAAAACCCGAAGCCCCGCTGCAGAGAGAGATTCGTACAGATGGTCCACAAATTTTGTTCTGACATCTGGTCCGCGAAAGCTGAGAAACACATGATACTCGTTGCTGTCATCAAAGGAGATTTCGGCCGTGGGAGGCTCATACTCACTGAAACCTTCCATCACTTCTTCTTTCTAATTGAAGAAATATTTCTTAATGAAAAAAGTAATATAATACAAAACAATACAACACAGCAGGCTGTAAGGAGGCAGCTTGACTGTGAAAACACCATTACGTTTGTTCTCACTTGTGCAGCTTAACAATATGATCTCAAGTGTGCCACAGAAGAGTATTAGAGAAGAGAAAGTATGGATATGCAGTCGCAAAAGCAACGTGAAGGAGATGAACAAAGTTGAATGCAGTGAAACACAGAGTGTGTGGAATTTATTGTAAACTCTTATTTTCTTAGAAACTCTTGGGATAATTTGTCAGAAACTTCGTGTTTTCTTCCATACACGAGACTCTAATTTCTTGGCAATTTAACAAGATAGACATTATGATATTTTATCTTAATTTGACATATCATAATTTGACATGCTGCGAAAAATACCTCCTAAGATAAACATTACAAAACTATCGACGTATTAATGCGTAAGTGGTCAATATTCAAACGTCATGGTTTATGAGCAAGTGTATTTAGAAATGTGTGATCCCCCTCGCGTTAACAATTGACTAAGATTGAAGAGAGTTCGTAAATGCCTTAAGACTAGGTTAATTTTATGTGGTATTTAGTATTGTATAAGAACGAATACACATTTTTATAAAACTAATTTTAAGATTATTTCTTAAATTATAATGATAGATAAATTTGTTTTAATGTAATAAGTTAAAATTGATAATTGAAATTATTAAAAATTAAATGTAGAATTGAAATAAACTAAATAAATAACATATTTAGTTTGAAATTTGATAGAGAGCTATTCTAATAGATGTTAAAAGTTATTTTGCTAATATTTCAGAATTTTAGGGTTGATTCAAATGCAAACTTTATATTGTACGAATTAACTATTATTTTCCTTGGATCATTTTTGTGAATTCAGATATGACCTCTACAAGTGCAAATCTAAACCTACGCATGGGATTGACTTATGAAGAATATGGACTATTGGGATTTGCTCGCTTGATTTCTATTATATGAATGTGCATAAGGATAGACAATGTCTAGGAGCACCTTTAGGGAATTTGTAGGATTGAAAAGATCAAACTCTCCTTGGTTAGATCCCTAATGGACCAATTTTATGGCTCTAAATGAAACGACCGAAGACAACAAGCGTGCATGCAATAACCCTAGGAGGATGTGCTCTAAGGTAAATGTTGTTAGATTCTTTTATTCTCCAAGAGATCAAACTATAAATGTCCTTAATAGGAATGCCTTGGGATGTCTTAGATGATTATCTAATTAATGAGTGAATGTCTTTAAATACAAAAGCCAAGCACACAAATCAACATAATGTGTGATGGGTCAACTCACAATAGCTAGTGAAATGGTTGGCAAAGCAAGAATTTGAATTTTTGAATTTTAAAAGTTTGAAGGTCAAATTCACAACTATAAAAGTGACCCAAGTCAAGCCTACACTTTTGTATTTGACCCAGGGTGATGAACAATGCATCTAATAATCAATGATGTAAATATAAAGATTAATGATAATATGAATCAAGATATGTGAAATCATAAACTAAATTTACACAAAAATATGCTAAATTTGTAAGTTAATTATGACACTCCAATCAAAACAAACCCAAAATATAAAGAAAAAATGATTAAAAAAATAATAATTTTAATATACATAACCTCAACATAAATAATAAAATTTATTATTTTAACTTATATTTAAAATCATCTTATTCATAATTATAATCCATTAAATTTGAAAATAAAAAATAGATTATTTTACAACTTAAAAACTGATTTAAATTTAAAAAAACAACCAACTAACCAAAAATTAATACAACTTTCAAAAGACAGGCAAATGCCTAAGGAAAAAAAAAAACGAACGAACAACCAACCACAATCACCAAAAAAACAAAAAAATTAATACAATTTTTAAAAGACAGTGCAAATGCCGAGAAAGAATCATGGATAATGTGCCGACAAACAATTTTTACGAGTGGGAGTGGTATTATATTTTCTCTTGTAAATTTGAAGGAAAGAGGAAGAAGAAAGTGAGAGAAAAAGAGTTTACTTGTCTTCAATAAGAAGGGAAATTTCTTAGAATGATATGTGCGTGGTGTCCTCTGTATTTCAACGGAATCTCCCTCACCATTTCGTCGTTTCTACCATTTTCTCCCTTCGCAGAAACGAATAAAAAACGATAGAAGGAAATATGTATAAAAGACGGGGAAGTCGTGATTTCATTTTCAACTTGTGTGACAAACACCGTCATTTTATGAGAACCCCACAATTTGGACTTTTGATTGAAGATGGGATATAAATAAATGTTTGTTTATTTTATAGTGGTAAATATTTATTTTGTTTTTCACGTAGAAAAAGATAACAGTTGTTAATGAACAAGTTTTCTTGAAATCGATGGTCTTTCTTTATTTGGTATTTTAATTGAATATTCTACAAATGTCTTAATCAAAATGGTAAAGATTGAATAAATAAATTGAATTGAAATTTGAGTAACAAAATACAAAGATTTTGTCATATTAGATATAAATTGTAAATTGTAAATTGTTGTTTGTCTTTAGTAACTAAAAATTATTAATAACGATTTAATCACAAAGGGTATAGTATTATGATGATGACAGAATGAAAGATATTGTTGTAGCTTTGTAATGTGTTGAAGGCATTACAAAAAGAAATGGAAAAACAACAATTAGTTTTAGTCATATGATGTCTGTAATTTGTAAAGAATGTTTACAAGGAATGTTTACAGGAAAGAAGCAACTATTGTACCTTTCAGTAATTTAATGTGAAGTTGTTTGTAGCTTTGACTTCTTGAATTACATTATCCTAGTCCATTATAAAAGTTGTTTGCGTTTCAAAGTCTCACAACATGTATCATGTTGTGAGACTTTGAAACGCAAACAACTTTTATAATGGACTAGGATAATGTAATTCAAGAAGTCAAAGCTACAAACAACTTCACATTAAAATACTGAAAGGTACAATAGTTGCTTCTTTCTTGTAAACATTCCTTACAAATTACAAACATTATATATATATAACATCCATGTTTAGCTCATAAATTTTGTGGACACTTTACCTACCCCAAAACATCCACCTAGTGCTCATCTGCGACTAACACTTTGCATGCAAACATATTCACAACCAATTCCCTCAAACTTCCTATTTCATTAAATGAGTGAAAGAAAAATCAAATGTGACCCACTCTAAAATAATAATAATATGCTTTCTAGGGTAAATTCTACAAAAGCACTAAGGAGAGGTCTTTCTACCCATAGAATAATATTAGACTTCCCAAAACTATTGGGAAAAATACCCGATATGCACCTCCAATACCGTAAGATTTACTAAACAAAAATCTTGATACAAGCGCAAACAAACCATGCCCATAAAGTAGAATCAAGACACACATTCATTTCCCACATTAACCCTTAGAGAAAAGAAATGTAGATCTTAGATATATGAAAATTTCAACAACATAACAACATGTAAAATAACACTTTAAGAACAAGAATGAGAGAAGAATAGAAGAAACATAGATAGAAGAGAAGAGACACTGATATACGTGGGGGAAACCCTTCCAGGTAAACAATCTCACTCTTGAAAGAACATAACCAATGTATTATTCAACAACACATAATAGTTATAATACACTTCTAGATTCTTACCTTAATATGGAGAATATCATCTTGCTCCTCTAGACAAAATTAGTTGGTATAACCCTACAATGAAAACTCCTTAATGCCTCCATCTCAAGCTCTCAAAATATAGACTCAAGATGGCCTAGAAAACTACCAAAAGACATTACCAAGGGCCCAAACAAGGTCTTAAAATATAGTGCTAAGAATTCTAATGACCCACACCCTATTTTGACTCATTATTTATCATTTACCTCATTTCGAAAGATGCTTTATGACATATCATTGTTAGGATTAAGGTGCCATTAACCTTGTAAATCCTATGTAATTTGATTGCTCCTAACATTGTTTGTAGATTTCCATAAGGGAAGAAGTATTCACCAAGTAGTGATCTTGTTTCAGCGACATGTTTGATTCTGGCACTCGATGGGTATAGGTTATCTGGTGGGGTTGCAGGAGGGATACCCCCCTTAGAGGTTCGAGGGCCATGCACCCCAGTGGGGGTCCGGGGGCAATGCCCCTGAAAGCCACATTATATATATATATAGATTCTCATTGTAAATCTAGTCCATTCATCATTAGGTCACAGATTCGACAGTAGAAGTTATGCTAGGGTTTTTTTCCCTAGAAGCCAACACCCTTTTAATGAGAATATTGTACTACGACTGTGGATGAGTATTATAGGCACTGTTTGATTGAAGACTGAAGAGGAGATTAATACAGGCAATGTGGATGGGTATTAATGTTGTATTGCAAACTCTATTGAAGTTAATACAGACTGGTGCATCTCTTCTTGTGTGGAGTTTTTTCCCAAAAGGGTTTCTCCACGTAAACATTGTGTTATGTGTTTGATCTTCTATTCTGTTATTTCTTTGTGTTGATTTCATACTATCTCCATTTTGGTTCTGCACTAAATTAATAGTTATAGTTGTAATCAAATTTCCATTCTATAGTTGTTCACCTTCATTTCTAACAATCATAACATGTGTCATAAGTGGGTCAAGATTCCTAGTCCACTTTGTAACTCTCTATAATCATGCTCTTGCATCATAGAATCTATCTTAAATAACTCCCACATCTTACAATTCCATAATGACATTAGATGCTCTAACAGCTTCTTAGACACACATCATACAAAGGCATACATATTTCATAATGGTCAACTCATAAGTGTGATGCCCCATTTCCTAAATGAGGACAAAATAATTAATAAATACAAAAAAATAAATATTTCAAACATTAAGATTTACAAGGTGTATAACACACCTAATCCCAACATTCTCCCACTTGTCATACATACCTTGCAAGAGTAAAAGGAAGATCCAAAAAAACCATAGACTATCCACCAATGGTATAACCATTTTGTCCCAACTAAAATCCATTGTGCTCATGGGCTTCATAGAGGCATTTGCAATAATAAACTTCAAAGCACATCTAGCTCTCGAACCCATTGTAAGCCAAATCCGGAGCACACTTCCAACTTTGAAGCACGCTTATAACCTTGGAGTACACTCAAGAGACACCACCTCTAGAGCCACACTCAAGAGCCTAATCTGAAGCACCAACTTAGGAGCACAACTTTGGACTACCAACTTAGGAACCCAACTCTAGAGCACCAAATCAAGAGCCCAACTCTATAGCACTAGCTCAATATAGTCAACCTCAACTTATTATTAGAACACATATCTAGAACTCCAATCTCCTCCAAAATAGGATTAAGTATGCACTGCATACTTCAATGTAGCCAGAGAAACGACCATAGCTAGTCACTCACATCCAACTAACCCCAAACATTGATATACCTTTTTGCTTATGACATATCTATGTTGGCAACTTGTGTATGATGTCTGAAGATGTTGTCATTGATGGAAACTTGTGTATGATGTCTGAAGATGTTGTCATTGATGGCAACAAAGAAAAGGAACAAGGTTAGAACAAAAGTTTTGGTCTGGTGAAAAAGACTTAGCCATTTTGGTTAAGTGTTGGTAGTGCACAAGAGACAGTGACAGAGTGGTAATATAATGATTCAAGGAATTTGTTTGCAGTTGGAGTTCTGATCATGCAGTTCTGGTATATTATTTGTATTCCTTTGATGATCCTATATCCAAGTTTCTAGCTCCTAACAAGTACTAGAAGCATAAACTCTAACAGACTAAGTTTGGAAAGACAAAGTATGTTGTGATTCAGAGCAAAACATTCATTTGTTTTGGTCCACATTCCTCCACTATTACATATCTTGCTATGTAGTTTTGAGGTGTTGTAAACACATGTTTGAGGTATTCAAATCCAGAGTTGCAAGTTCTGAATTCCACAGGAGAGTTAGTTATGAATGCCTAAGTATCGCTACTTGGTATGATACAATTCGACTATAATAGATCATGTGTTCCAATGGTTCGCATTCTACCACAAAAGAATATTTTTCCTTGGAGTTCTTAAGGTATGATCTGTGATGTGTGAAGAGTGTCTAATATGATTTTGGAAGCATCTTATGGTCTGAAGTGAAAGTTATTTGACAGAGAAACTGAACCAGTAAATAGTCTGTGGTTAAGGCCGACATGACAATATGATGTGTGTGCGGTAATTTTTGGTGTTTGGAGCTTAATCCTAAGTGGTGAAATAGTTGAGGCTGACGTGTGTGAAGGTATTTCAAATGTTGTTTGGGTCCGCTGTAGATTTTGGAGAATGAATTTGGCTGACAGAGTACACAATGCATGACTACATAATACACTTTATTAGGTCGACCTAATATGAAGATTTTGTTTGTTGTGGATATATATATGGGATTGAATTTGGTGTTTGTGGGAAGTACTAAAAATGTGAGTATGTGGAATATATGTAGTGCAGAGCAAGTGACAAAAATAGAAGAAGAGAGATCTTGTTCAATGTAAAAGCAGAGCAGTGAAACATAACAGTCAAGATGAAGAGTTTTGAGACAGTATTTTGAGCATTCATTGGAGTTGCATCCATGCATGAGTAGATGCAATCTGAGCAGTTCAAATTGGCAGTGAGCCACCCTTCTTCTTTCTTTCTTTCTCTAGGTAATGAGCCTTCTTGTAGTGAGCACTTCTTTTGGGCAGTGAGCCTTTATTGTAATTTAGTATTGATCCTACACAATATATTGTGAGATAACACTCACCGTGGTTTTTCCCAGTTTTGGGTTTTCCACGTAAAAATCTTGGTGTTCATGTGTGATGGATGTTGGTTGTTTGTTCTATGTTTAATTTGCTTTGTTACTGCATGTGGTAAATGGATTATTAGTTCAATAAGTAAGAAGTTTAATAAAATACTGATTCACCCCCCCTCTCAGTACTTTGGGTGTTCAACAATTGGTATCAGAGCCTGGTTCCTTAGAAGAAGTCTAACAGCTTGAGGAAGATCTTGGAGACTGAACACATGGTAGGTAAAAACATCCTACTCCTCCTGAAGAAGAATATACACTTGTCAATCAAGAAGAACTCAAATTTTCACTAGCAGATATTGAAAAGGCTGAAATAGAAATCAGGGATCTGAAAGATAATGTCAAGGAAGCATACGAGTGCATAAAGAAATTGAGGAAGCAAGTCAAGAAGTTCAAGGAAAAATACAAGGAGGTTAGTGAACAATTGATATCTGCAGAAGACAACTTGAGTAATCTAAAAGTGGAAGTTGTAAAAAGAACAAAAGTAGAAGAAGACCTAAATCAGTTGGTGAAAAGCAAAACTGAAGACTGCACTAAGCTTAAACAAGAAGTTGTGGATCTAAAGGCTGATCTAAAACATGCTTGGAGTCAAGAAGAAAAATTTAGAGTAAGTGCTGCCCAACTTGATAGAATACTTGCCAGTCAGAAGAGTCCTAATGGTAAAGAAGGCTTGGGGTTTGAGAAAGGAGAAATTTCCAAAATGGTCAAGAAAGGAATGCTAGGATCAAGAAGGACAAAGGCAAATAGATTTAGAATCAAAGAAACAAACCTAGAAGACCACTGGTCAGACAACCAAATGCTCAAAGGTACCCTTCTTTCAATGGTTATTGTAATGCATGCAATAAATTTGGTCATAAGGCTACTCAGTGTAGGAGCAAAGTAAATCAAAATGTTCCATCATTATCTGGTTAGTGTTTCACCTGTAACAAAGTAGGTCCTAAAGCTAATGAATGCAAAAGTCAGATAAGGAATAGTTACAACAATGGAAGGAATGTTCAAAATTTCAAAGGTAACTGCTTTAATTGTAAAAGGTTTGGTCATAGAGCTAGGGAATGCAGAAGTTAGATAAGGAACAACTATAATAATAGAAGGAATATTCAATCTTTCAATGGGAATTGTTTTGCATGCAATAGATATGGTCACAAGGCTAACCAATGCAGATCAAGGATGAATGAAAGGAACAATGGACAGAGAAATGTTGTATGCTTCAATTGCAATAGGCCTGGACATTTTGCAAGAGTTTGTAGAAGTAGAAATATGAAGAAGGATAATCAAATTGAAATGAAGAAATCAGTACAAAAGGCAGATCTAACAGAGATTAAGAAAGAGATGAATCAAATGTTGGTCAAGAAGGGAGTGCAGGAAGTCAAGGATGAGTCCACACCAGACTCTAGTGCTGGTACTTCCTCCAAGAAGTAAATTGAGAGCTCTGGATTAAGGGGAGCTTAATGCAAAATCCTACTCCCCTAGCTAGAAATGTGGTGCTAATATTCATCACAAGGATATAAGCTAGAAAACAAGAAGACAAAGTTGTCGAAGAAGATTCTAACAGATAAGAAGCTAATGCGGTAAATTGCAGAGCAATCTTGGTCGACTATGAGTAGCAGAGAAAGGGTTTGACAACTTTTTGAATGAAGCATTTATTGCAATTAAAAGAGAATATAAGGTACTCATTTGAAGGAAAAATCACTTTGTATTCATACCTTTGACTGACTAAAGAAACTTGAGAAGCAAGCTAGGGAAAAATCAAACATCTGATGAAGAAACCCTAATAAAAGCAAAAAGGTATTTACTGCTCTCTCTGTTAAAAAAATTCTTGTTTTGAGTTTATAAAGATGAATACCCCTCAAGTAGTTGAGATAACAGAGAGACCCCACCCTAAGTTTAAGAAACATCCATTTAAATCATTAATAACTGATCCAAATGGAGCTTTTCTGAGATTCCACATGGTGTTATGCACACGGAGGACGTTAGGGCATACATCCATGCAAACCTAGAGGAATATGATCACATAAAATTAGGGAAATTATATTTGGATGAGCTGACCATTGTTAACCTTACATTGAAAGAAGAATACAATGTTTTACACGAGAAGAACTTGGATACCTGGTTGGATTTTCTTGTATTTTTAGATGATGCATGGGTTAGATATGTTCTGAGCAGAATTCGTGATGATTTCTTTTGGCTTGATATACCCCACATGATAACAAAGGGAGCTATAAAAGTAGTGACTGACATGAGCTCTACCGGAAGGGTTCCAACCCTAAAAACCATGAAGAACAATGTAGTAATGCAGTTAACTAGTGCAAAATTTGATAAGAGGGCATTAACTGTGAATGATATTAAGAATCTGGTAGTGAGATTTACATCAATGGTTATTAGGTATAAAGTCTATTTCTCCAAAAGGGAAAATTCAGTGTCTACAACTGCTATTTACAGAACATATGATATGGTTAGGAATAACACAAACTATGATATATGTGAGTTGCTCTGGGAACAATTAATGGAAAATCTGAAAAGAACAAAGGAAACAAAATATCCCTTTAGGTATGGAACTTTGATTATGTGTCTATTCTTTTACTTTCTGAAAGAGTTACCTGGTATGGACAATATACTTGTTGGCTTGATCATGCACATGTAGCTGCTCAAATCAGAAATCATTCACACAGTTTGGGAAATGCTGACAAAGAGAATGCAAATTTATGGGGTTATTTCAAAAATTTCTAAAAGAAAATGCAAGCCAAGGCTAGAATCCTTAAATTAGTTGTAAAGAAATATGAAAAGGAGATTGTGTTCATGATGGACAAGGACAAATGCCTCATGGAGGCTGTTGAACCTAGAATTGCATGGGTCCTAGCAATGGGATATGAAGTCTCAGAGGAGGTTTTAACTGGTTTGGCAGATCTTATGTTGAGCAAACCAAGAGATCCCAAGGAGGAAAGGTTTGATACTTTTGAGGAACTATCTCTCAAAGTACATCTGAAGCAAACACAGTTGGAGACCCAAAGAAAGGTCAAGAAGTATGTAGAGGAAATTGCTAAGAAACATGGGTTCACAGAAGAGGAAATAAGTAAAGCATGAGAAAAGGTAGAGGCATCAAAAGATGCACGTATTTCAGAAGGGCAAACATCAAAAGCCCCAGAGAAGAAGGAAGAGGAGAAAAGTGAAAAGGAGAAGTCTGCATCTGGTCTTGCAAGAAGGACAAGAGCATCCACCTCTGCAGCTGCTTGAAAGAGTTCCAGACCCTTTATGACAGAAAGAAAAGCTGCAAGTGCTGAAAAGGAGGTACCTGAGAAAGAGGTAGAGCCTGAAGAACAAGCACCGGTGGAGAAAATTGTAGAGAAGAAAACAAGAAATAAAAAAAGGCAACAAAAAGAGTATATGTAAGCCTGGGTGAAGAAGAAGAAGAAAAAGTTGAGACAGATAACGAGACTGAAGTAAAATGGGCAAGAACATAGGAAACCACTTCTAGTAAGAAGGAGAAGCCCTCAAGAAAGACCAAGAAGAAGAAAGAAGATGAGAAAACTGAAAGTGAAGCAACACTCTCCTTGGAACCCTTAGTCAATGCATTTGTACAACATGGAAATTTGAAACCCATTGCTAAAATGTATGATGAAAGATTTGATGCAGATAAGATAATTATTGAATCTGTAGTTGTTAGATATCTAGAAATGTTTAACAAAGCCTTAATTGAAATCATAGATCAGTTATCGGATAGCCTAGTTAGCATCATGTCACAAGGAAGGAAGTGGCTATGGCCAAAGATGTGGAGATAAGAGAATATCTCAAAATGTCTTGTTGAGTCTTTGTCCAAACATAACAAAGGAAGAAAAATAAAAAGTTACAAAGATACTCAATGATAAATTTAGAACAAAAAGAAGAGTTAATACACTTATGGTCGGTGACACTGAGAGACTAGTAAAAGAGGAAGGAAACAACCCTGAGTGTATTGCATGAATTGTAAATTACAACAGTTGCAGATATTGATGAGGAAGAGCAAGTTAACAATGGTGACACTTCTAATGTTGCCACAGAAACAAATGTTGAGCAGAGCATGCATCAAGGCACAATTACACCTCTGGAGAGTTCATAAAAGGTTGAAGAAATGAAAGAAATTGAAGAAGAGAAGAAGTATGAAGAGGTACGGATAGTCCTTGAACAAAATATCTCTGTGGAACAAGGAGAGCAGAGAGAAGAGACAGATGAACAAATGATGGATGTTCCTGCTCCAGAGCTAGAAAGAAATGAAGAAGAACACAACCAAGAATTGCTTCCAGAGAGACAAGAAGCTGAAGTGTCTCATGAAGAAAATAGAGACACGACTGATTCCTTAAGGGAGTTCTTAGAGAAGCAGAAAGAAGCTCAAATTTTGACTGCTCCTGAGCTTCTGCAAGGGCCTATCAACCTTGCCTCTATGTCCCCTCTACAAAAGTTAAGACTTGGGACAATTCTTCAAACTAATACACAAGAGGAGGTAATGAAATCTCATATGGAGGATAGCAAGTTGTTAGAATATGCATCAACAATTTTTGAAAATCTAATGCCTAGAATAAGAAGAGACACGTCCTTGGGTTCTGCTACACAAGTAAAGAAGCTAATGGAATTTATCAATATTCATTTTGAGTCTCTTGAAAGAGCTGCTGAGAAAAAAGGTAAGAGCTAAAATAGATAGTAAGAGATTGATCGAGCTAAAAGATAAAGCCTCTCAAGATAAAATTCTGTTAGACAAAAGTATAGAATATGCACAACTAGCTCTTAAAGAAGCCAGTGAATTGTATCAATTTTGTCTTACATGGCTGGTTAAGACTAAGGATTTAAAAGATATAATAGATAAATGGGAAGTTCAGATAATGAAAATATCTAAAACATATAATTTGGAAAAAGATGCTATTGGTAATCAGAGGGCACAAGTTGAAACAATTCATTCTAACATACATAAGGTGCAGACCCAAAGGAATATCATAAAGCATAGAATAAGTCAGCTTCAGGAAGTAGCAAGTTTCAAAATTGCATCCCTAACCAAGCTAATAATAGTTACAGACAAAACAAGACAAAGCACTAAAGTTCCTGACACAGTGAAGAAAGCAAAAGACTTGGTGTCTTGAATTAATGGGCACATACTAATGTTGAGCGATGCTAAGACCAGTTGGGATGAAGAAATGGTGTAGTTGAAATATATCTATAAAGATGTTCTCCTAGAACAACACAACAACAATAAGCATTCTTTTTGTATATATCACTTGTATATATGCAGCAAAGTAGAATAACAATTTTGAATTTTTGGCAACCTGTACATATCTCTGTATCATACACCTTTGCCATTAATGTCAAAGAAGGAGAAGAAATGAAGCATGTGAATTTTTTTTTTGAAAAACAATAAAAGAAGCATGAAGACAGGGGGAGCAGTGTATAAAGAGAAAGGAGGAGTTGTAATAGTTTTTCACATCAAGTGTTGCCATCAATGCCAAAGGGGGAGATTGTTGGCAACTTGTGTATGATGTCTGAAGATGTTGTCATTGATGACAATTTGTGTATGATGTATGAATATGTTATCATTGATGGTAACAAATAAAAGGAACAAGCTTAGAACAAAATTTTTGGTCCGGTGAAAAAGACTTAGCCATTTTGGTTAAGTGTTGGCAGTGCACAAGAGACAGTGACAAAGTGGTAGTATAATGATTGGCATTGGTCCATAGTTGGAGTTCTGATCATGTAGTTCTGGTATGTTATTTGTATTCCTTTGATGATCCTATATCCAAGTTTCTAGCTCCTTACAAGTACAGGAAGTATAAATTCTAACAGACTAAGTCCGAAAAGACAAAGTACATTGTGATTCAGAGCAAAACACTCATTTGTTTTGGTCCACATTCCTCCACTATTACATATCTTGTGATGTAGTTTTGAGGTGTTGTAAACACATGTTTGAGGTATTCAAATCCAGAGTTGCAAGTTCTGAGTTCCACGGGAGAGTTAGTTATGAATGCCTAAGTATCGCTACTTGGTATGATACAATCTGACTATAATAGATCATGTGTTCCAATGGTTCGCATTCTACCACAAAAGAATATTTTGCCTTGTAGTTCTTAAGGTATGATCTGTGATGTGTGAAGAGTGTCTGATATGATTTTGGAAGCATCTTATGGTTTGTAGTGAAAGTTGCTGTTTGACGGAGAAACTAAACCAGTAAAGAGTTTGTGGTTAAGGCCAACATGACAATATGATGTGTGTGTGGTAAGTTTTGGTGTTTGGAACTTAATCCTAAGTGGTGAAACAGTTGAGGCCAACGTGTGTGAAGGTATTTCAAATGTTATTTGGGTCTGCTATAGATTTTGGAGAATGAATTTGGCTGACAAAGTACACAATGCATGACTACATGGTACACTTTATTAGGCTGACCTAATATGAAAATTTTGTTTGTTGCGGATATATATATGAGATTAAATTTAGTGTTTGTGGGAAGTACTGAAAATGTGAGTATGTGAAATATATGTAGTGTAGAGCAAGTGACAAGAGCAGAAGAAGAGAGATCTTGTTCAATGTAAAAGCAGAGTAGTGAAACAAAATAGTCAAGATGAAGAGTTTTGAGACAGTATTTTGAGCATTCATTGGAGCTACATCCATGCATGAGTAGATACAATCTAAGCAGTTCAAATTGGTAGTGAGCCACCCTTATTTCTTTGTTTCTCTAGGCAATGAGCCTTCTTGCAGTGAACACTTATTTTGGGTAGTGAGCCTTTATTGTAATTCAGTATTGATCCTACATAACATATTGTGAGCTAACACTCACCGTGGTTTTTCCCAGTTTTGGGTTTTCCACGTAAAAATTCTGGTGTTCATGTGTGATGGATGTTGGTTGTTTGTTCTATGTTTAATTTTCTTTATTACTGCATGCGGTAAATGGATTATTAGTTCAATAAGTAAGAAGTTTAATAAAGTATTGATTTAACCCCCTCTTAGTACTTTGGGTGTTCAACAACGTAGCCCACACTGTAGCTCTCATCCCTATATAATCCACAGTCCTATTCAAGGTTACTATCTCTCATGGTAACAAACACACCAATGTATATAAAAAAATTGAAGACCCTTGATAACCCTTGATATTGCAATCTAATTAAACCTATCCGCCAAGGACACCTATACCTCCTAGAGCTCCCACTACATGGGAAATATTTGTTTTGGTGTTGACCAAAGAAACACAAAGTCCATCAACAACATTATCATAAAAGGTGTGGCTCATGTCATCAAAACCAATTATTAAAGAACATAGACAATGATCTACAAACTATAACCAAAATGTTACAAAATGGAGTGTACTTAAAAAAATTCGACTTACTCTCGCACCTCTTATCTCCTCAACTCTCCCAAGTTCCCTGCATCACAAAAGATAGAGACTAAAAAGCCCACATACTATTGTTAAAAAATAATGAATTACAATTATACAATACACTAGTAGAATTTGGGAAAATAAATGACTACGTGACTAAAACTATTAGTCACGTGACTAAAACTTTTTGTCATTCTACTATTTTTTTGCAACATAACTATAAATGACCAATTTGATCGTTGGATACAAAACACAATTAAATAATTAGTCACACAAATAAAAATGACTAAATAATTGGTCACACAAATAAAAATTAGACAATATATTACTATTTTTCCACATCTTTTAAATATAATATATTTAAAAAATACATATTAATTTAACTAAACTATAACATCTAAAAATAATAAAAAAAATACTTCCCAATATAATTTTAAAATAATTAATGTAGTTTATGGAAATCAAAATGAAAGTAAAACATAAACAAATGCAATAAAACAAGTGTTATACCTTCACAAATGACCCACAAATCCTAGATGAGGTAGAGAGTGTTCCACCCAAGCACTCGAGCTTTACCCAAGATGATAATATACAATGTGAAATGCTCTAAAAACCTATGCAAATCACTAATAAGACTAGCTCAAGAAGAGAGATTTTGGCATGATAACTTTGCTCAAATTGTGGATGTTAAAATGACTTGAGAGATGGTGTATTTATAGGCTTTTTGGGAGAGGATTTGATCCAAGGGTGGAGATTGATTTGGGATATCAATGGTTGTGAATGCATGTGATGTGGAGGGCCTAGATTTAATCTCCAAAAATGGAGGGTTGTGAACTTGGGAAAGGGGTGAATTAAATGAGGTTGGGTGAGATGGATTAGATGTGAATTTAAAATTCACATGGGGAAGAGAAAATGAATTAAAAATTCATTTGGGGAAAAGCGGAAATAAATGGTTTATAATATGTGTAAGGGGTGTAAGAGTTATTTAATGATATGTTTGACATGTGTGTATAAAAAAATGATTTATGAGGCATAAATATCAATTTTTATTTGGAGGATGTGGGGAAGGGTGTTAAGATAGATTTGACCATTTTAATCAAGGTAATTAGCCTAATTAATATAGCTGGAAAAAATTAGGGAATGGGTTAATGAGGGATTAAGATTAATTAAATAATATTTTATTTAATTAATTCTAGGTCTAGGGTTATGTAGGTTAGGCTAGGTAATTAAATAATTGATATTTAATTAACTAGGGTAGGGATAGGTTAGTTAGTAGGCTAAATTAATTGGATAAACATGATTTATCTAATTAATTAGGTTTAGGGGAAAAGGGGAAATTAAGCAAATAAATATTTGCACATTTATTTAATTAATTGGTTAAGTTAGACTATTGAATTAATTAAATTAATTCAATTTTAAAGGATGAAATAATGGGAAACAAGGTGTTGAAAGGGATAATTAATTAAATAAAAATTTAATTAATTGATTAGAAGGGAAATTGATGTATTTGGTGATGTCGGAGGTCGGTTAGATGGTGAAGATATTTTTAGGTGTCTACATTTGCCCTTCTTTGACATGGCGTCATGACCTAGCAAGGAAGTGGCATTAAGTCAAAGAATAATATGCCTCAGCTGCTAGGAAAGAATGAAATGGGTGAGGGATGCCCCCTCGAGAGGTTAGGTGGAAAACAAAAATTAGGTGAACTTTTGAAAGGAAGGAACGAAGGTGAAAAATGGATAGAGGAGGAAGAAACAAGTTGACATGAAGAAAAACAGGCGAAAAAGGTTATGATCTGCACCCTAGGGAGGAAAAAAGTGTGTTGGAGGGTGAAATGGCTGACTATAAATAGAAAAGTGGGCCTTAAAGTGCCATATTTGCACTCATTGAGCCACTTGGATGAAAGAGAGAAGAAGAGAATGGCAAACCGCAACCCACTCTTCCTGCGATTCAAGCACTTGTCCAAGTGAGTTTGGTCCTACTAGAGAGCACCAAAGGCTAGCAACCAGGTAGGCCAAAACCCTAACTTTGTCATTTTTCATTTATTGTGTTTATTATTTTAGGAAATGGGTTTTTTAGGGTTTGGGCACCATCGGGAAACTAATTGGCGCCAAAATGGCCCAGATTGGTGCCATCCTCTAGATCGGTGCTATCCATTTAGGGAAGAAGGGGGGAAATCAACGCCAAAATAAGAAGTTTTGGCACCTTTGCCTGGTTTGGCATGAAAATGCGTGGGCTAGGTTTTTGGTGGAATGATGCCAAATGTGGTTTCTGTGGTGCCATCAGCTGTATCAGTGCAGTTGTGCCAATCAGTACCATAGGGCAAAGAAGCACCATCTTGCAGATTGGATCCAAAAGGCAAAGGGGTACCATCCAGCGGAGTCGCACCGAAGGTCAAAGGGGCACCAATTGATGGATTGGTACGAAAGGCGAAAAGGGTGCCATCCTGCGGATTGGTGCCAAAAGGCAAACAAGCATGATTTTCTAAAATAATGCCTTTTCAAAACTGTGTGACACCATTTTACGAAATGGTGCCATCTAGGGTAAGGGTAGTGACATCCGGGGGATTGGTGCAATGGGGAGAATTAGTGGCGCCAAATGGCATTTCACCCCAAAAGAGGAAAAATTAGTGTGGGAAGGTTGATTTTTAGAAGAAATAGCATGATTTTGACAACACTTGGTGAATGCAGGTTCTTTGAGGGTTCATAGGATCGTAGGAGTGATGTGTTCCCGTTGTGATGGCCTTGTTTGCTAGATTTGACGGATCGACACAGGCCTGATTAGCTGACTTGGGATTATTGACAGTGGCAGATATGCCCATGCTACAAGCACATCAGGCGATGATGATAGCAGTTGTAGAGCAATTTCAACCAGAGACCTGTTCTTTTCACTTCCTGACGGGAGAGATTACCATCACACTTGAGTATGTTTATCACATGTTCAAGTTACTGATTCATGGAGATTGAGTAGTCTATGATACACGAAGGGGGTGACTAGCCCTACACAGAGCCTTTGCCCTGAGGTCATCCAGAGTTATCAGGAGATAAGCAAGAGATGAGATATGAGGAGACTTTGGCAGTGGGTGTAGATCACTTCACTTTGTTTCTCTATGCATTGATTGGAGGAGTAGTGATGCCAGATCAGCGGGCTAGAGGTTTTACAGTTAGATGGGGAATGATGATAGAGGGGATGGTTTGACAGAGGACAATCTATGTCTAGGGGCTAGCGATGTTGGCACAATTATATCACGAGATTAACACGTGTGTGTATCACTATGTTCTGCATTATCAGCTGGGGTCACACTGCTACACATGTGGGTGTTTGAGAATATCGTGATCACTAGGCTGGATGGAGGATATTACCGTTGACAGTTCGAGGCCTATGTGTTTTTATATCGGCAGCCTATTGAGTATTCTCACACTAGACAGTTATGTTATTGGCGTTGAGTGCTAGATGATTTGACTTGGGTTATATGGCAACCATACATTGGGGTTGAGCCATGGCTAGATGATGACATACACCTACCTTATGTTATTCAACTGCATTATTTGATGGGCCCCAGGTGGCACACAATTGACATGTATCTATCATCACGGGTGATGTGACAGTTTGGGGTACAACAAGATATTCCTCAGAAGATGGCAGTGTTTACCAGGACACTGCGAGATGTGAGATGGCCACCAGCCATAGACCCACAGGCAGCATTAGTAGACTTTGCAGCCTTGCAGCCGTAGTAGTGGGATTGGAGGAGTACGGTGGCAGATGCAGGGACTACACCTACATATGATCAGTGGTGGGCTACCTGGAGGCCAGTACGTTTGATGAACCGACAGAGGAGCTGGATTTGATAGTGGAGGATGAGGGAGATGTTATTAAGGACGAGTTGGTGATAGAGGAGGTAGAGGAGGGGGAGGGGGAGGGGGAGGAGGGGGAGGGGGATCTAATGGGAGTGTTGACAACAGTAGCCCAGATGCAGGTAGGGCGAGGTAGAGGGAGGAGACAAGTGAGACAACAACTACTGGCACCACCCTTAGAGCCACAACCGTAGGGATAAGAGGGCCAACAACCACCACAATAGTAGTAGGCGTAGAGCTCCATCTAGCCAGGGTAGAGGGAGCAACGAGTAGTGAGGCCTAGATAGCAGCACCACATGGAAAAAATGAGGTACCTATGCAACAGGTACTAGGAGGAGCTAGAGGATTGATGTCACCTTTGACTGGTCATGTAGAGGCAGGGGGATCAGGGGCTAGATTAGGAGTAGTCATGAGGGGTCACGTATCACGCTGGCACCCTTGAGGGGATGAGGAGGAGGAGGTACGGACCCTGTGACACAAGTGGCCAGTCTAGAGGAGACTGTAGAGAGGTAGCAACAGGAGCTGACACAGTTGCAAGGGGCGGCTACATTGTTGGATGGAGAAGATGGGTAGGTGAGTGCGTTACAGGTGCAGCTGGCTTAGGTTTAGGCTCTGGTGGTCACATTGACAGGAGAGCAGGATGCAGCAGTGGCTCGGGCCTAGTAGGCGGAGGGATAGGTGGTTGGATTGCAGGGGATGGTGGTAGGTACAGGGATGGGCCCGTTACTTTCACAGATGCAGGGTCATATTACTCAGCTATAGGGGCAACTCTTGGATCAGGGTCGTTAGGCAGAGTACTACCATGTAACTTTTTGTTCAGCCATCCTCGAGGGTTAGCAGCTTCCGAGCTATAGCCAACAGAGCAGGTCAAGGATGTCTGGGTCACGCAGATCCAGATCTATTTAGTCTATTTAGTAGCCTATGGGACCCCCACCACAGGTACCTTAGTAGCCACCACCACAGTAGCAACAATAGCCACACCCTGGGTCACCCACTGATTCGGCCAGGGGATCATCAGCCTAGGGCTGACATATATTGTATTTTTTTGAGCCCTTAGAGGCATTTTGTATCATGACTTGTATATTTATTATGATGATGCACATTATTTTGCGACGATGTATGATGACATTTATGATGATGATACATGATGATGGTATATATATGGATGGTTATGGTGCTATGGGTTTATTATGTGATGCGATGTACTATGGATTATGATGATATTTATATGATTGTTCATGTTATGGATTTATTTATGATGTGATGATTTATGACATGTAATGGATATACTGATGATGTGGATGATGATATGATGTTATGGTTTGTTTTTGGTGATGATGTGAAAGATGGTTTTATTTATGTTGCATTATGTGATGATATGAGCAATGATTACACTGATGGTACTTGGCGGGCTTCTTGGCAAGCCCTTATTAATGGTAATTTAATTTAGATATTAATTGTTGCAAAGATTTTTCTGATATTTTTTGATATCTGTTATGATTCTATTGGCTTATGGATGGATGTTTTATTAGGATATCATGATCTATGTAGGTGGTACTTGGCGTGTTGTTTCCCTCATGTCTTCATTACTCTGCTATGATTTCATTGTGGATATATATTATGATTTGGTGATGTCATGGTCTCATGGATGGATGATGTTATATGTATTGTGATGTGATGAGGTTAATGGATCATGTATGTAAATAAAATGAATATATGCTTATGTTAATAAGCATATATGATGAATGCAATATGCATTATGTATGATATTAATGAAATGGGATGAAATATTTGTTCATATTGTCATGGTATGGATATGGTGGAGAAGGAACGAACTCCTTAGCCCTTGGATTCAAATTGCCAGTTGTTTTATGCTTCCACCTGTTGCAAGTATGTGCCTAATCAGTGTTGTCATTGATGTCAACATATCTTTTTTCTCATTGGTTTCAATTGTGTCCTATTCTATTGCTTGTTTAGAAGCCTTGTGTATTAAGGATATTGAGAAAATTGGCCTCTCCAGAAGAATCAAGTAAGTTATAATGAAGTGCAGTATAGACAGAGAGTTGTATACTGAAGAACAATCTGGTAGATTGCTCTGCATTTCCTTCTACTTACAGATTTGGGTCCATGGATTGGAATTTGTTCAAAGGGATGTCTGGAGATGCTAAATCCTAAGTTTGAGCCTTCGGTGTGAAGTTGTGAGAAAGTTGCATTCACCAGAGTAAAGCCTGCTCCTAATTATTCTCTGGTGATAGGGAGAAAGTGTTTTGCTCTGCATTCCTCCACAATAAAGTATTTTTCTCTATGGTTCTAGAGGGAAGTCCAGGATGATAAGTGCCTACAACTGCAGTGGTTCATGTTTTGGTGGTCCACAAGCTATCTTTATTTTATGACAGTCGAAGACAGTGAAGTTCATGTGTTCCAGTGAGAAGATCCTATTGTTAAAGTGGCTAAGGTTCATGTGGTTGTTCTTGGTGATTATAACATGCTTGTGGATGCCTCCTGATCATGTTCCTATCTTGACATTGGTTCGTGTTAAGGAATTGAGATCATGTTTTGAAGATTGTTCCCAGATAACGTAGCGTGTAACCAGTCTTGGCCGACTTGGTTATTTCCAGTAACTCTGGAGATCCCTTGAAGATTGTGGAAGTGTGTTGTGACGTGGAAGATCATGTTTGAGTCCCATCTTAGGTGTGGCGTGATCCACGTACACATTTACTTCATTTCCTTTGCATAATATTGTAATAGGTTAGGACCTATTTTATAAATGTTTGTAATGCCGACCTTAGAGATTGTTCCAATGGTTGATGCCGACCTTGATGACCATTCCAAGGTTGATGAAGTGTATAGATACTTGTAGTTGAGTTGCAAAAAATTTGTCCTTGAGTGAAGATGGAAAGATAATAAGAAAGGTCCAAAAGGCAGAGCAGAGCAAAGGTAGAGCAGAGTAGAGGGAGAGTAGAGTGGAGGCAGAGCAGAGCAGAGGAATTGTTGTACTTCAATCACAGACATAAAAAGGTGTTGATCATGAAATGAGCCTAGTAGTGAGCTACCAGTAGGGTTTAACAGCCCTTAGGGTTTAATAGCCCTTATTGTAATCTTGCTAGGTTTAGGGTTGAGGTAGTGAGCCTACTAGACCTAGTTGTTCTTCATGGCAGTGAGCCATTATGTTTAGGCCTGTGGAGTGACCAAGCTTGAACATCATTATTTCAAGATTGCAATATATATTGAGAGCTAATCCTCTCTGTGGTTTTTCCCCACCTTGGGGTTTTCCACGTAAAATATGGTGTCTCTTGTGTTTGATAGTGTATCTGTGGTTAAGTTTATGATTTCATGCATTCATTATTAAATCATAATAATTGTGGATAAGTGATTGATGTTTAATTGCAAAAGTGTTTAAGTTTTGAGACATCTGATTCACCCCCCTCTCAGTTGTACGGGGCATATCAACAATTGGTATCAGAGCCAAGTTCCTCTGAAGAAAGTTTAATAGCTTGAGGAAGATCCAAAATGTCTTACAAGAAGGAAGCGCTACATTTTGACAGAACGAATTATGCTCTCTAGAAGGCTTGGATGAAAAGCCATCTTCTTTGTCTTGGTTACAAAGTATGGAAAGCTGTAGAAACAAAATACACCATGCCTCCAAATGGTCTGATGACTGAAGATGAAATCAAAGAATATCAGATGGATGTCAAGGCAAAAGATACTCTGCTAATCTCATTAACTGACTCAATACTAATGAAAGTTGTGGATCTTGAAACTGCAAATGAGGTATGGGAAAAGTTGAAAAATCTGTATGAAGGAGATGATTCTATGAAGGAAGCCAAGCTACAAAGTCTAAAAGTGAAATATGAAAGTTTGAAGATGAATATAGATGAAAACATATCAGCCTTTATGCAAAGAGTTGACAAACTTGTCACAGGGATAAAAGCCATGGGGGGAACTCTCGACAATAAGAAACTGTGATGAAAATTCTCAGATCTCTGCCTAAGTCCTACTATCACAAAGGAACTGTAATTGAAGAATTCATGCTAGTAAAAGAAGTTGATAGGGATCACCTGCTTGGTAAGCTTACTGCCTTTGAATTGAGAGAGTTTGGTGATGCTATACCGAATGTTGAGATGACCTTCAAAGCCAGTACTTCCAGAAGAACTTCCAGATCAGAAAAGTACAAGGTAGAATCTGATGATGAGTTTGATGAAATTGAAGCCAACTTTATGGATAGACTGCAAAGGGGATCCAGTAAGTATAAAGGCAAATTACCTTTCGAATGTTTCTCTTGTGGTAAAGTAGGTCATTTTGCTTCCAAATGTCCTAAAAGAATTGAAAGAAATAGAAAAAGATATGAGAACAAGACTAGGACCCAAAAGAAGTGTTATTATGTTGAAGATTTTGATGATGATGAAGGAGTATCAGATAATGGTGAACCAGATAATGCTAGTACTTCTAGAAATGAATGCTTATTTATTGCTAGTAAATAAGATTTCGTGTCTACTAATTCTACTAGTTGTGTGAAGGAAGAAAAATGAGTGGAAAGTGCCTTGGCTACTCAAGTCATTAAGGACAAGGATGAATGGGTTATTGATAGTGGTTGCTCTCACCACATGATTGGTGAAAAAAGTAAGTTTGTGAGTTTGGAAGATATGATGGTGGACTGGTTAGGTTTGGAGATGATACAACTGGTAAGATTTGTGGAAAAGGATCTATCTCTTTTGATGGAAAGCATAATACTGAAGATGTCTTGTATGTGAAAGGATTAAAGCACAATCTTTTGAGTGTGGGTCAGATGTGTAACAAGGGCTATGATTTAAGCTTCAAGGACAATGGATGCAAGATTAGGGAAAGCTCCAGAACAGTCATTGCAACTGGTAAGAAGACCAGAGGTAATATCTATCACTTGAAAGGAATTGATAACTATTGTTTGTTGGCTCATATTAATGAGAGCTGATTATGGCATAGAAGGTTGTGTCACTTAAATTTTGATACCATTATGAAGATAAGTACTGCATAGTCTGTTAGAGATCTACCTAAGCTTGTGAATCCTGCTAATCCTATTTGCAAAGAGTGTCAATTTGGGAAACAAACAAGAAAAAGTTTCAAAAGTAAGGACCAATCAGTCGGAGGACTACTTGAGCTAGTGCATATAGATTTGTGTGGACCTACCAGAGTAAGAATTTTGCAAGGAGACAGGTATTTCATGTTGCTTATTGATGATTATTCTAGAATGACTTGGGTCACCTTTTTGAAAGAAAAGGATGAAGCTCTAGATAAGTTCAAGCCATTTAAGGCAATGGTTGAAAATGAGATGGATTTGAAAATCAAATGCCTAAGGTCAGATAGAGGAGGAGAGTTCACATCAAATGAATTCAATTTCTTTTGTGAAGAATATGGAATAAAGAGACAACTATCTGCGCCTAGAACTCCACAACAAAATGGAGTTGTTGAAAGGAAAAATAGAACAGTTCAAGAAGCTGCTAGAACCATGATGAAGGAAGTTGCTCTTTCGAAAGCATATTAGAGAGAGGCAATTCACACCATTGTATATATCCTAAATAGAGTCCAAGTAAAAGGTATCAGTTCTAAGAGGCCTTATGAATTGTCGCATGGTAAAGTTCCTACTATGAAATATTTCAAAGTTTTTGGTAGCAAATGTTATATCAAAAGAGAAGAAGATTTAGGCAAGTTTGATGCTAGATGTGATGAAGGAATCTTCCTTGGTTACTCCACTAAGAGCAAGGCCTACCAGTGCTATAATAAGAGGCTGAATAAGATCATTGAAAGTGCAAATGTTAAAGTTGATGAATGTAAGGAAAGGTCTTCAGAATTAGTTGGATATGAATCAGATGAACCAGATGTTTTAGAAGTGGTGCAACATGAAGACAACTCAGATGAAGAAGAATAAGCTCCGGTAAGTGCTACCAAAACTCCAAGGTATGTAAGACTCAGTCATTCTAAAGATCAAATCATAGGAGATAAGAGCAAAGGGATCTTAACCAGAAGAAAAGATGCAGAGGAACAAGTAAATTTCTTTCCAATTTCCAAGATTGAACCTAAAACTATGGATGAGGCTTTCAAAGATGAGAATTGGGCAAAGGCTATGGAAGAGGAATTGATGCAGCTACAGAAGAATTAGACTTGGGATCTTATTCCTAGACCAACAGATAAGAATGTTATTGGCACAAAGTGGGTCTTCAGAAACAAGATGAATGAGAATGGTGAAGTGGTAAGAAACAAAGCAAGGTTGGTATGCAAAGGATACGCTCAAGTTGAAGGAGTAGACTTTGAAGAAACTTTTACTCCAGTGGAAAGGATTGAAGCAATAAGGATGTTTTTGGCCTTTGCAGCCTACAAAGATTTCAAGGTTAACCAAATAGATGTGAAGTCTACTTTCTTAAATAGAGAGTTGGAAAAAGAAGTCTATATTGAACAACTAGAAGGATTTCAGTCATCAGATCAAGGTGACATGGTATGCAAATTGAAGAAATCTTTGTATGGATTAAAACAAGCCCCTAAGGCATGGTATGCATTGTTGGACATGTATCTAATACAGACGAGGTTTAGTAAAGGTACTACAGACAACAATCTCTACTTCAAGATCAATGATGAACAAATCCTAATTGTTGTAGTCTTTGTTGATATTATTTTTGGAGGCAATGAAGGTATGCGCTTAGTTTTTGCTAAATACAAAGTGAATTTGAAATGTCCATGTTTGGAGAGATGAACTTCTTTGTAGGTTTGCAAATAAGTCAATTAGATAAAGGTATCTTCATTTATCAGTCTAAGTATGTGAAAGAGTTGTTAAATAAATTTGGGATGGAAGACTCTAAACCAGTTTGCACACCTATGATAATTGGTTGTAAGTTAAGCAAAGATGATAACTCAACCATGGAAGACCAAAAAGGTACATATTTATGATTGGAGGATTACTTTATCTGACTCAAACCAGACCTGACATAATACATGCAGTATGTCTTGTGGCAAGATTTCAAGCAGAACCCAAGGAATCACATGTGATGGAAGTAAAGAGAATTCTGAGGTATTTAAAAGGTACAATGGATTATGTTTTGTGGTACCCTAAGGACAATGACTTTACTCTCAGTGCATATACTGATGTAGATTAGGCCAGAGATGTGGATGACAGAAAAAGTACAAGTGAAAGTGCATTCTTCTTGGGAAAAAGGTTAGTATCTTGGTTGAGCAAGAAACAAGATTCAATATCCCTGTCTACTACAGAAGCAAAATACATTGCAGCAGCATGCAATTGCACTCAAGTGTTATGGATGAAGCAAACTTTGAAGGACATCAGAGTTGTGTATGAGTATCCAATCACAATCTTTTGTGACAACACAAGTGCCATAAACATATCAAAGAATCCAATGATGCATTCAAGGACAAAACACATATCCATTAGGTATAATTTTCTGAGAGAAAAGGTGATAGAGAATGAAGTCAAGTTGGAGTATGTTTCTACCAAAGATCAGATTGTAGACATTTTCACCAAGCCTCTACCTAAGGATACCTATGAGTATCTCAAAGAAAAGTTAGGGGGTATCACCTCTCCTGCTCTAAACTAAGATGCACAATAGTGCATCAGTCCGAAGGTACTCAGAAGATCTAGATTGATGCCTTTTAGGGCTACTTCTTAGGGGGAGTAGTCAGAGAGTTCAAAAGAAATATTGAGTCAGAGCAGAAAAGTGCAAGTATGTGCCCTTTGCCATTGATGTCAAAGGGGAAGAGAAGTCATGTGAAAAACTCAGAGAGAAAGAGTAGAGATGTGCAAAGAGATAAGGGGAGAATCTTGTCTTGATGGTTGTGGCAATTTTTCACATCATATGTTGCCATCAATGACAAAGGGGGAGATTGTTGCAAGTATGCACCTAATCGGTGTTGTCATTGATGTCAATGTATCTTTTTTTTCATTGGTGTCAACTGTGTCCTATTCTATTACTTGTTTAGAAGCCTTGTGTGTTGAGGATATTGAGAAAATTAGCCTATCCGGAAGAATCAAGTAAGTTACAGTGAAGTACAGTATAGACAGAGAGTTGTATGCTGAAGAACAGTCAGGTAGATTCCTCCGCATTTCCTTCTGCTTACAGATCTAGGTCCGCAGATTGGAAGTTGTCCAAAGGGATGTCTGAAGATGCTAAATCCTGAGTTTGAGCCTTCGGTGTGAAGTTGTGAGAAAGTTACATTCACCAGAGTAAAGCCTGCTCCTTCTAATTATTCTCTAGTGACAGGGAGAAAGTGTTTTTCTTTGCATTCCTCTGCAATAAAGTATTTTGCTCTGTGGTTCTAGAGGGATGTCTGGGATGATGATAAGTGCCTACAACTGTAGTGGTTCATGTTTTGGTGGTCCGCAAGCTATCTTTATTTTATGACAGTTGAAGACAGTGAAGTTCATGTGTTTCAGTGAAAAGATCCTATTGTTAAAGTGTCTAAGGTTCATGCGGTTTCTCCTAGTGATTATAAGGTGCTTGTGGATGCCTCTTGATCATGTTCCTATCTTGACATTGGTCCATGTTAAGGAATTGAGATCATGTTTTGAAGATTATTCCTAGATAATGTAGCATGTAACCAGTCTTGGCCGACTTGTTTATTTCCAGTAACTCTGGAGATCCCTTGAAGATTGTGGAAGCGTGTTGTGGCATGGAAGATCATGTTTGAGTCCCATTTTAGGCATGGCATGATCCACATACAAAGTTACTTCATTTCCTTTGCATAATATTGTAATAGGTCAGGACCTATTTTGTAAATGTTTGTAATGTTGACCTTGGAGATTGTTCCAATGGTTGATGCCGACCTTGATGATCATTCCAAGGTTGATGAAGTGTATAAATACTTGTAGTTGAGTTGTGAAAAAGTTGTCCTTGAGCAAAGATGGAAAGATAATAAGAAAGGTCCAAAAGGCAGAAGAGGCAGAGCAAAGAAGAGGCAGAGTAGAGAAGAGGCAAAGCAGAGTAGAGGCAGAGCAGAGTGGAGGCAGAGCAGAGCAGAGGAATTGTTGTACTTTAATCATAGACATAAAAAGGTGTTGATCATGGCAGTGAGTTGCTAGTAGGGTTTAACAACCCTTAGGGTTTAAAAGCCCTTATTGTAATCTTGCTATGTTTAGGGTTGAGGCAGTGAGCGTGCTAGACCTAGTTGTTCTTCATGGCAGTGAGCTAGTATGTTTAGGCTCATGGAGTGACCAAGCCTGAACATCGTTATTTCAAGATTGCAATATATATTGAGAGCTAATCCTCTGCGTGGTTTTTCCCCACCTTGGGGTTTTCCACGTAAAATATGGTGTCTCTTGTGTTTGATGTTGTATCTGTGGTTAAGTTTCTGATTTCATGCATTCATTATTAAATCATAATAATTGTGGATAAGTGATTGATGTTTAATTGTAGAAGTGTTTAAGTTATGAGAAAACTGATTCACCCCCCCTCTCAGTTGTTTGGGGCATATCAACACCACCAACCCTTAACAGGTTGGGTTGTCATAACTTTGCTACCGGCTTGAATGATTTTTGTTGCAATCCTAAAAACACAGAAGACGTCCTATGTGAGATGTGAAATTACATCTCTCTATGATGGCAAGTTTGTTTTGGGGAAATGAAAGATGGATAAAGTAGGGACCCTGATTGTGAAAAGTGTTAGCAGAAACATAGGGTTCTAAGTGACCTACTCTGTCCAATGGAAACTCTACAGAGGAAATGACACTCAATTGGGCTAAAATGAGATGAGAGAGCAGAACCAGGCTAGGCAGATGAGGTGAAGAACAATTAAATGGAAGGATGTACATCTTCTTGACCTGTTCTTGATGGACATGAAATGATTAATGCCATGGTTTGAATGATACAATGATCATGCAGATGATAATGTATTAGTGCAATGAGTGGTGGAATACACAAGTCATGACACATGTTATGTTCTTTTAAAACCCTGGGTGATGGGGCTAGGTGGGGTGGGGTAGGTTAGGGGGATTAGTTATGGGATCTTGTGAGGAAAAAAGGGGGGGTTGCGAGGATGGTTTAGGGAGTTCTAGGTTATTGGACACCACGTCATTAGATGGGGGATTTTTGGTTTAGATGTGTTAGGTTGGTTGAATGGGTTGAGGGTAGGTGAGAGAGGGGGGTGGTAGTTATGGGGGGATTAAAATTCTAGGCCCAAATAATATGGTTGGATGAATGTTGAAAGATGATGTGAGCTAGATATAGTACTTGCATTCAACTATTGAGAGCATTTTTAGGTTTATTGTAGCAAAGTAGGATACTTTTCACAAAGGTATGAAGGGACCTAAGTGATGATATTTATCCCACGATTGCATGGACTAGACTCACAAACAATAGGTTGATTTCATGCATGCCCAAGGTAGAATAATCTTTCCTAGCTGAGGGAAGGGGACTCATAACATAGGTTCTCATAGTACATAGAAGTTATGAATGCCTATATATGCAAATGGGAAGCACTATGCTAGAACTGACCCTAGCTTCAAGATATGAATACTATTCTTGGAGTAATGAAATCAACCCACAAGTACAACATACATCAAGGATAACTTTAAGAGCACCCCCTCGGAGAAGGTGTATAAACCTGGCAAATTGTGTATACTTCCCATGAAAAATATTAATTTTATTGGCAATTTTTTTTGTTTTTCTGGGAAAAAAAATCTTATTTGGCAAATCTTTTGCAATCGCTAAAGGTCTATGGAAAATCCTAGTGAATTGTAATTTTTTTAAAACCAATAAAATACTTTCATTGGCGATTAAAATCTATTTTCGAACCAATTAAATATTTTCATTGGTGAATTAAAACCTATTTTCGAACCAGTAAAATATTTCTGTGGGTGAATTAAACCTGTTTTCTAAATAATTTTTTTTGCGGGTGATTAAAATCTAATTTCAAACCAAAAAATATATTTTCATTGGCGAATTAAACCAATAAAAAAATTATTGGAGAATTGAATATAGTTTCAGACCAATAAAAAATTAATTAGCAAAATAAACTATTATGCCAATAAAAAATCATGCAGTGTGGCGAAAATATCAAATGTTACATATTGTTCTATTCTGAGACAAATTTTACACACATCGAAATTCCTTCATAAAGTGTCTGGAATGGGGACAAGTGTCAACATATTTATTATGTCTGAAGCAAGATGTCAACACAAATTAATAAAACAGACGACTGTTTGATGAATTTTTGATGGACAACTGTAGTTGCATTTTGGAAGAAAATGTCTAAAACACTAGACCTGCGACTTCAAATCTCTGGAATAAAACTTGAACTGTTAGATTTCCAAATTTCAATGGTTGACATTTCATACGAGAAACCCTTTGTGTAATCTTATGTTGACTTGCTACCTCCGGTTGCTGATTGTCTAAGTTGAAACATGAGCCATCAAAATTGTGTTGTTTACCGGCTCCTCATATCTAGTCTTTTTGGTCACTGCTTGGTGGGGAACAGGTTAACCTAGTAGGGTCCACTTTTTAAATGCTTTAGCAAATATTTTGAATTAGCCCTAAGAGACTTAAAGGGTGAGCTATTAAAGGTTTAAATAAGACACATGGGAAATTCCTTGGCAAGATGTTTTAATCTTAGCCATCCAATGTTGAAGAATTTAAGCAGACATTGGATGACTTGAGAAGTTAATGTGCGAGCATGTTGGAGGGCCTAGGTTAATCCTAATTGTTCCCTGCTAGCCCGTTGTTAGAAGATGCACAAGCAATAAACCCAATGGGCTAATGGTCGAACGCCACGTATCAGACTTCGTAGCCTGAAGAGAAGGTGGGGTCTGCTGAAAGATGAGTAAGCAATGCCATGTGGCAGAAAACTTCATCATGACCGTCCATCTTGCCATCTCATCAAGAGATCAATGACTAGAGTTTGAAATATTTTAGCAAATATTTTGAAGCAACCTTAAGAGAGTTAAAAGTTAAAGGGTGAGCTATTAAAGGTTTAAATAAGACACATGGGAAATTCCTCAGCAAGATGTTTTAATCTTAGCCATCCAATGTTGAAGAATTTAAGCAGACAACAGATGGCTTGAGAAGTTAATGTGCGAGCAGGTTGGAGGGCCCAGTTAATCCTAACCATTCCCTGCTAGCCCGTTGTCAGAAGATGCATGGGTGATAAACCCAACAGGCTAATGGGTGAATGCCACGTAGCAGACTTCACAGCCTGAAGAGAAGGTGGGGTCTGCTGAAAGATGAGTAAGCAATTCTGTGTGACAGAAAACTTCATCACGGTCGTCCATCTTGCCATCTTATAAAGAGATCAATGGCTAGAGTTTGAAATTGAGAAAGTGGCCATGGGAGTCATTCTACTTCATGCGAGTGAGCATTAATGGTGGTTTTAACGCCATAAAAACAATCTTTTTGCATAATTGAAACCTGTCTAAGTGTTTTAAAGCATATGGAGGCAATTTCAATCTCTCGAAGACTCAAGGCAATTTCAATCTCTTGAGGCAAATTTCAATCTCTCGAGGTAATTTCATTCTCTTGGCGATCAAAACTAGGGTTTTCAAAGAGTTCAAAGCCGTAAGTTAAAATCTCACCCTCTAAAATTCACTGCTTGTGCTCACTCTCGTGGTTCTGTCAATAGGAATTACTGGTAAATTTTCATTTCTTTTAGGTTTTTGCCTTCTTAGATTATTAAACTACAAAATTTGAGCTTTATTGTTGCTTTAAGTCAGAACCCTAGTTGTGAACCTGCAATTCTTGCTAAACTAAAAGCCTAATTTGCAAAATTCTCACCATAATGGCATGCCCACGAGCCCAAACCTCAAGCTCTAGAGAGACGAAAAGGCCCATAGTCCAGGACCTTCTTGATCAATTAAATCCCTCCACTAACAACAAAGTAAAAGGTCTGCTTATGTTCCAGGGTTCCAAAATTTAAGAAGGCCTCATAGATAAACATATCCATATCAAGGATGCCACCATACCACTTACAGGATGGTCATTGTTCAAGAACTGGTTTGGGAATAGCAATTTGAGTTCTCCTATATGTAACCCATGGAGATTGGACATGGAGAAATTGGTTGTCCCAAATGTCTACATGGACGTGGACTTGTTAAAAGCTGTGGCAACCAGATATGATTCTATCTCCAAAGTTGTCAGGATGTACAATGGGATCAAAATGGTAAAGATCAGTAGGGAAGAAATTGCTGAAGTTTTTCAACTTCATGAGTGGAATGAGGATTTGGTAAAAATTGTTTTGAAAGCCTTTAGGAGTGAATATGAGAAGACAAGAAAACCTTTAAACTCACAATGCTGCCAAATCATCTAGCATTAGTTGGCAAGGGAAAGGGGATGATTGTTATTGGTCCATCAGATAAGGAACCCTTCCCAATAAAGTATTTTGCTCCATATTTTCAGAAAACCTTCTATTCTTTGTGTCAAATCTTGGGGTTTGATCCTGCTTTTGGCATGTCAATGGGTTTCATGTATATGGTTGCTCATATCCAACACCCCACTTACAACATAGTATATGACTTTACTTCCTACTTGGCAAATAACATTCATGAAGGTTTATCATCATTAAAGAATGGTAAAGATTGGGTTCAGTTTTGGTGGTACTCACTATTAATGCACATGTTTTTATTCAAAAGGGCAAAATTATTTGAGAATGATATGAAGTTGGAAAAGGAGGAGGGTGGTGTTGAGTTGCATGTCTAATGTTGGACAAGAATTCTAGACAAGGATGATATAAAGTTTGATTTTGTGGTGTTTGAGAATGTCTTTGCATCAAAGTTGAGGAATGACCTAATCCTGAATCCACCAAGGATTCCAACTGAACTACATGATTTTCTCAAGCCAAAAGAAAGGAGGTCTAATTTAAAAATTGATCACAACTGGAGAGATGTCATCCCCTATCTAGATTGTACAATTCTTAGAGTCTATGGCACTATGGTTAGACCACATGTTCTCCCAAGAGATGTGCCACTGATAATTAGATTCCTTGAGGTCATTTGGCAGTTGGGTAATGTTGAAGATGGCCACTTGTTAAACATGAGGAAAGGAACCTTCTTCCCAACATGGATAGTTTTTGCAGACTTTGTGATGACTGGTGGAGGGTGGAGAAAAATGGATGAATTACTTGAACCATACAACATGAGGAGAATGCGCCCAAGAAATCATGATCCTGAAGGTTTAATGGCTGCATTGAAAGCGAGGATCAGAAGCAACGAGTTCATACATAACTTCTATTTCCCTGAAGATGTTATTAGGAACATCTTTAATTACCAAATACAGGAGGAAAAGATGGCAAAATGGATCACCTATGATAAGATGGTAAGGGAAAAATGGAAGATTGGTCCCCAATATGACCCCCTGTGGCTGCCTCAATTCAAAAATGAATTGCAAAAAGTTGAATATATGCTCCAAAATTTTGAGCAAGTGGTTGGCAGGATGAAAGGAGAGAGATTGGTTGCTGACAAAGGAAAGACTGTGGTTGGGGAAGAATAGGAAAAGGATAAGGGGAAGGCCCTAGTGTTGGAGGAAAGGCCTACCTACCAACCACCACAAAAGATCAGAGTCTTTACAAGGAGGAAATGTATTGTGAGGAAGCAACAATCTATTGCCACCCCAACTGCATCTGAGGATTCTAAGCCTGGGGGGTCAAGAGCTTCCTCACCATTGCATGAAATGCCATCACTGTCTCCCCCAAGGCAAGTAGCTCCACAAGTGATTGAGGTGGATTCACCTCCAAGACAACCACTACCAAAGAAGAAAAAGGTTGAACAAAGTAGCTTGGTGGATTATCCAGATGACTCGGGTGATGATAACATTATCACTGAGGAGGATATGAGACATGGAATGCCCTCTCCCCCTAGGGAGATAATAGAACTAGAAAGTAGCCTCAGGTTGGGCAAGGCAGACCTCAAGGGGATGAGCAACATACATGACCTTAGGGAGGAAGCTTGCAAGACCTTCATGACAGATGATTCATTTGTCTAGACCCCTGCTTTTAGAGAGTTTGCTTGGAGGGCAAGGAGAGATGAATATGTCGATAATGTTTCCAAAAAGAGAAGCTTAAACCCTGAATTACCAGAAGTAGTTATTTAGGCTGAGGTTAGAAAGGAAATGAAAGAACAGTTTCAGAAGATAACAGTTGAAAAAGGTAGAGAGATGGTGAAGGAAAGTGGTATTTTATTGCTGCCAAAGTGGGATTTAGCCTTAGCAATTGCTTTTGACATAGTGTGGAGGCATGACAAATCATTGTATGAAATAGAGGAGGAAGCAAAATTGGCTTTATAAGGGTGTGCTTTCAGTGAAGAATGGGAAACAGTTGTTATTTGGGCATTGGCCCCAGGTGCAAGGAAACCTATAGTTGCCAAGCCTCCTCCAAACAGAAGTGGAGGGCTAATTATTAAGAGAGTGTCTGATACCCTAGCAATTGAGGTAACAAACATGTCAGTGAACGTTACCAAATTCGCAAAGGCAACAATAGAGAATATCATTGAGGAAAGAGATCAATATAGATCCAAGTATAATGACATGGTTGTAGAGTATAATGATAGTCAACAAAAGGTTGCCAAGTTGGAAACTGAAGTGGCATGGTTAAAGCAACAATTGAAAAATATGCATGCTCATGCCCCAACACAGACTAACTCAGTTGTCCTTCCAGAAGTTTCAATGGAAATCATTCCATACAATCTTAGAGATGCACCCCTATCCCTTGCAGTTGAGAAGCCAAGCACATCAGGTGCAACTCCATCAAGTGAGCCTACTAAAGAGGAATTATTGGATCAAACTGAGACGTACAAGAAATTGCTGTCACAAATCAATGAATTAATTTATTCAAGTAATATGAAGATTGTAACTATAGTTCTTGAATACTTGAATAAAGGGATTGATAGGAGATTAATTAACATTCATTCTAATTATTCTTCTATGTTTGATGCCATAAAGGATTTTGATAAGAATAAGGATGTTGTAACATCATTAATGGATACATGGATCCCTAGATCCTAGGCATTAAGAGACATGGCAATTGCAACCAAGCATGTCAAGGATTCACCTCCTAACATTGTCCCAACTCTCAGGCTTCTAAATTTAATTAAGGATTTTTAGGGGTTGGTAGGTCCTTTAGAAATAAATATCAGGGAGCTTGTCAAAAAGTTTGATGAATGGAATTTCTGTCTGCTTCTTGGTATTTTGAGTGAAAACGGTGGGGTTAAACCTCTACAATTGTGGAAGGACCAGGTAAAACAAATAATATCTGCTCAAGTTAAGCTCATATGTGACACTGTTGATTTAGATATGTTGAGAAGCAGCATGGATAAGCTGATTCACACTGGCATTTTCTTAGAGGAATTTGACAAGGAAGCTAATCAAGTGGTTATCAAGTACACACCTTACAGGACCAAAGCAGACAAACTTGTCAATTTCATTTGGCCAACAGAGGAGGAGTATCAGCTATGGAGGTCCAACTATTGTATTGGTGATTATTGTATTATTCATTTATTGAATATATTTGATTTGAGATGACTTTTGTTGAAATTAGAAAAAAAAGAATTACTCCCTCTTTTTATAGTATTTATTATTAGTTTATTGTATATAAAATTGGTCGGATCTTACATATCAATTTACAAATATTGTGCTCCTTTTAATTCAAAATTGGTGACATGTGTCATGGACTGCATACAACATACGTGGAACATAGTTTGGAAACACTATTAAGTATTATCTATATACTTACATCAAATCAAGTATAAATATTTTTATGCAAATTAAATTCACTTGAAAAGATATATCATATCACTTAAATATTGGCACGCTTGCAAAGATATCCCAAAGCTTTGAGCCAAGCGGCATTAATGAAGCCTAGCTCTATTTAATGGAGCCCAACAACGCTTTCTCATACCAAAGATTGAAGCTAGCTTAACAAAGAAAATGGATACACCAATTTGCCTTATAGTGCTGCGAAGGCAAATTGCTTTCTTGGGATTCATCACAAACTCAAGGCTTCAAGTGATAACGAAGCCTCACATAATTGCCTGTTTGTGCTTCTTGGAGTTGGAAGCCATGAAAATGGTGCATGTGAGGGATTCCCTAATAGATAGGAATAGATACAAAGTGAATTTTGACATAGCTTCTTAGTTCTTGGCGTCATTGTTGGACCTTGGAGGTGTGAAGGTGGATATTCTTATTCTGTTGCGAGAAATTTTCAAGCTAGATTTTTTGGGTAATGATTTGTAGGTGGTTCTTGGGGCAGAGATGAGTGTGGGGATTCCATGGTCTTCTGACCTATCATTGGTGGTTTTTGGGGCAGAGATGGGTGTGGTGGTTCCGCGGTTTCTCTTTCTTCTCAACATGACAGATGGGGCTCTCAACCACCACCGTCACTGGGCCACCATCGGTTGAAATTTTCTAAAGTGCACTTGAGCTCTGGACACGGAGCCAAATATGGAATGGGTGCTGCGCTTCCCAGAGCTAGTGGAAACATGCGATTTCTATGGTTTCCCTTAGCCAGCGTTTTGATTTTTGCAATGCAATTTTGATGTAATATTATTGTATGTAATACAATTATACATGAGAATTTTTTGTAAGACTATGCTAGTGGTGTAGCTATCCCCCAAATGTAAGATTTTTTTGAATTAATATCAATTGAATACCCCCTTTCAGAGCTTAAATTTAATAGTTGTATAGCTGTATTTAGGCATTTTTACTGTAAAATACAATCAAAATTTTAAAAAGACTGTATCATATGAAAGGAGAGATATAGGATTATGTTTATATATATATTTGGTTTGAGGTTTCTATATAATCTACTTAGACTAATGTATGCCATAGTATTTGAAAGGAAGCATTGAATAGATTACTGTCATAAGAAAATTGCTTGACAGGCAAGGTCGATTGTCAAATTTAAGCCTTGCGAGCCACTTTGTAGATTTAAAACATAAAAAATATTTGCATGTAGTTTTAAAAAATAAATCAATACAAATAAAAAAAGAAAGTTGCCAGCAAAATTACAAATTACATTATAAATTATTTATATCATAAATTACTCGACCATTCGATGAACATTTGATGGATGGTTGTAACTTTACATTCTGGAATGAAATGCATAAGACGCTAGGCTTGTGAACTTAAATCTCTAGAATCACCCTATAACCATTAGATTTACAAAGATCAACGGTTTAAAAATTGTTGTGAGCTTTCAATGCAGGATAGCTATCAGCCATGTACTAATTGTGTAGTTTGGAAGCAACACGTTGACTTGACATTTCATTCACTTTAATATTTTTTTACTTTATAAAAAAATAAACTTTCTACTGCTAAGTGATTTTATTTTTAAGTGAGAGGGTCAGCACACGAGGAGATTTCAAATTGCTAATTGTAGTGCACCAGGGATATTTCAGAATTCAGATTGCTTATTGTAGTGCCACTTCCAACAAAGCCAGTAAGACAAAAGACATAATTCCTAGGCTACGTTTCATCGTTTCTTAAAATCTTATTTTGTCAAACTTTTTTCTTAAAAATTTATTTTGTCAAACTTTGGGGTTAGGGTTAAGAGACTTAAGAAAAAATAAGGACTTAAGAGGGAATTCACAATTTCACACTGTATGAGAATGTCTACCACCACTAGCAGACCAAACAAAGTTTTTGGGAAAGGCAGAGCAAGTTTTGAAAGAAAAATAGATTATTCTAGATTGCTTAAAACCTCAGGTTTGATTGATGAATACCATGACATTTATGATTCTAACATCTATGGTAGACTTACCTCATAACTTAGATTTTCATGTGAGAATAAGGATGCCAAGAAAAAGCAAGTTAATAACTTATCAATGCACCATGGGTAACTGGATTAGGGTGCATGATGTTACATGAGGTTTTCCCTTGCCCATAATTTATCATGGTCTGTGCCCACAATTATGATGATAACAAAAGAGCAATTGTAAATAAGGATACCAAAGAAGAAATTTTACCCATTAATGCAGAAGAATTTGGAAAAGTGTTGGGGTTTAGAACCAAAGAATTTGGAGACGTCCACATTGACCTAGAAAAGCTTGCTAGTGATTATGAAGTAGTGGATGAAAGGGACAAAAATGTTTTCCTAAATAAAATAGTTCAAGAAAATAACAAGTTGAAAAGTAACCATAAGCCTCCTTATCCTTTGCAAAATTTTAAATCATGGGCTCAGGATACTATTTCCATGCTAGCATTTTGCCTCGGGCTGAATAGCAATTGAGAAGTGGATGCAAGCCTCCTTGAAATGGTATATAATATCCATTATGGTATTGGTGTACATGTCAAATATAAATTTATTGAGCACATTTTAGAATCCATGCATAAACAATTTTTAATGATTAAAGGAGGTTCTACCAAGACATTTAGGTTCACAACCTACTTGTGCTATTTTTTTCTATTCAAATTTAGTGGAATGTTTTAGACCAACAAGCTTTAGATTCAACCCTATAGTAATGTTGAGGAAAAGAAAATGGCTCCAGTATATGATTGGACCACTAAGATAAGGATGCATGATTCTCAAAGGAACTACAATCATTTTGTAGACAACTTTTTGGCTCCATTGCATCAAGCAATTACAAATAGTCCAATGCCTAGATTGCCTATATCATGTAGAGATTTCATTCAACTAGGAAAAGAAATACAATTGGCTGATTGGTACTTATTGGAAGAATATACTGTGCTAAGATTTTATGGATCAGGAGTACAGCCATACAAACTTCCAATACATGTGATAGAAAGGGTTTTTGCATTGGAATATGTAAGGCAGATGCAGAGTACTGATGAACTACACTTTGTCGGTTAGCAAAAGATCTTATTTCCTTCTTTACCTATTTCATGTGGAGGGTTCACATTGGAGAGAAAAACACTTAAGGTGGCACATGATCTTTTGAAATTTTTTGATTTTGATATTGCATGTCACTAGCAGTACAATCCATGTGACACCATTAAAACAATGATTGTGGCCAATAGGAATGCTACAAGTAGAATTCAACATCAAAGTAAACCCTTGCTTGAAAACTTGAGAAACAAGGATTCTTAGGATGAGGTCAAAATAGAAATGGAGAAAACTATTACTGAGAAAGGTATTTCTTTTAAACAATTGTCAGCAGAAATTATGGCATTGCACCAAAATACAGGAGCACTAGCATTGGAAGAGAATCAAATCAAGAGGTACAACAATTTTAATGAAAAAAGTGATAAACCATCTATTAGAGTAAAAATGCCAGAATCTCTAGATATGTTTGTTACAAGCAAAAATTGGTCACGATAAAAAATTACTGCCTTTTGGTCTATGAGGAAAGAGCTAGGTGAACCAAGAACTGTTGCAGAGTTTAGAGAAATCGATGAAGATGATGAGTTTAGCAAATTGTGGAATATAGAGCATCCCTATGAATGTGAAGATGAAGAAACTGATATTGATGATGAACCTGATGATGATAGGGATGAACAAAACAATTTTAAACCTGGTTTAAGTCAGACCACAAAAGAAGAATATACTTTAGGAGCAGCCATAGCTGAAAATATGGGTTATCATGGTGGTGGTTTGGGGTCACAAGGACAAGGCATTTGGAACCCAATAGATTTAGTCACCAGAAAACAAGTTGATAAACGAGGCCTTGGAGCTGAATAAACTGATAAAATAGACCAAAGACATACAAGTATAGCTGAGAGAATTCATTTTGTTACAGTTTCAAATCCTAATCCTCATGGTCAGATGCAATCACAACTTGGACATGCCCATGGTGGAGATCCTAGTGCGACTGGCACTCCCACTAGTGGAGAACTTAGTCAACATGTGTTACAACAATAGGTCCAACAACAAATTACACACAAGAGGACACCAATACAATATACCACATAAACACTCAGTGATCAAGAGATACAAAAGAGACAAAGGATTATGATAGGTCCAAGTCCAACTACTAGTTCCACCACAAAGGAGTTATTTCCAGGCACTCCCCTAGTTAGTGTGGCTGCAACAAAAATTGCAAGTACTCCTATTCCTTCACAATTCAAGCATTCCCTTATTCCTACATCCCCAGGTTTTGATTACATTCAAGAGTTTAAAAATAAATTAGAATTGTATAATGATGCAGAGCAGGGAATAAGGAAACTGATCATTGATTGTTGTCTTGGTTGAGGCTGCATAGTATGGACTGTCTCCTTGCTCTCATTCTGGTTCTAAGCTTGGGAAGGGCAACCAATATGGTTTTGAATGCATGGTTGACTTTCTAGACCTTTCAAGGTAATTGAAACACCTTTAGATATGACTAATCACACCTCTCAAAGGCAGACAAGAAGAGTTCTCAAGACTCCTAATTGACTATCCTAGTATGACAGTTTTCTCCTTCAATGAATATGGTGTCAAGAGGTGAAATATGCACAAACCAATGACATATGGGATAACAAATGGACTGACCTACAACTAAACCTTAGACTACCTTTATATGACCAATAGACTCCTATGAGACTCATCAAATCACTTCAAATCCTTTCTTACTGATCAAGTATGGGGTTGTTCTCATTATGAAATGCATTGCTTCAACAAGACTAAAAGGTGCTACAAGTTAGTTCATATGCTTGAACACTTTGTCAGTACTCTAAGACATCATGAAAGTCACTAACATGATTGACTAATACTCATAAAACCCACCGAACACCCTAACTACCTATCTCACCTATCGTTCCTTCACAAATTGACCTACTTGCTTGTAGCCCTAGAAATGGGGTTTTTAGAGATAAACTTGCAGAATATATGACAAACCCATGAGTGAACTTGGTTTTTGAATACCTGTTAGAAATTTACAACACATATCTAACATGCAATGGATGTTGTTTTGGAACATATGCCAAAAAAAGTGTATGTTCTTGTTGTTATAGGCCTAATTAGGCCTTCTACACATAACAACTAGTCTCCAACTTATTTTTCAGCCTCTGAAACTAGTTCTAGAGCATCAATCATGCTACAAGTGGTTTTATTTTATTGATTTTAAGGTTATTTGGTCAATCCAAGCCAACTACTCTTCAAATCACAAGTCCACCAATGCTTAAATTGCCTAATACATGATGATATTAGGCCTTAACTGCTGCAACAGACCTCCTGTACCAGTTCCCTGCCCCTGCATTATCAAAAATAGTCAAACACAACCAAAAGGAGTCCATTCCATCCATTATTAAGTTATGGTAGAGATGGAATGGTCAAGAAAACCATCGTTTTCTTTAAAACCCTTAAAACTAGGGTATGAAACCAAAAATCAGAAATGTGATTGTAAAATTCTTAAAGATCTATGATATTCCTCCTAATATAACTAAAATGAAAACTCACAACATCTATTTTATGATTCCACACATTTTTCCCCTTGATAGTACAGTACGGTTGTAAGGATGGCGTGAGAATAGCAAATATCCAAAAAATTGCAAGAAAACTGTCAAAAACTTCTATTCTTTCTCTTCAAGTTTCTTCACCTCCTCTTGCTCAATCTGTATGAGGTATTTTAAGAATGTTTACAAAGAAAATCCACGATTACCTCCACTCCCCAACATGGAAAAGCCTTAAAACTAGGCATTAAGGCCATTGCACCTAAAAATAGCCGGTCCACTCAACATAGGACTTAAGACCCATAACTAGAAACTCTTAATTTAGACTCCCACTACATGATTATGCCATGAAATGGATTTATTACAATATTATGAAAACAAAATCACTATGTCTCTTATTAGTGAGACCATTACACCAAAATTTGACTAAGGAACAAACTATCTTGACTAGGAAAAATGACTAGAATCATGAACTTGCTAGGTGCCCTGTACCATATAAAAAAGAAAAGAAGCAACTGATGGAGAGTGTGCCTACTGTAACTTTAGAGCCTGCAATAACCATGATATTACCCACATTTGACACAAATTTAGAAATCATGGAATACATAATTGTTGTTCCCACAGTTCAAAATAAGCCAGAAAATCAGATGGATCGATCTAAATTTCAGGTGAGAAGTTTGCAATTTGATTTTTTTGGATTAAAAAATACTGACAAAATTAATATATCAAAGAAGAACAATGAATTGGTGTACACATCATTGCTAAAGCATGATAGAGAGAAAAAAAAGTTGCAGAATCAAATAGAAAAATTACAAGTAGACTTAGCAAATGAGAAAGCAAAGAGGGAAGCAACATATAACAAGAGCAATGAATTAGAAAAAAGAATAAAAAAATCTACCTCTACATAAACAAGCAAAGAGGATAAGCAAACAGAAGTGGAATTGAATGGACTAAAGCAAAGGTTAGATGAGAGCAAAAAGAAATATGATGAGGAAAAATCCACTTCAGAAAAATTAAGACAAAGCATTGGGAAAGCAAATGAATAGTGGGAACAAAAATTAGAGAAAGAGAAAAAAATGAAACATTGGCCGCAGAGCTCATGGAAGCAAAAAATGAAGTAAAATATTGTCAAAATAAGTTAACTAAATTTTGTAGACAAACAATGAGGCACATGAAACAAAAGATCTGGGAGGAAATAATGCAAAGGATTGATCATTTGTGTGAATTATTTCAATTGATTGATGCCATGAGACTACATCATAATAAGCTGAGAAAATATTTAATGGACAACAAAAATGTGCAACTACAGGTAGAAGAGAAATCTACTTGAATCAAATTCTAGAAATAGTCTACAAAGCCAGTGACAATGAATTGATTTCAAAAGGCATTACTAATAGGATTGAATCCTCAATGAAGGTGACATCTATTATTCAAAAGTGTTCAAAAATGCATGAAACAACATAATTTGTGATTGAGACTACAACAAAGATTAAGGAGGATGAAAAGGTAAGGAACTTGACAAAGCTTGGTTTGCCATAGGCTTTTGACACAAATGAGCGACTCATTGGAAAGGATAATTTTAGAAAGAAGATGGAGGATGCAAGGAAGATTGATTTGGACCAGTTTCCTCAGAACCCAAATGAGGTGAACTTTTTGGATTGCATCAAACCACTGATAATCTTGAATGTATCTTTGGCTGAAACATTCAAGTTAGGATCCAAATTGAAATTTGATCATACATTGTTAACAAAAATTCAAGTCAGACAACATCAGCTAGAAGAAATGACAATTCCACCACTTGAATAGTGGAATTTGCTAAAAAAGCTATTACAATGATTTGATATTGATAATATGAGTTTCCAAGTTCCAACTCATCTCTGTGTAGAGTTATCTTTGAGCAAGATTTTACATTGCCTCTATGTATTCCTTCATTTGAAAATCAATAGAAAACTCAAATTCAGTAATGTGTTGATGTTCAATTATTTGTATTATTTATTTTCTCAATTGAATAAAAACTTTAGTTTCAACTACTAGATACACATTCAACGATTGTTGATGTTCATTGTTGTATATGCTACTATTGTTAATATGTTATTAAGCATTGCCATTGAATTGAGAGATGAATCACTGTGGTGGCACCTACTTAAGTTTAGGGTTTTAATCTTATTCTTCATGTATTTTTCCCCATTTTCCATTAAAAATTATAAGTCTTTGCCCTTTGAAGAGATCCATTAAACCTAGGTCACTAAGCTCATGCACTTTATTTCTGATTCTCTGTTGACCGCTTGTGGTAGGTTTCTGGTCCCTTAAGTTACAAATTTAAGCCTTTATACCTGTTAGGTGACCGGCCTCGTGCTCTAGGTTTTACCTTCTGTGGTTTGTGAAAAAGTAAATATATATCCTAAGTTTCCCATAAGTTATAAAGTTTAATAAAGTGAAAATCACAGCATCGCAGTGCATCATCAATGATGTCACCACCCTACTGCGCGACATGGTCACACCTGTCATAAGAATCTATGCTTATGCCCCATTACATTTTTATAAAAGTGGTCTGAGGGAAAGTCTTGATCTAATAGTTGTGCTTTGTCGCAAGGGTATCTTGCAGGAAGGAATCTTCATCGCGCAGTCTTGAGATGGCGACACTTGGCAATGAATGTACATCCTATGTGGCTCGTCTTGATTGGTCAAAGACTTTTCAAACATGATGATCGAGATTTTGAAATCTCACGGGTGAATGGTGGTCATGGATCTTGCAGGAATGAATTCAAATCAATGGTGCAGGTTTAAACTTTTATGGTGAACGTTGAAGGTGTCCTGTGGCACGAATGAAAGGTAATACCTGACTCCCGAGGTTACCTCCATTAATGTAGTAGAAGCTATGTTGTGAAGCTTAAAAAGGAAGAAAAGTTAGGGCTTTACACATTAGTTCTTCAAGCACATACAAATTTCAGGTGCATAGAGAATTCTCAAGCGGGTGAAGAGTGAAAATTTGGGACTCTGCAAGTTTCAAACTAGTAAGTTCATTATGTCTTCTTGTGCCTGGCATATTTTAAAGTTGATTGCTTGATTAAGGAGGTAGATAATTGCCTGTAAATGAAACCCTAGCTTGCTATGATAAGTGAAAAAATGAGTCAAGCTAGCTAGCCCTCCACTTCTAAGTGCGACTTAGATGAGGATCTTATGATCTAGCTTCTAGGTTCTACTAGAAGGGCTTTGAATCTTCATGGTCCAGGTGGGTGCGATGATAAATTTCTTGATTATTGCTACAACTGTAGAGATGCTATTCTTCCTATTCCTAGTTGGATCCTGTTTGAACATTGGCATAGAAAAATGGATTATAAGGCCCCCATCTATCATGCCTAGTAATTTGATCTAGCCAAGCTTATTTGCTCCAGTGTTTTCCCTAACCTTGACCTAGTTAGGGCAATAGCAATGAGATATGATCCTGCTACAAGGATGGTCATAGCAGGAAATGGCACAAAAATGATTAAACTCACGAAAGGATACATTGCCTTTGCATTCAACTTAGACCCTGCAGCTAAGAAGTCAATTGACCTAGCTACTTTGAAGAAGAAATATCATACTGTCAAACATGTTTATAGGGAGTACAACCTAGCCAAGCACAGGCCAAAGTGTGTAGATGGCAAATTAGTGAAGATTTTGGCCAATGAACAGGAGCCTTTTCACTATAGCATGTTCATGGATTACTTTTTCAGGACTTATTACAATTTGTGCCAGGTATTGGGCAGGGATGCCTTGGATAATATGCCCATTGCTCTAATGATGATGGCAGTTGACATTCAAAGTTAGGATCCTAAAGAGCCATATGATTATGCCACTTACATTGCTAACAAGATGCACAAACAAATGATAGAAATTAAGAACAATATGTCTAAGTCGGATGTCCTTGTTGAATTCACATGGTACTCCATGCTATGTCACATGATTCTATTTTCTTTAGTTGGGATGTGGTACCATAACTTGCATGTCAAAATGATAGATGCTCAGGGAAATATGCTGCCAGTGCAGGTATGGACTTGTATGTTGGATATGCATTGCACTACCATAGATTATGTAATTTTTGAAGAGTATTTTGTGAGAAGGATACTTGGTTTCCTGGAGCTAGAGGGTGAGAGGCTACACCCAGATGTACTGGATTTCCTAAGGCCTTTGGACATGACCCCTCATTTGGGGATTGACCACAATTGGGGTGACTAGTTCTTTCATGAGCACACTACTTGTATCAGGGTCTATGGATGTTAGACCCCACCCCATATCTTGCCTAAATATGTGCCTAAAAGAGTGGAATTCTTAGAAATCATTAGATAATTAAATGATTCAGACAAGGAGCACTTGAGGCGTCATAAGAAGGGCTCAGTCTTTCCCTCTTCCCTCAGATTTAGTGATTTTTTTATAACTGACAAGAGTGGGCTCAATCAGATCTATTTAGTAATGCAATGTTTTGGGATGTATTTGGAGCATCCAAGGATTTTTGACCCTGAAGGCTTCATCAATAGGGTAAGGGTCAACAAAGCAAGGCCAAGGTATACTCATCAAGTTGACCTGAATGAGGATCATGTTAGGAACTGCTTTACTATGGATGAGGTCCATCACTTGAGAATCAAGTGGGACACCATAATGGTGGGTGAGAGAATGAGAAAAAATATAAATGCAACATATTAGGGTGCCTTCTCAGAAGTGCAAGACCCCATTCAGAGAATTGAGAAGATGCTGGAAAATGTAGAGCAATTAATTGCTTCTGACCCTATAGGAGAAGAAAGACCAAAATATCAACCTAGCATCTCTAGCAAAGGATATGCAGTCAAGAGGGAGTCAATTGACCCCTCCCATGCCAAGAAAGCAAAAATTATTGATTTGGAAAACCCTGAAGAACTTGAAGTGGTAGATTTAGAAGGGGAGGTAGGGGAACATGTACAAGAAGCTACCCATCAGGTGAATTCACTTGATAGAGTAAGATCCAATTCATCCCTTGAAAATAGGGCAATCAGAACAATGAGAAGCCAAACTGTAGACATTGAAGATGTTAAGAGTAATGGCTTGCAACAAATTTTTAGAGGATGATGAATTTATAAATACTCCTGAATTTAGGAGTTATGTATTAAAAGTAAGAAATGAAGAGTTTCAGAAAAGGATTGAAGATGCTAAGAGTGGAGCAGACCCTACTTAATATGAGGCCATAACACAAAGGGTCTTAAAAGAAGTCAATGAATCCATTAGTGCAATGACTCTAGAGGAGGGGAGGGTATTGGTTGCAAAGAGTAACATCTTTCTTCTTCCTCATTGGACCTTCTCAAATGCAATTGCATTTGACACAATTACCAGAGAAGACTCTAATATAATAGGTGAACAGATAGATAAGGCTCTCTTTGGTGCAACCTTCAATCCTAGGTTTGAAACATTGGCTATATGGGCTCTAACCCCAAATAATAACAAGCCTAGGGTTGAATTGGGGGAATTGATAGGAGATGTGCTAATAAAGAGGGTATCTGACATCCCTGCTCCCCAAGCTACAAGATTGAATGTGTAGACTACACAATTTGTAGAAGCAGTCACCAACAAATTGCAGAATGATCACAATGAGCTACAACTCAATTATGCCTAGGCAGTTGTGGAGATAAATAGACTAAAGCAACAATTGTCATTAAGGGCTAGCACTTCAGTTCCCCCACTAGTGATTGCAACAGCAGAGTCCTTCCCAGTTGATATAGAGCCTCTATTGACTAAAATCAGAGAGCTGAAGGAAGAGGTGAAGAAATTGGAGGAGGAGAAAAAGAGTACAATAAAGGACATGGTCACAAATTTGATACATAACAGGGTGACCAAACTCTTGGCAAGGGTAGATGAGACCTTGAGGTCTTATTCACAACTAAGGATTGCCTATGAAAAGCATGAATCAGATAAGGAGAGGCTTTCAGTTGTGAAAACAAGATGGTTGCCAAGAACTACAGAAGTCAGGGATCTCCTTAGGTGCTCAAGGTTTGATGCACAGGCACCTCCTGAGATAAAAATGGTAGCAGATATGTTGAAACATTGTGAGGATATTGCCAACTTTCAATTAAGATTGGATAAAGTTTTGGTAGATAAGAAGCATGCTATAGAAAAATGGATACAAAGTGGCTGCCAAATATTTTGTAAGGTGATGGGAAAACTAAAGACTTAGACAAGTGGAAAACAAAAATAAAAGAAAATGCCTACCAACTAATTTCTAGTTGTTATACTGATGGCGATCCAACTATGAAGATGTTGAGTTTAGCACTTGACAAGCTACATATAGTTGAGATAAATTTTGAAATATTTTGTAAGGAAGTGAAGATTTGGTTGTATGCCTGGTACATTAGTCATAATGGCAGAATTATAGAGATAATCTCATTCCAATGGCCATCTGAAAAGACATATAACGAATGGACAGAAAAAAATGGGCCTACAATTGCATGATTGAAAGGAAAGGCCAACCACCACCTCCCCTGCATTAATGAGGCAGATCTCCTTCAAGTGGCTGCATATCCTCCAAGTCTATCTACCTTTTCTCTTCTTCTCTCTATTGCAGTAAATGTTCTCAATGCCAAAGAGGGTGGTGCATTGTATCAAACATTCTCTGAAGTGACATTGTAATTAATGCTGAGTACACATTCTTAGTCTATAAAAGAACTGTGTTACTCATTTTTTGTTGTTGTTGAAGATTTTGGAAACTCTTGGAGAGTAAATAAAATACAAGTTCTACTAGGTTGTCTCATCTCTTGTCTTGTAAGTCTATGAGATATGTGTTGAATGTATTTTTGCATTAAGTTTTATCAATTTCATGTTGATTACAAATGAGAAATGCTTCTTGCATGTATTCTGTTAACTGTCTCCATGGTTGTATGTGTTCTTCTTTTGAATCTAATGACTAAGGGTTATTTGAGATTCTAGAATATAGGTTTTCTATAATTCATAAACTATGAAAAATGATGCAGAATCACATATCAAATCAAAAACCAAAATTCTACTTCACTACAAATTTTTTTATGTTTTATGCACAAATCAACTTTAGCAAGGAAAATATTAAGCATTGAGTTGAATGATGAATCATTGAGTACATGTAAAACTTATCAGTATGACACTATTAAAATATGAAATAATTAATAATATGTTAATGTATTCAATTTGATTCACAATTTCAAGGAATACAATATAAAATATCATCAACTATATTTTTGGAATATGATTCATGAAATGCAGTATAAATACCTAAAAACTGCTAATTCACTTCTATTTCCCAAATCAAGTCAGGGTCCTCAAACTGGCATTCAGATAAAGAAAAAGAGTCATCTTGATTCTAAGTCTGGTCTTCATTTTCTTCATCTTCATTCTGAGTCTGAAAGTTAAATTCATCAGTCATTGTGTCATTGTCATTTGTCCCACCACCACCAGTGTTTGAACTTGAAGTGTTGCACAACCCTCTTCTTTCGCATATGGACTTCCAGATTGTAAGTGCCCTTTCATAAGGAAATTTTTTGACATTATACGCACTTCCTAACACCCTCAAGAAATTTTCCAAATTCTTGTCTTGTTTGTTTCTTATCTTTGATTTCAAAAACCCCAATGCACTGAAAACTCTCTCATCTTCCACTGAACCCAATATCATTGTTTGACATAAAACAACAAGTTTGAAATATTCTAATATCGAATCACTTAATATTTCACTCTGACCCAATTTTTTCCAAGCCTTTGTTATTGATCCTACTTCGAAGGGATTCTCCATGGCATTAAACTAGTCTATCATACTTCTTGCAAATCGACTACATTGTCCTCTAAGCTTATTTCCATCTATAATTCCTTCTATTGTCTGTCCATTGCATTTTGCACTTTTGAAAAGTATGTGGTCAAGGTAGTTACTTTTTGATGAAAAAAACTTGGGCTATCTCGGTGGCCTTGAACCCAAAATTGAGAATACACAATAGACATGGCATCAAATATTTCTTCTCAAAGGAATCGATTATAAATATCTGTTGAAAGATTGCTTGCAATTTCCTTCAAATTATTACTAACAGATTCAACAATGCCATCAAAATCTTCCTTTCTAATAGGTACTTCTCTGATAGAGTGCCTGACCATCTTACAATGGTGCATTAGTATCTCAAATCCATGTACAAAAGCACATAACTCCTCACTTGCATTAAACTGTAAATAATTTTTAGGATGATTCAAATCTGTAATTATCTGCCACCTAAAAAAATTGGGCTTTGAGAAGTTAGATCTAGATATAGATTATTGAGGGCCATGCATGTCATTCTACGTAGTTTGGTAGACTCATAGATATACATAGTTCTGTCTTGGGATTTCTTCACAAGATTGTAAATTTCATCAAGCATGGGGAGAAGACTATCTAAAGTTAAGAGTGTCTCCATATCACTTAACCTATGTAAGAGGTCAGGAGCTTTGTCTACTGTGTTGCGATCCTCGTACATTATTCCAATCAAGGATGGATATTCTGAAAGAACTCATTGCAATGTTCCATGCAAGGAGATCTATCTGGTATCAACATCCTTTAGAAGATTGTTTCCTACTATTATTCCCTCAGCAAAATTTTGAAATTCTTCAAAATGTTTGGGACTTCTGCAGAAGTATGCGTGGAGCTCACAGACTAGATTTTTAACTTTTGATACTGTAGGAAACTTGCTTACAATTTTAAATGTTAAATTCATTCTGTGGGCCATGTAGTGAATGGAAAGCATGTGTGGTGCACAAGTAGTTTGTAATTTTTTGCAAAGATCGATCCTATGACCTTGCATTACTATAGCTCCATCAGCTCCTAAACACACCAACTTTTTGGCAATTGTTAAGTCATCCATACCTGCAATTTTATTTGAAGACTTCTTAACTAGTTCAAAAAGATTTTGTAATGTTAAACTATCCTTAATTTTATGAACACAGAGTAGATGAGCTTGGCGGACATGTTCTTTTATAGTATACACATGCATACAGAACCAAGAAGTATTATCTACTACAGTAACTTGATCTAAAGATAATGAAATGAAGTTTGACTCTTTTACATTCTCCTTTAAATCTTTCTTTTCCACCGCAACGAGACAATTTTCCCATTCCCATCCAACGTTTATTGACCAATGTGTGCTAGGATAGTGAGGAACACTCAAAAAAGATAATAAATTACTATACTCTGACTAGTCTATCATAGGATGCCTTCTGGACAAAATATGAAAAACAACACTCATCTGAACAATTTTTGCTAGTTGTGCTCCTTCTAGTGCTTTTCCAAATTGAGCCTTGATTGTACCTCCACTTGTAGCAAGCTTCGTTCTTTTTTTATTATGCACATCATATTCCATGACATACTTCACATGAAGACATTCTTCCTTTGATTTCCATCTTACTATTGATGTTTTCTTTCTGTCTAAGATTTGTTTTTCATAAACTTTACCTATATGCTTTTCTATAGTGTCAAGCTTTAGCTACAATTTCTTATCTCTTTTACATTTCTAACTACAAATCATACACTTGCATTCTGTTGGTTGTTCATCTTTGTTTTCTTTCTCCACTGGTTCAATGAATGGGTACTTTGACACCCAATCAAGCTGAAAATTCCTTGAAATTTCCCACTCGCACCCCAGTTTTGAATCTTTTGATTTTCCTTTTCTTTTCTTCTTACCAACATCATCTACATCACCAACATTTTCTTTTTTCATCCAAGTCAATTATCTCAATTTGGCTAACCAGGGTATCCCTTGGAACATCTTCTGTGGTATTGCCATCCTCATTTTGGCTAACTAGAGTTTCCCTTGGAACATCTTCTGCAGTATTACCATCCTCATTCTGGCTAACCAGGGTTTCCCTTGGAACATCTTCTGCGGTATTGCCATCCCCATTCTGGCTAACTAGGGTATCCCTTGAAACATCTTCTGTGGTATTGTCATCCTCATTCTAGATAACCAGGGTATCCCTTGGAACATCTTCTGCGGTATTGCCATCCTCATTTGACTCAATGACAATCCCACCTTCTGGTGGTGGTGAGGTATTGTGAATGGCTTCTTCATTAATATTTGGTGCAAGAGTTGATGATGTAGCTCCATCTTGATTTGATGGATTAGAAACATTGCCATTTCCAAAGTAAGACTATATATTAACTCCATGTTTTCTGTGTTTTGGTGGCCTCCCAGTCCCTTCACCACCCTGAGGAGTCTTACCCTTGTCGCACTTGCGGCTCAACATCTTGATCTATCACTTCGAATAAAAGCTAGAAAAAAAATGTCTTCTTGTTTAAGAAGGACATACTCATAGAATATAGATCCCATTCCCTACTAAATATCTTCTTTAAGATTGAATCAAGAATGGACAAGAGATAAAGAAATCTTATAACACTAATACTATGAAGAAATGATTACTCACCTTTAAGTTTAGATTTTCACTGACTTGCTATTCGTTAATGCAGGAATGCACGTGTTGTAAGTTTGTAACTTTGCCTACGATCAACTTCAAGGTTCTGACTCCAACTTCCAAAATTTGAATCAAGAGCTCACAAGTTTAGAACTGAACAAAATGTGTAGGAATAAATCAGAGTTTCAATTATATTTATATCAATCCATATTTAGCGAATTTCATGGGAATTCTATATGGTATATTAAAAATTTTGGTGAATCCTGTGTGATTATATAAGGAATACATTTAAGTGTCAGTGAATCAAACCTCAATGAACTACATACATTGTAATTTCCAAGGTGAATATGGCCCTACGATTAGCATGGAGGTGTCATGAAAATTGGCGAAATGGCCCCTTATAATCAACTACTTGTAAATTTTAATTGGCAAAATGGGTCCTCACGTGTAGCAACCATTAAATGGGGCTGGCAAAATGTGTCCTCACGTGCAGTGACCATTTAATGGAGTTGGTGAAACGTGACCTAATACACAAAGTTGTTTTAATAGTATTGGAAAATATATAGGTGATTTAGTACTTGCTTCTAAGATTCCAGGTGAAAATATTAGTCAGCCAATTTGAAACGCGTAGTTTTTATGGCGAAAATCTTACTTCATTTATTCTCATAAAATAAATCGATGGTGAATGTATATGGATTTGATCGATAATACATAAAATCTGGGTCATTTGACCACCCTGTTGGATGCGATTTATTTGCCAATTCTGACTTGGCCGATCTACGATATTTGCCACTAAAAAATCTTTGGCATATAGAAACTTGAACATGTCTATTCCAGGTGTTGTCCACCACTTACCATGATATAATGGGATCAAGGTAGCTTTGGAAATGACCTCGAACAAGACAAGAAGATAAAAATCAATAATAAAAAAGACCAATGAAATGACACAGACAACCATTGTATTCTCTTGCCAAGATAAGTGTTGATAGGATGAGGGATTCTGTCCATTGTAGGAATGATATATCCTAGGATGCGAATCGTTTTGGATTTTGTTGGATAAATTTGAAAGGTGGACAAAAGGATAGTTGGGCAATATTTGATGATTATAGTTGGTATGTTGATTGATGATTTTTGTGTGAGGTACGGTGTTTTGGGCGTATGCTTAGTGTGTGTATCACCTGTTGAATCTAGCAAGCTCAATAAATAGGGACCATCCAAATGGGTTGGATGGGTACATCTTGTGTACCTAAGTACTGGATACTTCCTTCGTATTCCAGACTGCCTACATACCCTATGTCCATGGGATCAAGGCACTTTCAAGATGTGGGTGAGATGAATATGTAGTTCTGGCAAGACTTGATGATGTGGGAATGGTTTGGGATGGATGTGTTGATTGTGGGTGACGATGTGCGGGAATCGTTAGAAAAATTAATTTGTCACACTTGTCCCTTGCATTCTGTACATTGCAGTGAATTGATTGAATTGATTTGATGGCAAAATTCATTTTTTAGGTTGGGATTTTTATCAGTCTATCAATTTGGTCCCAAAAGGCGCTGACTCAGGTATTATATCTTTCTACGATATTGTGAATCTATGTTGCACACTATATGATCAATTTGTTTTTGGGATTTTTTAATTTTTTAATGTTTTTGGGATTTTCTGATTTTCTAATTATTTTTAGATTTTTTTATTTTCTATTGTTTTTTGGATTTTTTGATTTTCTATTATTTTTGGGATTTTTCTAATTTTCTAATCATTTTTGGGATTTTTCTGATTTTAGCTGTACAGAAGAAGCTTGCAAGGATCCTTGCTCCACGGATTAGCTTTTGGTGGGATGATGCGAGGTGGAGGATTGATGTTTCAGAATTCCAAGCCATGGGAAGTGTTGGTGTGGAGTGTCGTGATGGAGAGAGAACTTATCAGATGGTGGCACTGGCCACTACACATGGTGCTTGAAACAAGTTTTCACCATGGTACTTATCCAAGGTGTCACCGAAGTGATTTTCACCATTGGACAGCTTTATTGCACTCAGGTTTTTCTTGATTTTTAGATCTTTTGATTTTTTCTATTTTTTGATTTTTTTGTAGTTTTGATTTGCGATACTTGATGGGTTATGCATAGAACCTTTTCAAATATAGAATATTCATGGGCTCATCTAGAGGGTGCCCCTCAGGTGTTGTGAGCTAATATGCCCCTGATCCATACTTGGCTATAATAACATAAGGTCCCAACCAATTGGGCTCAAATTTCCCTTTCTTAGTGCATTCCTACAAATATTTTTTATTTTCCATGAGGACAAGGTCACCTACTTCAAATTTGCGATTCTTTATCTTCTTGTTACAGCTTCTACGTAGGTAATTTTGGTATGCCTGTAAATGGTTGAGTGCATCCAGGCATTTTTTATCCAATAGTTCTAGCTCATGCAACCTTGTAACTCGGTACTCTTCACCAGTAATTATGTTCTTGTTGGGTGAATATTTTGTCATTTAGCTAACCAACAGCAAAATGGTTATATCACCATAGCTATAATGAGACTAAGTCTCTCCTCTAGCAAGGGGAGGTTCCTTCTAGATAACAAGCTCTTTCTAACAAGCAACTTTTAATACTTAAATAAACTAAAACTATTCTTGGGGTGTTTTCATTGCATCCTATTCTCTTTTTTTAGAATAGATGTTTCTCTCTTTCAAAATGACAACTTCAAAAGAAATGATATTTAATAATTCCTGAACCAAGGCAAACCATAGAAACACAAAGTCTTCTATTGTTTGACTTATTTCCCACAAATAAACTTGATTGAATGCAAATGTAACTCAAAGTCTTCACTCTCACCCAATATGATATAACTAACTTGAACACAACAGTTTATAGCACAAAGTCTCTAAACAATTGTATCTTCACAAATGTAAACACAAACTCCCGCAATGAGAAAATAGCACAAAGTCTATTTAATCGAAACAAGAATACTTCTCTTAATTTTCAATAAAATCCACAATTCCATAAATGATTCAATATAATATAACACCAATGAAATAAGAACACTGATATCATAAAACAATATGATTCAACTCAAAGTTTGATACTCAAATTGCTTGCTTATATTGATATTCACTTGAAAATTTGATAAACATAAAAAGCTCAGTCTTGAAATGTTTTCCAATTCGACAGAGTTTCTTTGCAATAGATAAAAGATAAAAATTACAATAGAGGCCCTCTTTATTTATAGGAAGGATCCTGGAGCACAAAAAGGAAAAATCTAACTACTTTGACTTATTCAAAAATAGGAGTCCTATTTGACTTGGGACTTTCTTTATCTCACATGTAATTACATTTTGGAAAAATACATGTGAGTATATCCATAACAAAATTCAAATTACATCTACAAGACTGAAAATAAACTAAGGCATTGAAAAGGAACTTTAGCTACCACCATTGTTCTTCTTCAAAAAGTTTTTATACATAGTTTGTACTGCCGTCATTTCACATACATCAGGCTTCGTTGTATTCTCTGAGATGGTACAAGCCCTGAGAACTGCATCTTTAACTGCCTTTATTACTTTCTCATGTTTCTCAAGATTATCTTTTAGATTCTCAAAAGTTGAGTGATGATCATAAAGGCTATCCATCGATACCACTGTAGGCACCTCATCTTTAAATTTCTGCTGCACCATCTTCTCAAAAGCATCTATCATCTCTTCTGCTGAGAGAAACTTGTGACCTTCACCTGTCAGAGTGCATGGTAGTTCCTCTAACCTGTGTAGAAGCAAGACATTACTGTCTTCACTATTTTCACGTACTTGGTACAAGTCATCAAGTAAACCTTTTATCACATTGATGCGATGGGCAATAGATTCCTTGGTCTTAAGATTCTTTATTTTGATCTTCTTAGTTTGAAATGACACCAATGGCTATCAGATTCTTTATTTTGATCTTCTTCATCTCTTCCCATTCCTCTAAACTTTCTTCTTGATATTGTAGTTCTTGAGAAAGTAAATCAATAATGTCATCTACTTCAGCTTTTGCCTTGTCCATCTTTCCTTTTCTTTCCACTGTGGTCTTCAATAGAACTCTTCCTTGTGCCAACAATCATTCCATGATATCACCAAATTGAGTTAAACTAGGAAAACTCCTCATGCTTACAGCAGCATACACCAGATATGAAGTCATATAAAACTTGAAAGTTGTATTAACTTTCACCAGCTAATCATGTAGAGCATTGCTGATCTATTCACCCTAGAAGATTTTCTATTGACCCCTAAGAATCACCTTAATGTATGTCTACATCCATTCCTGAAACTTGGAAGAAGGGAGACCTCTAATCTGACTCAACAATGTAATCAAATCACTTACCTCCTCGACAAAGTCACTTCTCGGGAGGTCTTTTGGCCATCTGGTCAAATTACTCTGACAAATCTTTAACCACTTATTGTTGATATGTTTCCTTGCAGCTTCAATATCTTCATGATAATCCTTTTTCCCTTGAGCAAAATCTATTTCACCAACATTTTCAATTGGAGAACACATAAATATTTTATCAAAAAACTCTACATCTAATCTCATGATCACATTTCCTTGAGAATCAGACACAGTCTCGGTATCCCTATTATAGTGACTGTCTACCTGAAGAACAAATTTAGGATAGTGGGCAACAACAAGAAAAGAGGCAACCAAGTGAATGTTGATGTCGATAATCTACTGCATATATCAGGGAGGATTTGACTTCTTTTCTTCTATTCACAACTTCGGCCATGTCCACATGACTAATCTCTGTATCTCTAATCTTGTCCACATTGGATTGCAATGAAGTCACGGGGAGAACCCCTTGGTACTTATACTTCAAGATTTTATCCTTTGATGGGGACGGCTCTGACATCATCTTTGTGAAGAAAACTAGAAATGGCGTCTACCACAGAGGTTTGTTGAAACTGCAAAAAGCCATGATCTTGAAGTTAGGGGAAAAATGGGCAAATTGGGATTACTACGAATTGACAATCATGAACATGAGAATGTGTGTTGAAGGGCTTGAGAGCTCGTAAGTTGAGGAAATAGGCGAAAGTGGGCCAATATGTATTGAAAGGAAAAATTTCCTAGTGTTAGGAAAATTTTTAGGGTGACATGCATGGGCGGTGATTTTGGTCACTCCTGCGTGAGGGGTAAGATTATTATCGTGCACAGTCGGCCATTTTGGCCGCCATTGCATATGGGGTAAAAACTAAGATTGATGTAGGGGCAGTGAATTCACCCGCCCTTGCATGAGGGAAAAATACAAGTTTAAAGTGCATGCATGTATAAGCGGCGAAAATCACTGACTTAGCTTAGGGGAAATACAAGGTTTTGTAAAAGCGGCAAAATTTGCTGACATCACATATATGTGGAAGTTTGCAAGTTTGCTACGTGTAAGGGCAAAAAATTTCACCACCCATACACATTGGGATGGAACATTTCAAGTGCATAAGTGGTAGTTTAAACCACTTCTACTTATACAAGAAAGGTTGGAGTTTGATGTTTGGGCGGTAGATATGACCTCTCAGGCATGTAAGGGATTTTCTAAGTTTTTGAAATGGTGACTTTTTCTGCTACTAAGTGAGATCTAACATGAAAATCTTCCTAGTAATGACAAGGAAACTCATAAAACCTGATAAAAATCTTTAAGGAAAAACAAAAACCTAGGACTTAAAACTAGGGTTTCGATGAAGACGACTCACAAAAATATAAACCAAGAAACAATGCTTCATAAATAAAAATAATAACATCTATAGGAAATACAAACCATTATTCATAGGTAAACTTTAAAGAAACAAAAATGAAAGGAAAAAGAAAGAAAAGCAAAAACAATGGCTTACTTGGAAAGGCTGACCAAAACCTACACATTCACGAAGTTGAAATCCAATTGAATCCATAGTCAACGTGATCAAACGATCTCAAGAGGGATTTACAAGTCAGTTAGAAGGTTTGGAAGTAAGAAATAAACAAAATAAAATGAATTAAAATGATTTAAAAAGATTTAAATCGAATGCATTAATGCCAACATTAGTGGCATTAATGTCACTGATTTGCAAAGATATGTTTGGTCGGCAGAATTGACCGACAATGCATGCCTTCCTACCACATGCATAAGTGGTAGATATGATTGCTTGAACATATGCAACTTCGATAGGGAAAATGCATGGGCGGTGATTTTGGCCGATCCTGCATTTTCACTCAACAACAAACATGTAAGAGCGGTGATTTTCATTGACCTTACACATGAAAACTCAAAAAATTTCTAACACCCAAAATAGTCAAAATTGATATTTTGACAGGCTCATAACCTAATCAATTTTTGTGAATCTTAAGGAATTGACTTAGGGGAATGTCAAAAACCATTTTAAGATGTCAGATGACTTCACACGAGGCCAAGAGGACTTGTCTCGATTTGTGAACTTAGAGTATAGGCTCTGAAACAAACAAGTTTCGTAGGGGTTGTCTATAAAATGAGCGCAACTAATTTCAAGAACAACAGTTTTGTAGGGATACTCTGAGTGATGGGAGTTTGACCTCAACAGGTAAGATGGCTTCTAATCCAAATACTATGGAGTATGTGGTGGCTCCTAAAGGTGTGTAGATACTTGTGCGGTAGGCCCATAGGGTAGGATTGAGTTGGAGGTGCCAGTCATGGCCAACTTCATTAACCATTTTCTTCAGAATGCACAGGATGGTTTTGTTTGAAGCTTCAGCTTGACCATTACCTTGGGGGTAGTATGGAGTGGAGAAATGGTGTTGGATTTGGAATTTCTCAAACAAAGTGCGGACTTCCTGGTTCTTAAATGGTTTTCTATCATTAGTAATAATGGAATGGGGGATGCCATAATGGCATATGATGTAATGAAGAATGAATTTGGCTATTTGAATGTCTATGGTGAAAGTGAGCGGAATCGCTTCAACCCACTTAGTAAAGTATTCGGTTGCGGTGATAATGAATTTATGACCATTGGATGAGGGCGGGTGAATCTTACCTATGAGGTCCATTCCCCATTGTGAAAAAGGCCATGGAGTTGTTACTGGCTTCAACTCTTGTGATGGTGCATGAATGAGGTCCCCATGTTGTTGACATGACAAGCATTTTTTCACAAACTTGTAGGTGTCTCGCTCCATGGTTGGCTAGTAGTATCCTATTCTTAAGATATTTTTGGCTAGAGTAGGTCCACTTGAGTGTGCCCTGCAAATGCCTTCATGTACCTCTTACAAGGCCACTTCATCTTCCCTAGAGTCTAGACATCGTAAAAGCATACCATCAAGACTCCTTTTGTAGAGTGTGTCTTCAGAAGAGTGAAGCGAGAGGCCCGGCGGATGAATCTTTTTCATTGTGAGGATGAAAGGTTGGGTGGTATGATGTTTTCATGGAGGTATATGTATGTCTCTTGATACCAGGGGGATAGGGGACTGACAATTTCACACACCAGTTCTGATTGGGGAACATCATGTCAGTATAGGAAGTTCATCAATCAGGAACTCACACTTCTTGTTGTTGTTCTTCATGTCTACCAATGATCCTATCATGGCCATGGTATCTGCTGCTTTGTTATTTAACCTTGGAATCTGTTCAAAGTGAATGTCATCAAAATAAACTTTAAAATCATCCACCATTCACTTGTAGGGCAAGAGCTTATCATCCTTAGTCTTATATTCATTGTTCACTTGTTGGATGACCAATTGGGAATCTCCATAGACCATTATTTTCTCAATCCTCCACCGGATCACCATGCAGAGTCCTGTTATAAGAGCCTTATACTCTACTACATTGTTCGTGCATGGAAATATAATTTTGTATGACTTGGGGATGGTATCTCCTTGAGGGGTAACAAACAAAATGTCTACCCCCGAGCCTTGATGCGTATAAGACCCATCAAAATACATCTTCCATGGTTCTGCTGTTGGTGCTACAGTCAATATAGACTCATCAAGAAACTCTGCAAGTGTGGGTTGCTCTGTTGGGATAGCTGCCTCAGCTAATTGAGTGATGACATGTCCTTTAATGGCTTTTCTTTCTGTGTATTCAATATCAAACTCACTTAAGATCATTACCCACTTAGCCATTCTTCCTGTAAGGGAGGCCCTATTTAGCAGATTGATCTTGGCAATGAGCTTAGTCTTGTGATTAAGCATGTAGTGTCTCAACTTTTGTGAAGTGAAGATGACAGCTAGGCATGCTTGCTCAATGGGAGTATAGTTTAGCTCATAGGTCACCAAAGTGCGGCTGATATAGTATATTGCTCTTTCTTTCCCTTGTTCATCATGTTGTGCCAACAAGGCCCCTATATCTATTTCTATCATTGAAATATATAAGAGGAGGGGTTCCCCTTGTTTTGGTGGCATAAGGATAGGTGGGTTAGTGAGGTACTTTTTTAATTGTTCAAAAGCTCCCTGACACTGATTGTCCCACACAAAGGCTGTGTTCTTGTGGAGGAGATGCTGGAAAGGCTAGCACTTATCTGCAAGTTGTGCTATGAACCGTCGGATAGATTGAAGCTTCCCCTGTAGACTTCGCAGCTACTTAGGTGTCTTCAGAGGAGGCATCTCTATTATAGATTTGACTTAGGCAGGATCTACTTCTATTCCTCTCCTCAACACTATGTATCCTAGGAGTTTCCCAAAAGTGACCCCAAAGACACACTTCTTCAGATTCAACCGCACATTGTATTGTTCCAATCTGGCAAAGATCTTGGCTAACACATCTAGGTGTTCCTCTCTAGTCTTAGATTTTCCCAATAGATCATCTACATAGTCTTCCATTATGTGGTGGAAGAGATCATGGAAGATGATCGTCATGGCCCGTTGATAAGTTGCACCCGCATTCTTCAAGCCAAAAGGCATTACAACCCAGCACTATATCCCCCATGGGCATATGAAAGATGTTTTATGTTGGTCTTCTTCTGTGATCCTAATTTGATTGTGTCCTAAGAAACCATCCATTAGAGACAACATCTCATGCCCTTCCATGAGATCCACTATGATATCGATGTTGGGTAGTGGGAAATCATCTTTAGGGCAAGCCTTATTAAGGTCTCTGAAATTTGTACAGCACCGGATGCCCCCAGTGACTTTAGCTATAGGTACAATATTAAACAACCCACTCGGGGTAGTCTATCGGGTAGATAAACCCCACATCTAGGAGTTTCTTAAGTTCTGCTTTGACCAGGAGTGTAATCTAAGGATTCATCTTCCTTAACTTTTGTTTGATTGGTTTCACATCAGGACAAACCACAAGGTAATGAACAACCAATGTAGGATCTAGTCCCGACATGTCAGCATAGGTCCATGAAAAGTTGTAGCTTCTTTGCTTGAAGAAGGTTAGGAAGTTTTCCTATTCCATTGCTGTAAGAGATTCTACTCTAAAGGTTAGTTTTGGTGCTTCCTCTATTCCAAGGTTCATTTCTTGCGATGGTTCCACTAGGATCAGTAATCTGTCTAGATATACTTGATCTATCTAAGGAAGGCCCATGCTCTCATCACCTAGCACCTCATGGATGTTTTCACTAGGCGATACATCCTTTATTTTGACTTTTTATTCACCTAAAAGTGCCACAGAGTGGTTTTCACTAGGGGGTGTTGTTTTTATTCTTATGTTTTTATGACTAAGAGCATGGGTGGTTTCATCGAAATAGATGGAGGTGTCAAGTTCCATGATATACCCAGCCCTGTGGTCTCCAAGGGGGAAGTGATCTCTGACCCCCATCATTTCTGCTATCACTTCATCGTTCTATTCTACATCAAGGATGGGAGTTCCTTGTTGGTCCCAATCTATAATCTCAGGGTATACAAGAGGTAGGTCATTAGAGGCAGATGCTACAGTGGTTATGGTATAAATGGTGCATATGGAAGATTCAAAGAATTCAACAAAATCACTAAAGGAATCTTGATGGTGTGTTTTGTTAATGTTATCAACCATTGGGGAGACCTTAGCAACCTCACCTAAGATGCATTCGCCATTAGTGAGGATAGACTCTTGTTTTCCATTTCCTAACCCTTGAGAACGGGGGTTCCTCGTTGCTTGAATTGGCTCCACAATTCCTTGCTCGTGGAGGCCAATACCACCTTGTCCCTTATATCCCATATACTTGACGATCTCTAGGCCTTTTCCATAAATTTTGGCCGGGATGGTAGGGGCTTCTTGTTCTACCTATTCATCTTTTATAGTCATGATGATGTGTCCTCAAGCACATCCTGATCAAGAAGGTGTTTCTTCTCGAAGTTGGGAGACAACTTGCATATGATAACTACCATGGAGACCTCTTCTTCCTTTGGAGCACCAAATGTTTTAGGAGTGGGTAGTGTCCCTACACAAAAGGTACTATGCAGGTCGTATTCACCACACCCCATGTCACTCAACTTGATATTGACCTTGGGTGGTGGGGATGTTTGTGATGAAGTGGTGGTGATGTTGGAAGGGTCAACATATGAGGTGGATGATGTGGGATTGGTTTAGGAAGTAGGCTTCTTGATGGCATTGTTGTAGGGATAGAAGGTATGGTCATGTCCTTCCACGAAACTGTAGTATTGGAAGGGACGGGGATCGACATAGATAGTTACTTCTACACCATTGTGAGGAAATTTTAAGCATTGGTGAAATGTGGATGATACAGCTTGCATGGTATGGATCCATGGTCGGTCAAGGAGAATGTTGTAAGGGAGGTCAAGATCAAGTACTTGACACTTGGTCTCCAGGATTTTCTACCCTACTTGAATAGGGAGTTTGATGGTGCCTTCAGATAGTCTCTCAGTATCATCGTACCCCTTAATGGTTATACACTCACTGGTGTCCACAACCACATCAGAGTATTCCAAATGTTTTAACAATTTAAGAGTGCACAGGTTTAGGCCAGAGCCACAATATATTAAGACTCTTTTTATGATATACTTGTGGATGCGGACTTCAATGTGCAAGGTATCATTGTGTAAGTTGCGGAGGCGGGAAGGTCCTTCTCGGAGAAGGTGAGATGATGAAGTGAAGCGATATGGCCCACCATGGCTTGGAATTGATCAACATTCAGGTTGGTGGGGACTTGGGTCTTCATTAAAGCATTGTCCAGGACTTCTTTGTGAAGGGGTGACGTGCAGAGTAGTTCAAGGATGGAGATTTGTGTAGGGGTTTTACCGAGATGATCTAGGAGGTTATATTTGTGAGTGGATGGGGGGTCGGCAGGTGCAAATGTGGATGTTGGTCATTAGTGGGTGCCCCACGGATGGAGACACAGTCGTGGCGGGTAGTGATGGCACAATTGGGTGTTTGTGCTCGAATGATAATGGTGTTGACATGGTTGGAAGATTCTTCTATTCAACCCACAATGGAGTCAAAAGAAGTGAGAGGTGGAATGATATTGTAAGCTTGGTTGGATGATGATGCTTTTTGTTTATTGTAGTTGGGTAGAGGATCCTTGTAAGCTCCGAGGTTGGCATTTGGTGACTGTTTTGGTGGTTCATCAAAGCTGATACTACCCTTATCTATGAGATCCTTTATGCAATGTTTCAATCTCATGCAATCAGATGTTTTATGCCCCTTGACACAATGGGATTTGCAGTAGGCATTCTCATCAAACCATGCGGGTTTGAATTGATTCTAGTCCTAAGGCTTAATGGGGGGAAGAGTTATCAAGTTCCCCTTTACAATCTTGTCCAAAACATCTTCTATCGGCTCCCCAAGGGTGTGAATTTCCTCCTAGGGGCATTATTTTGTTTGGGTGGTCCCTTGGGGATATTAACATTGTTGGCAATAGATGTGCTTGGTGGTGCTTGATTTTGTACATTTTGAACGACCTTCACATCAGTGACACCATCATTAAGGGTGTTCTTGTTCTTGCCCCAAAAGTGAGGTTTCTCATTTGATTGTGCATTGTTATTTGTGTTTGGGGTGTTTAGGTTGACTTTGTTGTTGTTGTAGGTTTTGTTGTCATAGAGTTTGATCGAGCAAAGCATTCCAATCAAGAATATGAGCACGATTATCTTTTGCAATATACTTTTTCAAATAAGAAGCATGAAAGACATTGTGCATCATGGCAAGAGCTATTAGTAGAGCAATCCTGAAAGTAACTGGGTTAACTTCCTCGAGAACCTTGAAGGGACCCACATATCTAGGAGCTAGTTTGGATAACTTTCCAAACTTAATGGAACTCTTTTGAGGTTTGAGTCTTAACATAACTTTTTCTCCTATTGAGAAGTGTATTGGTATGCGCTTAGCACCTACATAGCTTTTGTCTATCATTCACCTCTTCTGACCTTTTCTTGATCAATTTGATCTGTTCTTCCATTTCTGATAACATTTCTGGACCAAGGCTAATCCTATCTTCTAGCTTATCCCATCTTATAATAGTTCAACACTTTCTTCCATATTGTTGTCACTTGAAATTGCACCTTGCTTAGAGGCTATCCAAGCATTCCAATGACACAATGGGACTAATCTCAAGGTGTGGGACCTTGCAATTGAGATAAGACCTCTAGAGAAGGCCAGTTCCTCGTTTTGAGCTTAAGGCTTAGAGAATTAGACTAAATCTAATGCTACACATAGGAAAAAGGGGGAAGAAAATATTGAAATTAAAATGAGGGGGTGATGCAACATATTTTAATATGTTAGCTGGGACTGACATAACACAACAATGACCTCAAATACTAAAAGAAACTCACACAGACTTATAACTTCAATCAGAGGCTTGAAAAGAAGATTGCAACTAATAAAGGGACCATTTTATCCATAGAATGGGTTACAACTTCAAATAAACATAGAGAAAAAACATAAGGGAGGAAAAATATTAGTGATTATATTGATCATGAAGGCTAAATAGCCATTATAAAGGGAAGATAACTTGTTACAGAAGAGTAGACACAAAATAATCATCTACTTTCATGGGTGAACAATCAACCAAAGACAACAAAGGCTTAGAAAATGAGCACAGTGTATCACATCCAGTTGGTTTTGTAGGTGCATTACAAGGTCTGAAAATAACAAATAATCTACTCAACATAACAACCTAGAAGAATAGACAATAGAAGTACATCCTTCTCATATGCATATATAGCATTTTGAACTCATAGGTATTGAAATCTAGTCAGATGACCCAGGACATGCCCATGCTTCATTTAATTTTTTGCTCAAAAATATAGCCAGAAGATCTACAAAAGGGACGGTGGACATGCTTCTGACGGACTTGAAAATGGCAAAGGGAGATTGCCTGCACGCATGGGTGCCAAGCTTATTGAAGAAGGAAGGCTTGAAGTCCTTCTGTGTACCTTAAAATTTATTTTGCAACTTCATTTGTATAGGCGCATTGAAGAATTTCACTATTTTAGCTCCCTGCATTTGACTTTGGTCTATGAAATTTAATGTTGGGTACCTTCATCTTAAGAAAATGGCATGATTTTAGGGGTCTGCAAGCTTTTATAACACTTTAAAATATTTAAATTCTTAAATATTCTAAAGTATCACATTTCATTGATTTTCCCTTTTTTGGTTCTCTGTTTTGTCCTTTATTTTTCCTTATTGGAAAAATCTCATTTTCTCGAACTATGGCTTATTTCTTCCTTTAGCCAGCAATTTCCTCATTTTAAGAACCTTCTTTACCTTTATCTTTTTGCCTTATCAGTAAAATCTCAGTTTTTAGAACTTGGCTTGCTTTTTCTTTTGCCCTATCAACAAAATTCCACTTTTTAGAACCTTCACTTGGCCAACTCTTTATCTCTCCTTATCTCCTTTTCACCTTACTGACAATTTTTGCATTTCACAAACTTGTCGGCAAGTTACTCTTTCCACCGATTCCCTGACTAGCCACTCAATTTCTTTTGTCAGCGAAAGATGACCTCCCTAAACCAAAATTGCTTTCATTTTTTTCCCTATTGGTGAATTTACCTTTTCTGAAACTTTCCATGCCTTAGCCACTTTTTCCATTCAATCAACAAATTTTGACTTTCTCGAACCAGGCCTTTGAATCCTTTCACTTTATCAGCAAATTTTAGAAAATTCAAACTACTTCACCAGTTAGACATTTGGCTGATTCACCAATAGCATTTGACTTCATGCCTTAGCTTTTCTTTGATCTTGATGAAGAGATCCCAACTGACTTGCTTTATACTTTTAGTCAGCGAAATGCCTGTTGGCAAAACCGTCGATCAACGAACTATCAAATTTGTGAACCATTCATTTTCCTAATAGAACGCGCTCTTTATCTTCTTCCTGTTGCAAGTATGAGTCGTAAGTGTTGTCATTGATGTCAACACCTAAAACAAGTATTTGAGGAATTAGTACAAAGTGCATAATTGCTTTATCTACCAGAGCAGTGCAGTGTTTTGCTCCGCATATCCTGTATATCTGTTCCTATGGATTGGAAGTAATGTTAAGTGATGTCTGTAGATTCTATGTTTCAAGTTTGTGCTCCGGTGTGAAAATTTGAGTGAGTTTTGTTCATCAGAGTAAAAACTACTTTTGTGTGTATTTAATGGTGATAGGGAGAATGTATTATGCTTCACATTTCTCTGCATTTAAGTTTTACAGTCTGTAGCTCTAAAATTAAGTTTGTGATGATATTATATGCCTTCAGTTCTAATGGTTCATGATTGGTGCTCCGCAAGCAATCTTTCCTTTATGACAGTGGCCGATAGTAATGTTCATGTGCTTCGGTTTGAAGAATCTTATGGATAAAGTGTTTAGAGCTTGTGTAAATGTTCTTGGTGATTGCAACATGCTTGTGGGAGTCTCTAGATCATGTTCCTACCCTTTGATTGGTCCGCAAAGTATAATTTGGATCATGCATGAAGTGTGCTCTTAAAAGTCCTAGTGTTAACTCCAGTCTTGGCTCACTTGGTTGTTTTCACTACTTGCGATTATGCTTTGGAGTTTCTACTGGCATGTTGTTGTGTGGAAGATTGCATTTGATTCCTAGCTAAGGAGTGGTTTGGTTCGTATTTATTCTTTCTCTCTTATTAATCTATTTGGTCCGGACCTATTCTAATGTATGTATGTTTGCCGACCTTGCAGATTATTCTAATGGTTGATAATTGTAATGATAACCTTGATGATCATTCCAAGGTTGATGAATTGTATAAATACTTGTAATGAAGTCGTGAATAAGTGTGTTAAGATGCAAAGATGCAAAGATAAGTGTAAAGTGAAAAAGTAGGGAAGAGCAGAGGAAAATTATTGTGCTTCAATGGAACTGAATCATGGCATGGAGTAGATGCTAATAACATAGTTCACCAATTCAGGCAGTGAGCCACCCAACAGCAATGAACCACATCATTAGCAGTGAGCCACTTCTTTTGTAGTGAGCATTCTGGGTAGTAAGCCCCATTTGCAGTGAGCCTTGTAAATTTTGATATATCTTTTATATTGTGAGCTAACAATCATTGTGGTTTTTCCCTTATAAGGGTTTCCATGTAAAAATATGGTGTCTCATGTGAATGTGTGAATGTGTTTATGTTCTGATTTCATGCTTTCATGGTTAAATCACAATAATAGTAATTAAGTGGTTAATGTGTTGATGGCTTTGAAGTTTTGGTTACAATTGATTTACCCCCCCCTCTCAGTTGTCTTGCGCTTTTCAAAAATTTATATTAGAGCAAGGGTTCCTCAGTAAATAACCTAACAACTCAAGGTAGATCAAGGATGGCGTACAGGAAGGAATCACCACAGTTTAATGGAATGAATTATGCTCTTTGGAAGGTACAAATGAAAAGTCGTCTTGTTTCTCTTGGCTATAGTGTTTGGAAGATAATATAGAAAAATTATACTATTCCTAAAAATGGTCCATTAGATGAAGATGAAGTCAAACAATATGAATTAAATGGAAAAGATAGAGATGCTCTATTAAATGCCTTATCTAACACTGAGTTGGTAAAATTTATGGATTTAGAGACTGCACATGAGATCTGGGATAAGTTGAAAAGTTTATATGAAGGAGATGATTCTGTAAAGAGTGCCAAATTACAAAATCTAAAGGTGAGGTATGAAACCCTAAAGATGAGTAAAGATGAAAACATAACTATCTACATGCAAAGAATTGATGAAATTGTTAATGGAATCAAAGGTCTTGGAGGAACTATTAATGAGGATGATGTTGTGATGAAGATTATTAGGTCATTGCCTAAATCCTACAGTCACAAGGTGTCAGCAATTGAAGAGGTTATGAGTGTGTAAAAGGATACAAAGGATCAGTCGCTCGAGAAACTTACAGCCTTGGAAATGAGAGAATTTTGTGATGCTCTACCAAAAATTGAGACTGCTTTCAAAGCTAGCACTTCAAAAAAGACTTCAAGAGCTCAAAAATATGCTGTGGAATTTGATGATGACCTTGATGAGGTTGAAGCCAACTTTGTAGACATAATGCAAAGAGGTTCTAGTAAGTATAAAGGCAAATTACCATTCCAATGCTTTTCTTGTGGTAAAACTGGTCACTATGCCTCGAGATGTCCGAATAGAATTGAAAGAGGTAAGAAGAAGTTTGAAAGTAGACCTAGAATTGTCAAGAAATTATATTATGTTAGATATCTTGATGATGATGGTGTAACAGATGATGAGTCTAATGATAATAGTACTAGTGCAAATGAATTCTTGTTTATTTCTATTAAAGAACATGTGTCTGTTGATCACAAAGAATATTGAGAGAGGGGGGTGAATCAGTATTCTGTAAAACTTCTCCTTTACACATTTATTAATCCATTTACCACATTCAGTAACTTGAAAGAAAAATAAACATAAGAACAACAACCATAAAGACATAACACATAGACACCAGGATTTTTACATGGAAAACCCAAAAAGGGAAAAACCATGGTGAGTGTTAGCTCACTATATATTATGACAACAATACTGAACTACATGAAGGCTCATTGCCCAGGGACTCACTATCCAAAGAAGTGCTCACTGCAATAGGCTCACTACCAAAAAGAAGAGAAGAGAATATAGAAAGAAATGGCTCACTTCTAGGAGAGAATTACTATAGGTTCATCTATAGAATGTTGTGGTGTAGTACCAATTTGCTCAATATATTGATTTAAAGGTATTCATAATGCCTACCCTGCTTTTCTGCCCTGCTTCACATATAATGTGTTCTTCTGCCTTTACTGACCTTTTGCTAATCACAAAATTGCCTTAGGTCACACAATCATTGAATTCACATTTTATTCACACATATTCATACATCCAACCCCAAAATCCATTGAGTATATATATCTACAACAAGATTTATCTCACAATTAGGTCGGCAAGCCAAACATGAAACGTGTATACAAATGTTATACCTTGTCAGCTTGATCTTGTGCACAAACAAAAATGCAGACCAAAACAAACATACAATAGTATTCATATAGGTTGGGATCAATCATTCACCCACTTAGATTGATTGTTCAAACAATATATCTTCACCGCATATAGATCTAACATGTATGTCGACTTATCCCTTAAGTACACACTTGACTAGTTCAACTGTCACATCATAACTTATGATGCAGACCATATGAGTCTCTAAAAATCATATCTAATATCCATTATATCTCTCTTGTCATACCTTTAGAACCATAAAACATAGTATTCAACTACAGACAAATGCGGATCTCTAAACTGCCACTCAGTCACTGTGAAACATTGTCAGACTGTAAGCCGATAAAGAACAACTTGTAGAAAGTGATCAAAGGAACTTCAGAAGTTATAACTCTAGATTTAGGTAGTCATAATAAGTATCTTTGTTGCAACAAAACTAGAAGACAAAATATGTAACAGCGGAGGAATGCGGACCCTTTTACTTTGGTACTATGCATTGTTCCTGTCTTAACTTTGTTCACTCAGACTTATACATTTCACCATATGACTTCCTAAGGAAAACATAACTTGAACACTAGAACATGTGATCACCAAATATCTATGAACAACATATTTTAACCTCATATAATGATCTTCAACTGTAGAGGCATACTGACCCAATCTCTGTCACTCTGTAGCTTGCCCATACATAGCCATTTTGACTAAGTCTTCCGAACCTTTACCAAACCTTGATGCCATGACTAAAAACCCCTTTACTATGATTTGTTGCCATCAATGACAACATACAACTTTCTATCAGAGTAGTCTCTCTTGACTATGTTGCCAATAGTGTCTACTAATCCTGCTAGTTGTGTGAAGGAAGAAAAACCAGTGGAAGAAAGTGCTTTGTTTGTCCAGGTTGAGAAAGATAAGGATAAATGGATCATTGATAGTGGATGTTCACATCACATGAATGGTGACAAAAGTAAGTTTGTAAGTTTGGAAAAGTATGATGGTGCATTGGTTAGGTTTGGAGATAAAACAATTGGTAAGATCTGTGGAAGAGGATCTATTTCTTTTGATGGCAGGCATAATACAGATGATGTTCTCTATGTGAAAGGCCTAAAGCATAATCTTTTAAGTGTTGGTTAGATGTGTGATAAAGGGTATGATATGAGATTCAAGGACAATGCATGCAAGGTCATGGAAAGCTCTGGAACAATGATTGCAACTGGTAAGAAAAGTAGAGGTAATATTTATCACTAGAGGGGAACTGATAATTGTTGTTTGTTGGCACAGACAGATGAGAGTTGGTTGTGGCATAGACGGATGTGTCATATCAATTTTGACAATCTAATGAAGATAGGCTCAGTACAAGTTGTGAGATATTTTCCCAGGATTGTGAAGCCCACTAATACTATTTGCAAGGAATGCCAAATGGGAAAATAGACAAGGACAAGTTCCAAGAGTAAAGAACAATTTTCTATTGGATTGCTTGAGTTGGTGCATACAGATTTATGTAGTCCTACAAGAACAAGAAGTTTGCAAGGAGATAGGTACTTCATGTTGCTTATTGATGATTATTCTAGAATGACTTGGGTCACTTTTCTAAAAGACAAATTAGAAGCCCTAGACAAGTTCAAAGTTTTCAAGGAAATGGTTGAGAATGAATTGGAATTGAGGATCAAATGCTTAAGGTATGATAGAGGAGGTGAGTTTACAATAAATGATTCAATATATTTTGTGAAGAACATGGGATAAAGAGACAATTGTCTGCTCCTAGGACTCCTAAGCAAAATGGAGTTGTTGAAAGAAAAAACATGATAGTTCAAGAGGCTGCTAGGTCAATGATGATGGAGGCTAACCTACTAGAAGTGTATTGGAGAGAAGCTATACACACTAATGTCTACATTCAAAACAGAGTCCAAGTTAAAGGTAATTGTACTAAAACTCCTTATGAATTGTGGTATGCAAGAACTCCCACAGTGAAATATTTCAAAGTCTTTGGAAGCAAATGTTATATCAGAAGAGATGAAGAGCTAGGCAAGTTTGATTCTAGATGTGATGAAGGAATTTTGCTTGGATACTCTACTAAGAGTAAAGCTTATTGGTGCTACAACAAGAGATTGAAGAAGGTGATTGAGAGTGCTAATGTGAAGGTTGATGAAGACAAAGAAATGACATCAAATCTGAGTGGCTATGAATCAGATGAACCTGTTGTTACAATCTATGAAGAAAAGGTGGAACAAAAGGATAGTCAAGTTGAAGAAGAAAAGGCTCTGGAAAGTGTTGTTAAGACTCCCAGGTATGTAAGGATTAATCATTCTGAAGATCAAATTATTGGTGACAAAAGTAAAGGAGTATTGACAAGGAAAAGAGCTATAAAGGAATATGTGAATTACTATTTGCTTTCACATATAGAACCTAAAACTGTAAATGAAGCCTGCAAAGATGAAAGTTAGGTAAAAGCCATGAAAGAAGAGCTGATGTAGATAGAGAAAAATCAAACTTGGGAATTGGTTCCTAGATTTACTGATAAGAATGTGATTGGAAAAAAATGGGTCTTTAGAAACAAGATGAATGAAAGTGGTGAAGTGGTAAGAAACAAAGCAAGACCAGTATGCAAAGGATATTCTCAGGTTGAGGGCATAGATTTTGAAGAGAATTTTGCTCCTGTGGCAAGGATTTAAGCTATAAGAATGTTTTTGGATTTTGTTTCTCACAACGATTTCAAGGTGTACCAAATGGATGTGAAGTTTGCCTTCTTGAATGGAGAGATAGAAGAAGAAGTTTACATTGAACAACTGGAAGGATTCCAGTTATCAAACCAAGGTAACATGGTGTGTAGACTGAAGAAAGCCCTGTATGGACTCAAGCAAGCTCCTAGAGTCTGGTATGCAAGGTTGGACAAGTATATGATGCAATCAGGGTTCAGCAAAGGTACTACAGATAGTAATCTCTATTTAAAAATCAATAATGATCAAATTTTGATTGTTGTAGTCTTTGTTGATGATATTATCTTTGGAGGTAATGAAGGTATGTGTAAGAAATTTGCAGAGGAAATGCAAAAGGAATTTGAGATGTCTATGTTTAGTGAAATGAATTTATTTTTAGGACTGCAAATTACTCAATCAGAAAAAGGAATTTTCATTTCTTAGTCTAAGTATGTGAAAGAATTGTTGAAGAAGTTTTGAATGGAGGATTCTAAAATAGTATGTACTCCCATGGTAACTGGTTGCAAGCTGAGCAAGAATGATGAATCACCTAAGTCTGATCAGAAAAAGTATAGGTCTATGATTGGAGGATTGCTCTATATAACCCATACCAGACCAGACATAATGCATGCATTCTATCTTGTGGCAAGATTTCATGAAGATCCCAAAGAGTCACATGTAATGGCAACCAAGAGGATCATGAGGTATTTAAAAGGCACTTCTGACTATGGATTGTGGTATCCCAAAGATACTGATTTCACTCTTAGTGCTTATAAAAATGCAAATTGGGTTGGAGATGCTAATGACAGAAAAAGTACAAGTGGAGGTGCTTTCCTTTTAGGTAACAGATGGGTTTCATGGTTGAGCAAGAAGCAAGAATTAGTTTGTTTGTCTATTATAGAAGCAGAATATATTGTTGCAGCATGTTGTTGCACTCAAGTGCTTTGGATGAAGCAAACATTGAAGGACATAAGAGTTGTGTATGAAGAACTAATTTCAATCTTTTGTGACAATACAAGTGCTATAAACATTTCAAAGAATCATGTGATGCACTCAAGGACAAAGCATATATAAATAAGGTATCACTTTCTAAGAGAAAAAGTAACAGAGAATGAAGTAAAGATGGAATATGTGTCTACAAAGGATCAGATTGCAAATATTTTCACTGAGCCTCTGCCTAAGGATACTTTTGAGTATCTTAGGGAGAAGTTAGGGGTTACTACCCCTCCTTCTCTAAACTAAAGATGCATAAGGAATGCATCAATCTAGTGGTATTCAAAGTTTCATCTTTCATCTGGATTGATGTTTTGAAGGCTACTCCTCAGGGGGAGTAGGTGGAAGTTTCTGATCAAGAGCAATAAGTGTTACAGTGTTGATGATAGGGGGAGTTGTGTAGCAAAAAGAAAGAAAATCTCTGGCACCCTTTACCATTGATGTCAAAGGGGGAGAGAAGTCCATGTGAAAAACCTAAGAAGAAAGTTGTAGACAAAGAAAGCATCAAGTGAGGGGGAGCAAAGAAGCAAAACAAGATTATATGTATTGATGGTTTTTCACATCATGTGTTGCCATCAATGACAAAGGGGAAGATTGTTGCAAGTATGAGAAATAAGTGTTGTCATTGATGTGAACACCTAAGAAAGTCATTTGAATAATTCTGAATAAGTATTTGAGGAATTAGTACAAAGTGCAAAATTGCTTTATCTACCAGAGTAGTGTAGTGTTTTACTCTGCATATCCTATAGATTGAATATCTTTTCCTACAAATTCAAAGTAACGTTAAGTGATGTCTGTAGGTGCTATGTTTCAAGTTTGAGCCTCTGGTGTGAAGATTTGAGCGAGTTTTGTTCACCAAAGTAACAATTATTTTTCTATGTATTTAATGGTGACAGGGAGAATGTATTCTGCTCTGCATTTCTTAGCATTTAATTTTCACAGTCCACGCTTCTAATATTAAGTTTTTGATGATGTTATGTGCCTTCAGTTATAATGGTTCATGATTGGATGCTCCACAAGTGATCTTTCCTTTATGACAGTGACCGATAGGAATATTCATGAGCTCCAGTTTGAAGAATCTTATGGATAAAGTGTTTAGAGGTTGTGCAGATGTTCTTGGTGATTATAATGTGCTTGTGGGAGTCTCTAGATCATCTTCCTACCTTTTGATTGGTCTGCAAAGTATAATCTGGATCATGCATGAAGTGTGTTCCTAAAAGTCTTAGTGTTAACTACATTCTTGGTTGACTTGGTTGTTTTCACTACTTGCGATTATGCTTTGGAGTTTATGATGGCATGTTGTTGTGTGGAAGATTGCATTTGAGTCCTAGCTAAGGAGTGGTTTTGTTTACATTTATTCTTTCTCTCTCATTAATCTATTTGGGTCTAGACCTATTCTAATGTATGTATGTTTTCCAACCTTGGAGATTGTTCCAATGGTTGATGATTGTAATGCTGAACTTGATGATCATTCTAAGGTTGATGAATTGTATAAATACTTGTAATGAAGTTGTGAATAAGTGTGTTAAGATGCAAAGATAATTGTGAAGTGAAAAAGTAGAGCAGAGCAGAAGAAAATTATTGTGCTTCAATGGAACTGAATCCTGGCATGGAGTAGATGCTAATAACTCAGTTCACCAATTCAGGAAGTGAGCCACCCAATGGCAGTGAGCTGCTTCTTTTGTAGTGAGCTCCATTGGTAGTGAGCCTTGTAAATTTTGATATATATTTTATATTGTGAGCTAACACTCACTGTGTTTTTTCCCTTATAGGGTTTTCTAAAAATATGGTGTCTCATGTGTCTCATGTGTGAATGTGTTTATATTATGATTTCATGCTTTCATGGTTAAATCACAGTAACAGTAATTAAGTGGTTAATGTGTTGATGGTTTTGAAGTTTTGGTTACAATCAATTCACCCCTGTCTTAGTTGTCTTGCACTTTTCAACACTTCCCCTTCGCACTATACTGCTTTGCCTTAGCCGATTCACCCTTTTATCAGCAAACCAACGAATCAACAAACTTTTGAACCTACGAACCAAAGGTTTTCCAAACTAAACTTTTTCCAACTAAGGCAAAGAAAGGGCAATAAACTTGGAAATTTTTGGGGATTTTTTCTAGGTTTTTTGCTAAGGGAGGCCTCTTCCATTTCAAGTGTTTGAGATCAGATATTTTCAATGGAAGAAAGGATTTTTTCGGTCATTTTGGCCTGGGCAAAAATAAGATAACATTTTGGTGACTATGTAGGGGGGTTTGCTTGCTAAACACAAGGATCCAACTGCCTTATACAATCCATTGGGAACAGGGTCAAAATAAATGCAACCACATGACCAAACAGAACTGAAACTGCCTCCATAAAACACAAAACACACAAGGCAAAGAATCTCCTAAAGAGAAGGCTACCTATGCAAAAGTACTTAGAGGAAGGGAAATATATAATAGAAAATAGATCTATTCTAAATATTTGCATGAATCCCAAAACTAAAATTAGAAGTATAGTTTGAGATGAATCCCATTCACTAGGATTAGAAGTGCTTCACCAGTCAACTTGGAGAGTTGAAAGGCATTAGCTTGCTTGCAATTGGTGATGATGTAAGGGTCACTCCATAAGGCATCAAATTTGGAATGCCTCCCAGCCTTAGCTCTGTCTTCATCCCATTTTAGAACCAAATCTCCCTCTTGGAAGACTCTATGAACTGCTTTTCTATCAAAGGTCCTCTTGACATGATCTTGGTGGGATTCAAGGGTTTTCATAATAGCATCCCTTTTTTCTTCGAGCTCCATCAACTCGGCAAATTTGACTATTATGGCATCATTTTCCAGCAGCTCCAACTGTTGGGCTAGCTCAAGGGAAGGCAACTCCAATGCCAATGGAAGCCTTTCTTCCTTTCCATATACTAGTATGAAGGGTGAATTGTCAATGACCCTCTTTGGGGTAATTCTATCATCCCAGAGAGTTGTCTTCAACTTGGCATGCCAAGTTCTTTGATTATCATCTACTGTTTGTTTGATGATCTTGATCATGTTTTTATTTGTCAATTCAGCCAAGTCATTCCCTTGGGGGTAGTAATTGGATGATGTTTTCAAATAAATTCCATAGTTCAATGCCCATTCACTGATTTTTGTGCCTACAAAGGCCTTGGCATTGTCAGAAATAATGGTGAATGGAACACCAAACCTGGTAACTATCCCCTCAAGGAAATCTAAAATGGAGGCCTTTGTAGCATCCTTCAATGCAACTACCTCTGTCCACCTAGTGAAATAATATGTGACTACTAAAATCTATTTATGGCTAGTACTAGAAGGTAGATTAATCATTCTAATGAAGTCCAAACCCCATTGGACAAATGGTGTATCAGTCTGAATTGGGTGCAGGGGAAGAGCAACCAACCTTTGTTTCCCTGCAAAGAATGCACATTCTTTGCAGCCTCTTACCCATCTATGGGTGTATTTGAATAGATTGGGCCAATAATAACCATCCCTCATGATCTTGAAAGCAATTGTTCTTGGAGAATAATGGCCACTGGCAGGGCCATTATGAAATTCTTCTAGCACCTTGCAAGTCTGATCTTGTGTAATACATCTAAGAACTCCATTGATGTCTTTTCTAAACAAGACACCATCAACAAGAACATAAGGGATGGATTGGAGCCAGAAGTACCTTATTTTGACCTAGTCCAATCCATTTGGGCATCAACCTGACTGTAGGAATGCAACCATGTCATGATACCAATTCGTTGGAGCATGGGAATCAACTGGCTGTGCTTGTTTCAGAACACACACAATGCCATTTCTATCTTCAAAGTTTGCATCCATCTGCTCACATAGACCCTTGCCACATACTAGCTTGGTGATGTTGATGTTGATATCATACTCCATCACCCTTGTGATCCACCTAGTCCTTTTTTCATTAATATCTCTGCTAAAAAAATTTCCTTAACACCAGGGTGGTTCACCATCAACTGTATCTTGTTGTTTGAAAGGATATGCCTGAACTTTTTTAGTGCTTTCACCATCGTAAACACTTTTTTTTCAACAAAATCATATCTCAGTTCATATTCTTTGAGTGGATGGCTAAAGAAAGCAATTAGTTGTTCCAATTTCTCTTCATTTTTTTGTGTTAAAATAGGTGATATTCCTTCCTTGCCTTCAAAGGTATTAAGGATAAAATCCTTCTCATAGTTAGGATTTATCAGCATTGGAGCCTATGCAATGGCCTACTTGATAGCTTCAAAATTGTCCCTACCTTCCTTTGACCATGTGAAGACAATGTTCTTTTTAAGCATGGTTGTGAGGGGCTTTGCTATTGAAGCAAAATTAGGTATGAATCTCCTCACAAAATTAATCTTTCCCAAAAAACTTTGTAGGCCTTTCTTGTGACTGGGAAGGAGAAGAGCTAGAATGGCACTTGTTCTTTCTAGATCAATGGCCAATCCTTCTTTTGAGACTATATGTCCCAACAATCTGCCTTTAGGGATAGTAAATACACATTTCTTAGATTCAATGATATGTCGTATTCCCTGCATCTTTCAAAGACTTTTCTGAAATGACCCAAGTGGTCAGCTGCATGCTTAGAATACACAGTCAAGTCATCAAGATACACTAAAATAATATCATTGATTAGGCCTTTAAAGGCCAAATCTATTTCTCTTTGGAAGGTTACCCTTGTTAGATTCAGGGCAGACAACTGAGAGGGGGGGTGAATCAGTTGTCCAAAACTTTCTTCCAATTAAACACTTAAATCCACTTTGCAATTCAGCAGCATAATGATAAATCAATCATTGAAACATAATGCATTACATCAAGAGCAGAAACACATTAACACACAGGACACCAAGATTTTGACATGGAAAACCTTGTTAAGGGAAAAACCATGGGGTGATTAACCCAAGATTGTATTCTTTGTTAGAAGAATAGAAAGAACAAAATGGCACATGCCAATTAGGGCTCATTGTTTGAGCACACTACTCACAAGAGGCTCACTACCTACAAGAGACGCACTGTCTACAAAATAGTAAGTATCACATACATGAACTGGAGAATAGCATCTTCACCATGCTTGAATCAGTTCCATTTAAGTCCAATACTTCTGATCTGCCTTTCGCTCTCCTCCTCACTACCACGCTCTCATCACAACCACCACACACTTGAAATGACTTTACAATCCCTTATTTATACATGACATCGACTTAGGAATAATCATCTAAGTCGGCAAACATCTACAAGAACATCTGCAAGATGTGTAACTCATCCAGTTGACCAATCTCAGGAAGAACACCATCAACTGGAAGTTATTCTTCAATTGTGAGCTCAAACTTCAATGTGAACCATCAACACAATCTAGACACAATCCAAAGACCTCCACAAGCTTGCCTGAATCACCAAGAACATCCACACTACATCTTCTTACTGAAATCCTTCTCTCCATCATTCAGAACCTCAAGAACACAGTCTATCATCACTGTCACAAAGGAAGAGATGCTTGCGGACGTCTAGACCACGAACCAATCGAGTTGACACTTCACAAGGACTTTCTAAACACTCCACCAAATCTGTAGAATAGGATAACGCATTATTGGATCTCACTGGACCTATCTATATCACTCTGTCACCTCTAAACACCTGCCAGAACCAGTTTTACTTGAGTGGCCACAACTTCTTCAGATCTTCATGTGGACCTCTAAAATATTTACTGAATCACCTGAAGACATATATCTACAAACCCTTTAAACTGCATCCTCTTATCCTCATCTTATCTTGGACTTTTACCTGACTGACTTCACTGTTCTTCACTATTCTTGATATGACCAATTTTCTCAATATCCTCAGCAAACAGTTCATCCAATGCTTATCATTAATGCAACAGGAGTATGTTGACATCAATGACAACACCAGTTAGACCCATACTTGCAACAATCTCCCCCTTTGTCATTGATGGCAACATATGATGTGAAAAACTATTTTAAGCATCAAGACAAGAACTTCTCCTCACTGTCACAACTCCCCCTATCAGCAACAATCATTTCACATGTCTTCTCTTCCTTTACTGCTCCCCCTTTGATCAACAACCACTTGTTTTCACATGTCTTCTCTCCCCCTTTGACATCAATGGCAAAGGGCACATACTTGCAACTCCAACAATTCAGAATCATACCAGTTGCTCCGCCTGAGTAGCAACTCCCCATCATCAATCCAGATCACTAGATATGACTGTGATACCTACCAGACTGATGCACATCAGTGTACCTTAGTTCATCACCAGAGGGGCAATAACCCCTAACTTCTCCCTGAGATACTCAAAAGAGTCCTTAGGTAGAGGTTTAGTAAAGATGTCTGCAATCTGATCCTTGGATGGCACAAACTCTAATCTGACTTCATTCTTGTTCACTTGCTCTCTCAAAAAGTGAAACTTGATAGATATATGTTTAGTCTTTGAATGCAACACCAGATTCTTAGATATATTTATTGCACTTGAATTATCACAGAAGATTGTGATAGGCTCCTCATACTCCACTCTTATGTCTCTTAGCGTTTGCTTCATCCACAAAACTTGAGTACAACTACCTGCTGCTGCAATATATTCTACTTCAGCTATGGACAGAGATATTTCCTCTTGTTTCTTGCTCAACCAAGAAACCAATCTCTTCCCCAAAAAGAATGCTCCACCACTGGTACTCTTTCGCTCATCCATATCTCCTGTCCAATCTGCATCTGTGTAAGCATGAAGACAAAAATCATGATCTCTAGGATACCACAATCCATACTCAACTGTCCCTTTTAGATATCTAAAAATCCTGTTGATTGCCATGACATGAGATTCTCTAGGATCAGCCTAAAATCTAGCAACAAGACCAACAACATTCATAATGTCAGGTCTAGTTTGAGTGAGATACAACAGTCCTCCAATCATTGACCTATACTTTTTCTGATCAGCATAAGGAGAGTCATCATCTTTGCTCAATTTACATCCGGTTGCCATGGGAGTATTCATTGGTTTTGAGTCTTCCATCCCAAATTTCTTCAACAATTCTTTCACATAATTGGACTGAGAAATGAAGATTCCTTTCTTTGTTTGAGTGATTTGTAGACCCAAAAAGAAATTCATTTACCCAAGCATCGACATCTCAAATTCACTTTTCATTTGATTTGCAAAAATTTTGCACATACTATCTCTTCCTCCAAAAATGATATCATCAACAAACACTTCAACAATCAAGATGTTTTCATGATTAATTTTGAAATACAAATTGCTATCATGAGTACCTTTGTTGAAACCAATCTTCAAAAGATGCTTGTCCAATCTTTCATACCAGGCTCTTAGGGCTTGCTTCAGTCCATATAGAGCTTTCTTTAGCTTGCAAACCATATCACCATGATCAGACAATTGAAATACATTTGGTTGCTTAATGTATACTTCTTCTTCCAAGTCACCATTCAGGAAGGTAGACTTGACATCCATGTGATATACTTTGAAATCCTTGAAAGCAGCAAAAGCAAGAAATAATCTGACTGCTTCAATTCTTGCCACCGGAGCAAAGGTTTCTCCAAAATCAACTCCTTCTATCTGAGAATAACCTTTGCAGACCCTGGCTTTATTTCTAATTACTTCACCAACTTCATTCAGTTTATTCTGGAAGACCCATTTGGTTCCAATCACATTCTTGTTTCTAGGTCTAGGAACAAGATCCCAAGTGTGATTTTTCTCAATTTGCATCAGCTCTTCCTCCATTGCTTTAGTCTAGTTTTCATCATTGCAAGTTTCATTCACTATCTTAGGTTCAATCTTTGAAATCAGACAATACTCTTCTGAATCTTGAGCAATCCTTCTTCTTATTTGAACACCTTTTCTTTTATCACCTATGATCTAATCTTCAGAGTGGTTCAGTCTTCCATACTTGGGAATTTTGGGAGTTTCTTGCACTTCTGATTCTTGATCTGGCTCATTAAAGCTCATCTCTTCTTCCTGATTTACTGGATCAGTTTGAATCTAAATTTTAGAAGGAACTTAGGCTCCTTGAATCAGAACACCATTTTGATCATCTTCATCATATTCATAAAACCTTGAGGGTTTTTCATTTCCTTCATCAACCTTCACATTAGTACTTTCTATAATCTTTCTCAGTCTTTTGTTATAACACCGGTATGTTTTGCTTTGAGTAGAGTAACCCAAGAATATTCCTTCATCACTTCTAGCATCAAATTTGCCTAGATCTTCATCTCTTTTGATGTAACATTTGCTACCAAAGACTTTGAAATACCTCATAGTAGGAGTGATGCCAAACTAAAGTTCATAAGGAGTCTTACCAGTATTGCTTCTGATTTGAACTTGATTGAGAGTATAGACTATAGTGCTGATAGCTTCTCTCCAATAGATCTGAGGAACATTTGCTTCCATCATCATGGTCCTAGATGCTTCTTGGATGGTCTGGTTCTTTCTTTCCACTACTCCATTCTACTGTGGAGTCCTGGGAGCAGACAACTATCTTTTTATTCCATGTTTCTCACAGAATTCTATGAACTCATCAGATGTGAATTCTCCACCTCTATTAGACCTTAGACATTTTAATTTTAATCTAGTTTCATTCTCTACCATAGCCTTGAATATTTTGAATTTCTTAAGAGCTTCTGATTTCTCTTTCAGAAAAGTAACCCACATCATCCAGGAATAAGCATCAATTAGTAACATGAAGTATCTATCACCTTGCACACTTCTGATCCTTGCCGGACCACAAAGATTAGTATGAACTAGGTCCAATAATCCAATAGAAGATTGTTCTTTGCTTTTGAATGAGACTCTGTTTTGTTTACCCAACTGGCATTCTTTGCACAAACTATTTGTAGGTTTCACCAAATTTGGAAGATCTCTTACAGCCTAAGTATTGCTTATCTTGATGATATTATCAAAATTCACATGACACATCCTCCTATGCCATAACCAACTCTGATCAATTTGCACAAATAGACAACTTTTACTAGTACCGACTAAATGGAAGATAATACCTTTTGTTTGGGTACCGGATGCAATCTTTGTTCTGGAACTTTTAAAGATCTTGCATTTTCCATTCTTGAATCAGAGATCATAGCCTTTGTCCACCAACTGTCCAACATTGAGAAGATTGTGCTTCAATCCTTCAACATACAGTACATTACCAGTTTTGTTCCTTCCATCAAAAGAAATAGTTCCTCTACCTCTGATTCTACCAGCAGAATTATCACCAAACTTTACCACTCCTCCTTCATACCTTTCCAAATCTATGAACTTATTTTTGTCACCTATGATATGGTGAGAGCATCCACTGTCAATGACCCAATCATCCTTTTCTTCAACTTGGGCAGCTAGAGCTCTTTCTACAACTTTATGATTGACAGATGCAGAAGAAATTGGATCTTCTTCCTTGATTGCAATGAACACCCAGTCATTTCCAGATTTGTTTCCTGTCTCTGATTCATCATCTGTTACTCCTTGATTATCATCATCTTCATAAACATAGTAACAATTCTTTTGGAACCTTGGCTTGTTAGGATTTGACTTTGAAAATCTTTTTGGACACCCTGAGGCAAAATGACTAATCTTATTGCAGTTAAAACACTTAAAAGGCAATTTTCCTTCATACTTACCAGATCCTCTTGGCAGTCTTTTTGCAATAAGGGCTTCAAGTTGAGCAGTTTTTGCTTCTTCTTCTTCTAGGTCTTTTCTTGCTCTTTCATACCATGATAGTTTCTTTGAAGAGTTCTCTCCCGGATCAAACCTTTATTTACTTTTTACAGAGGCACTAGCTTTGAATGCAGATTCAGTCTTGGGAGGGGCATCTCCAAACTCGGTCATTTCAAATGCAGCCAATTTACCATCTAATTGATCTCTTGTAACAGTTGTATGGGCTTTGAATTCTTCAATGGTAGCAAACTTGATTTTATAAGAAGCATGAAGGGATCTGAGAATTTTCCCAACAATCTCATCTTCATCCAAGACTCCACTAGCACATCTAATTCCACAAACAAGCTCATTTACTCTTGGCATAAAAGTAGTGATATTTTCATCTTCTCTCATCTTCAAATTTTCAAATTTCCCTTTCAGACTCTGTAGCATTGCACATTTAACATACTTGTTGCCTTCATGCAGAAGTTCCAGTTTTTCCCAAATCTAAAAAGCAGTTGGTAGGTCAACAACATTTGAAAGCTCTGAATCAGATAGTGCACTTAGAAGAGCTTCTATAGTCCGCAGATTATTTTTAGCATATGTGATTTCATTTTGGGATTTCAGACCACCCTGTGGACGAGTATACTTCATTGTAGCCATGGTCTAGTACTGCATTCCCATACATTGCAAGTGACATTTCATGCAACTTTTCGAAAGATTAAAATTGGTTCCATCAAACTTCAGACTATGCTTCTTGTAGGACAACATCCTGGATCTCCTCAAGCGGTTAAGGTCTTTTAGAGGAACTTGGCTCTGATACCAATTGTTAGATTTAGGGAAGAAAACTGAGAGGGGGGGTGAATCAGTTGTCCAAAACTTTCTTCCAATTAAACACTTAAATCCACTTTGCAATTCAGCAGCATAATGATAAATCAATCATTGAAACATAATGCATTAAATCGAGAGCAGAAACACATTAACACATAGGACACCAAGATTTTGACATGGAAAACCCTGTTAAGGGAAAAACCACGGGGTGATTAACCCAAGATTGTATTCTCTATTAGAAGAATAGAAAGAACAAAATGGCACATGCCAATTAGGGCTCACTGCCTGAGCACACTACTCATTAGAGGCTCATTGCCTACAAGAGACACACTATCTACAAAATAGTAGTATCACATACATGAACTGGAGAATAGCATCTTCACCATGCTTGAATTAGTTTCATTTAAGCCCAATACTTTTGCTCTACCTTTCTCTCTCCTCCTCGCTACCACGCTCTCATCACAACCACCACACACTTTGAATGACTTTACAATCCCTTATTTATACACGACATCAACTTAGGAATAATCATCTAAGTCGGCAAACATCTACAAGAACATCCGTAGGATGTGTAACTCATCTGGTCGGCCAGTCTTAGGAAGAACACCATCAACCAGAAGTTATTCTTCAATTGCGAGCTCAAACTTCAATGTGGACCATCAATACAAACTAGACACGATCCAAAGACCTCCACAAGCTTGCCTGAATCACCAAGAACATCCACACTACATCTTCTTACTAAATCCTTCTCTCCTTCATCCGGAACCTCAAGAACACAATCTAACATCACTGTCACAAAGGAATAGATGCTTGCAGACCTCCAGACCATGAACCAATTGAGTTGACACTTCACAAGGACTTTCTAAACACTCCAAATCTGCAGAACAGGATAACACATTACCGGATCTCACTGGACCTATCTGTATCACTCTGTCATCTCTGAACACCTGTCGGAACCGGTTTTACTTGAGTGGCCACAACTTCTTCAGATCTTCATGTGGACATGTGAAATCTTTACTGAATCACTTGAAGACATATATCTGCAAACCCTTTAAACCACATCCTCTTATCCTCATCTTATCTTAGACTTTTACCTGACTGACTTCACTATTCTTCACTGTTCCTGATATGACCAATTTTCTCAATATCCTCAACAAACAATTCATCCAATCCTTATCATTAATGCAACAGGAGTATGTTGACATCAATGACAACACCGGTTAGACCCATACTTGCAATAACCCTAGCATTGGTCAACCCAAATTTGGCATTTTTTGATAAGCCAAAGTACCCCATTTGGTGGTAAAGGTTGTCTTGTACTAATCTAATTCTTTTACAAGAATCTAGTTATAGCTTGAGTAGCCATCTAGGAGTGAAAACCTCTCAGCTCCTGCTACTATTTGGAGAATCTGCTCCATGGAAGGAAGTGGATAGTGGTCTTTAAGAGAGGCCATATTTAGGTCTCTCAAGTCCACACGCAATATAATTTCTCCATTCTTCTTCCTAACTAGAACTAGGCTAGCTACCCAAGAGGAATGTTTGATTGGATAACTGATTTTAGCCTCTATGAGTTTGGATAGCTCTCTTCTTGAATTAATGGCTCTATTTTGGGGTTGACGGGCCTTTATTTTTGGTAGACAGGTTTTGCATTGGGGTCTAAATCAATGGTATGTTGGATTAAACCAAGATCAAAGAATTTTAGATCCCTATAATCCCAAGCAATCAAATCATCAAATTCATTACAAAGTTCAACAAAACCTTGTCTTTTAGCTTGATTACATACCTTGCCATGTTTTGGAAATCTGCCCTATGCAATTTCTACATCTTCATAATCCTCATTCTTGACTATCATTTTCATCTTCTCCTTCTTTGGTTGATCATCATCACCAAATATGCTCTCTAAAGTGATCAATCCTCTAGACATCTTATTGGTATTTAGCTAGATCACCTGGTCACCATACTGTTATTGTAATACTGATTGATTTTTGGTAGCAAACCCTACCTCATCTTGCAAGAAATTTACAATCTACTAGTCACTTTCAAATACTTGCTAGCTTGTTACATTGTCAGACACAATAGGCTTTGCAACAATTTTCACATGCTGATATGGAATTTGCTTGACATTCTAGGGAACATCAAATTGGACGCCAACTATAGCCAGCCTATCAGCATATTTGTTTCTCTATCTGGGCACTACCTAAATATTGAACGCATAAAAGTCTTTAATCAGATCCCAGACTCTATATTTATATGACTTGAGCAAGTCATTCCTTGAAGCACTTTATGATCTGATTTGATGAACAACAAGCTCGCTGTCACCAAATGCTTGTAAAAAAATATTTCCTCTCTTCTGCACCAGCTATATACCCTGAATTAAGGCTTCATACTTAACTATATTATTAGTACAACTAAACTATAATATGAATGCAGAGATATAACTTTCTTTCTAGGGTGAAATCAACACAACCCCAACACCTACTCCATTTTTACTTCTAGAGCCATCAAAATACATCTGTCATATTCCACTTGGATCTGACTTTGCTTTCTCAAGACTAGGAATAATGGCATCCTCATCATGGATACAATAAGTACTCAGCCTTGTGTCTTTTATATGATCAGGAGTGTCAAACTGAAAATAGTTTGCCCACTCATCAAGCAATATATCAAGTGTTTCCTCCACAAGTGTGGCAGCTTCATGCATACTGCTATCATCTTCCTCCAGCTCATGGATTGTGCAATTCATGCTCAAAGGAGTGGGTGTATAAGGCTCTATGTGGTCATTAACAATAGGCTCAGCCTTAATGGTCACCTTAGTGCCATATCTAGTTCTAAATAACATGTGGGACCAATCAGAAGATAAGTACCCACCTATTTTAGCACTAAAATCCCTAGATAGACATATGCCAAAGTATGTTGGGAGGTTAATAACTAAGATATCTTGTGAAACAGAGCAGTCAGGGCATGCATGCAAGGTGAGCTTTAAATATTTAATAACACCTACTTGTCTTAACAAGAGTACCATCTAATTGCACTACCCCTTTATTCACAAGCTCATATTCTATGCCTAACTTATCAGCTATATTCTTAGGTATAACAGAGGTACCCACCCCAGAATCTATCATGAAATTATGCAAAAATTTATCACTAATAATTAGGGATACATAAAATGGAGGGGGATTACTAATTTTTCTTGTGCTTGCCTCCTCTTTTGGTTGGCATAGGCTTGTTGGGATGGAAGCCTTTTCTTTTGTTGCCTCTATGGCATGCTCATTGAAGCCTATTAAAGCTTCCTTCAACAAATCTCTTTGAGCTGGGATTAACAAAGTCAATCTTTACTTGTTGGCCGACGTGAGGGTGCATTGCTGGTAGCGAATCTACTCACCCAATAGAATGGTCTGCTTGGGAAGGATGTGTTTCTGGTGCTACTGTACCCTTGGTTTTTCTTCACTTCATCCCTAATTGTGTTCGCTAGGGATGTATTAGATGTGGATGCATGAGGATTGGGGATGTGAGCAGCTGTAGGAATAGTTGCATCCTTAGTCACCCTCCTTTTGGCTCTTGTGTTGAATGCAATAAGACTTGTGCCCTGATTGACACCACATAATCATCCTGTGTCCAATTCATCAAAGTAGAATTATTTTGCATTTGTTCATGCCCTCCCACCATCTCTTGACTAGAGCTGACTTGCTGTGAAGGAACTAATTAGTTTTATGTTGTTAAAACCTAACTGAATTGTTCACTTTGGCACAAATTTTGATCATGTGGTTGGCTACATGGATAACACTAGTCATTATCTTGATCCAAATTGTTCTGTATGGGTACTAGAGGCCTGAATGTGCTTGTTGTATTAAGATGTATATCATTCAATGGTCTGATATAACTAGGTTGATTTGGCCTCTGCACATTACCCTGATATGGTGGTCTGCTTTGCTAATAATTCTAATTGAATGGCTAATATGGCATGTTGGGTTGTGCTTGCTGCATTTTAGTTTCACCAACTCATAGCTAAAACTTTGCAGCAGAGTCTTAACCTCATGCAATTCATTTGAGGATGTCATAGAAGAGGTTGTAGGGGTGACTGTTGTAGGAATTGGAGCCACAACAGGATGAATGATAGGAGCCTCTAGAAATAAAGGCATTGGTGGCCTTGGGGCAATCTTTCCAGCTTGAATTAGGTAGTTTTGTTCCCTTATAGCTATGTCGTATGCATATGGTAGCACAGTCCCTCCCATTGATTGAATCATGATAGCAATGCTAGAATTTAGAGACCTCAAATAATAAATGAATGAAGTGTTTGGGGAAGGCTTCACCAATAATGGAATCATGTCTCAATTCTTTTGGAATCTATAGTTGAAGTCCACTATGTATTCATGGGCCACTCTCTTTATTGTAGCTGATTGCTCCATCAATGACAGGTGGTCACTGTTATCTTAAAAGTGTTGGCACAGTCTAGTGCCCAAATCATCTCAATTGTGGATGTAATTGACTGGGAGACCTCTATACCATTAAAGGGCTTTCCCTTTGAATGAGGAAGCCAACAGTCTCACAACCACATTATCTGCAATGACATTGTGGACAGAGTAGATGTTGGCAATATCTTGTATATGTTCAGCAGGGGTGGTGGAGTTCTCACCAGTAAAATATGGGATTGCTTTTAGAGTTGAGGTGGGATGCCAGCATACTAGCGTAGGTCCAGAGGGGTACCCCCATTGAATGCTACAAAAGGAAGGTTCCTTGCCATGTTGGGGATATTTAGGTTAATTTTAGGTATACGCAAGATCCTTCTTGAATATTGAAATCTAACTTGGAATCTAGCTTGAGGGGGGTAGACTGGGCTCTTGAAGGAGTGGTACTGCACTCCTATTTTCCCTCACAAGGGACCTAGATAGTCTACTTCTTCTTGATTCAGTAAAAGATAGTTCTATGAATTGAGAATTACCTCTGGAAGAAGACAAGATTTGCACTCTAGGCATGAAATGTCGATATGGATACTGGATCAACAGAGTCACTAGGTGCTTGTTGAATACTTCCACAACAATAGTTGAACTAAGAATAACACTAAAATTTCTCAGTCCAACTCTTACTCAAAGCAACGAGTCCCATCGAGCATGCCATAAATTATTGTCACATGAAATTGCACCTTGCTTGGAGGCTATCCAAGCATTCCAATGACACAATGGGACTGATCTCAAGGTGTGGGACCTTGTAGTTGAGATTAGATCTCTAGAGAAGGCTAGTGACTCTTTTTGAGCTTAAGGTTCAAATAATTAGAGTAAATCTAATGCTACACATTGCAAAAACGGTGAAGAAAATACTAAAATTAAAAGGGGAGGTGATGCACCAGATTTTAATATGTTAGCTGAGACTGACATAACATAACAATGACCTCAATACTAAAATAAACTCACACAGACTTATAACTTTAATCAGAGGCCCGAATAGAAGACTATAACTAATAGAGAGACTATTTTATCCATAGAATGGGTTACAACTTCAAATAAACATAGATAAAAAGCATAAGGGAGGCAAAATATTAGTGAGTATATTGATCATGAAGGCTAAATAGACATTACAAAGGGAAGATAACCTGTTACAGAAGAATAGACACAAAATAATCATCTACATTCATGGGTGAACAATCAACTAGAGACAACAAAGGCTCAAAAAATGAAAACAATGTATCACATCCAATTGGTTCTATGGTGCATTACAAGGTTTGAAAATAACAAATAATCTACCCAACATAATAGCCTAGAAGAACAGTTAATAGGATTACATCCTTCTCATATGCATATATAGCATTTTAAACTCATAGGCATTGAAATCCAGTCAAACGACCCAGGACATGCCCACGCTTCATTTAATTTTTTGTTAAAAAATACAACCAGAAGATCTAGAGAAGGAATAGTGGCCATGCTTTTGGAAGGCCTAAAAATGGTAAAGGGAGATTGCCTGCACACATGGGTGCCAGGCACATTAAAGAAGGAAGGTTTGAAGTCCTTCTACGTACCTTCAAATTCATTTTGCAACTTCATTTGTATAGGCGCATAGAAGAATTTCATTGTTTTAGCTACCTACAATTGACTTTGGTCTATGAAATTTAATGTTGGGTACCTTCATCCTGAGAAAATGACATGATTTCAAGGGTCTGCAAGCTTTTACAACACTTTAAAATATTTAAATTGCTTAAATATTCTAAAGAATCACATTTCATTGATTCTCCCTTTTCTGGTTCTCTATTTTGTCCTTTATTTTGCCTTATCGGCAAAATCTCATTTTCCCAAACTATGGCTTCTTTCTTCCTTTAGTTAGTGATTTCCTCATTTTAAGAACCTTCTTTGCCTCTATATTTTTGTCTTATCAGAAAAATCTTAGTTTCTAGAACTTGATTTGCTTTTGCTTTTACCCTATTGGCAAAATTCCACTTTTTAGATGCTTCACTTGGCCAACTATTTATCTCTCCTTATCTCCTTTTCTCCTTATTGGTGATTTTTGCATTTCTTGAACTTGTCAGCAAGTTATTCTTTCCACTGGTTCCCCGACTAGCCACTCAGTCCTTCTTTTGTCAGCAAACATTGACCTCCCTGAACCAAAATTGCTTTCATTTTTCACCCTATCAGTGAATTTACCTTTTCTGGAACTTTCCATGCCTTAGCCACATTTTCCTTTCAGTCGACAAATTCTGACTTTCTCAAACTAGGCCTTTGACTCCTTTCACTTTATCAATGAATTTTGGAAAATTTGAACTACTTCGCTAGTTAGACATTTGACAAATTCACCAATAGAATTTGACTTCATGCCTTAGCTTTTGTTTGATCTTGATGAAGAGAACCCAACTGACTTGCTTTATGCTTTTAGTCGGTGAAATATCATTCAGCAAAACCATCGATTGGAAAACTATAAAGTTCGCAAACCATTCATTTTGATGATAGAAAACACTCTTTATCTTCTTCCCCTTCACACTGTACTGCTTTGCCTTAGCCGATTTGCCCTTTTGTCAGCAAACTGGTGAATCAACAAACTTTCAAACCTGTGAACCAAAGGTTCACCAAATTGAACTTTTGCCGACTAAGGCAAAGAAAGGGCAAAAAACTTGGAAATTTTTGGGGATTTTTTTTGAGTTTTTTGCTAAGGGGAGCCTCTTCCATTTCAGGTGTCTTAGATTATATATTTTTTATGGAAGAAGGGATTTTTTGTTTATTTTGGTCTGGGAAAAAATAAGACAACACATACAATGCTTCAAATGCAACCAGTTTAATAACGGAATGATAGGAATTATTATAAGAAAATTCTACAAGTGGAAGGTAATCCTTAGACATGTATTGTTGATCCATGCAATACATTCTCAATAGATCTTCCCGTACTTGGTTCACTCTTTCCATTTGACCATCTATCTCAGGATGATAAGTTGAGCTTATGTTCAATTGAGTTCTGAGTGAGAAGAATAAAATTTGCCAAAACTTGGATGTCATAAGTGCATCCCTATCTGAGATGATCTTCTCAGAAATACCATGCAACCTAAACACTTCTTGCACAAATTTACATGCTATGACTGGTGCTCCATCTGTCAAATTCCCAGGTATGAAATGAGATACTTTAGTGAGTCTATCTACCACCACGAGAATAGCATTATGCCTATTTCTAGACATAGGAAGACCTTGTACAAAATCCATAATGATCTGCCACTTCCACTATGGTATCTCATGAGGATATAGGAGTCTTGTCAGGTGATGATGTTCTGCTTTCACCCTCTAGCATTCTAAACATCTTGCTACAAACCTTGCAGCATCTCTTTTCATTCATTTCCAAAAATATAATGGTATCACATTAGCTAGAAGTTTCATTACCCCAGGATGTCCTGAACATGGTGCAGAATGAACTTTTTTCCACATGATATTCCTTAATTCCTCAAAGTTTAGAATGTACATTCTTCCTCTGAATCTTAGTAGTCCATCTGGTTCAAAATAGAACCCATCATATCTTGAATCTTGAGGATTGTCTGAGAGAGATTTCTTAACTTGCTCATAGTATTCATCTCCCTTGGACTTTTGTAACACCTAATTCTTAAAATTAGAATGAATAGAGATCATAGAGGAGATATGTCTCCTTTGACATAGAGCATCTGCTACTCGGTTTTCCTCGCCCTTAATGTAACTGATCTTAAAATCATAGTTGTATATAAGCTCTAACCATCTTCTCTCATGACCATTAAGATGTAGCTGGGTAAACAAATACTTAAGACCTTAATTGTCTAACCTTAACTCAAAAGGTTTCCCAAGAAAATAATGTTGCCACATTTGTAGTGCATGCAAAACTGCTGCCAACTCGAGATAATGAGGAGCATAATTTTGCTCATATGTCTTCAACTTTCTAGACTCAAGCAATAACTTGGCCATATTGTACAGGTACACCTAATCCTTTTCCTCAAGCATTGGTGATGACTACAAAATGACCCTCTAGATCAGGTACTTTTAGAATTGGTGTTGTACTTAACTTCTCTTTTAGTTGATCGAATCCCTCTTAAGAACTTTTCTGACAAATCAAATCTTTTACCTTTCCTTTTTAGAGAAGTAATGGGGTAGGTAATCCTTGAAAATTTAGCCACAAACTTTCTGTAATATCCTGCTAGACCTATAAAACTACTGACTTCATGCACATTTTTTGGTGTAGGCTATCATCAGGGAAAAACATTCTAAAACCTACAATCAGTACAATGCATGCCCTAACAACCCAATGGAGTTCTAAATAACCTAGGATCAAACAAATGCGAGCATAAAATATAAAACCCTAGACTACTAGTGTGAATTACCCATTGTTTCTCCCAAATTTTGCTGCACTTTGTTCTCATATTTGTAGACCTGCAAACACAATGAGAAGCTCAAGAGTAGGGCTATGGTGAAATCAGAGAGAGGATGCTCAAATTATGCAAGTGTGAAGTGAAGAAATGAGACTGGGAGAGTGATTTTATAGAGAAGTAGGGTTTGAACGGGGGGCGGTGATTAAGAGTTTGACTTTTGATATGATGAAGGGTGTAGATTGATTAGGGTTCCTAGTCACTAGAGGACAAAGGATAATTTTTTATTTGAAGAAATGGTGAGGTGTAATATGATTTTTAAATTAAATAAATTGTGTTCATTTATTTAATTTATTTGTGAAAGGGGATAATGTAATGTGATTTAATTAAATAGGTAGAACCTATTTAATTAGGGCAAGACCTATAATTTAAATAAATATGTATTTATTCAAATTAATAGGGTAAGGTGGACATTGGGATAGTGAATAATTAAATAATTATTTAATTATAGAAGAAATCAAAAGAAAATTGCTAAGTAATTAAATAAATAAAATTTATTTAATTAAAAGCATAATGGGAAAGTGAATTAATTAAATAATTAAAAATTATTTAATTAATAGTAGAATGCGAAATTGGGATGAATCAGGTGTTGAAATGGCATTCACAGGCTCGAGACATTTTTAAGTGCCTACATTTTTCCCCTCTTTGACACAATGTTGATTCTGACATTGTGTCAAAGAAAAATTGAGAAACATGTTCTAGACATGGCCTAGTGTGCCCCAGATGAGGCTTGATTGCCTTATGCTCCCTTGAGAAATTTTTCAAATTTTCTAAAATTTTTTAAAAAATTGAAAAATTTTCTAAAAAGGTGTACGTGATGTCAAAAGGTAGTCTAGAAGTGAAAATTTGGTCTCGAAAGGTGTTCAACACGTAAAAAGGGGCTTCAGGCTATTCAAATTCACAAAAATGGGCCCACCTAAGTCAAAAAGTACTATAAATAACCCTTGGACGGGTCCATAAATCTCATTTGTGCACTTAGCTTGTAGAGATCTTAGAGAGTGTTGAGCAGTGATTTTGAGATTTCCTGTAGAGCAATTATCAGAATGTCTCCTGTTTCAGTTCACCTACATCGCAGCACGAGGGTTAGGACCCACAGTCGGCTCCCTGGGATTGGCGTGGTGATATGTACCTAACCCTAGTTTTTCAATTTTGACATTTTTAGGTAGATTTAGGGGCCCAAAAATAGGGCACACATGCGGTGCACTTTTGTGCATCACATGCGCTATCGCATGTGACGCTTGCGTAAAGTCATGCAATGTATGCTATTTCTAGAATCACATGCACAAGGGGGTGTGATGCCTTTGATTTAGGCATCACGCATATGCAAAGTGCAATGCATGGGCGAAGTAGAGCGACGCATGCGCAACAATTCGATGCCAGCAACAAACAGTGCGATGCACTCGCCAAAGTGTGATGCATGCACAAGGAAGTATGATGCATGCGCTTAGTCGTGACACATGGAAATGATAGTAAAATGCATGCATGTGTTTAGCAGTTTAGAAATGCATTTTTCCCTCATTTTTTCCTATGTTTTGTTGTTAATGCTTTACTTAGGGTTTTTAGATTGACATAGTGTCCTAGCTTTGTGAATACATGTGAGATTGCCGCTGATTTACACGCATGAGAGCTATCCTATGGGGTACCAGTTGTGAGACCACCTATGAATGGCAAAGTGGGATACTCTTGATGCCCTAGGATTATACAGAGTTGCTTTTATACCCATGATTAGGGCTAACCGAGGTCTACTGACTACACTGGCCGAGCAGTGGCACTCAGAGATGAGTTCATTGCACTTACCTATAGGAGAGGTGACTATTACTTTGTTGGATGTTTGGCGGATTCTGCGGCTGTCGATTTGCGGGGAGCAGGTCATCTACAATATAGAGGGAAGATTGTTGACACTCCAGTGTTTATTTAAGACTGATGATGACACTGCCTTAGGAGTTGAGGATCACGAGATCCATTGGGACACGCTGACAAATCGGTATGATCAACTGATTATGGTTCTGTGCACTTGCATTGGTGGTGTTGTGTGTCCAGACCGATGGGGACATGGATTTCTAGTAGGCTGGGGGGAGATGTTGGAGGGCATGATGATAGATGCTATGATATACGCTTGGGGACCCTACCTGCTAGCTCAGTTATATTACCAGTTGCACGGGGTAGCTTACTGTGGCGAGCCGTCCATTAGTTGCGGTGTCATGTTATTGATGATTTGGGCTTGGGAGCTTTTTTATATGAAAAGGGGAATGACGGGGTTGTTGTTTTAGTTTGAATCCTCCTTCCATAAAACATTCCAAGGGCTTTTCAACCGAGTGCTTCTCCTATCAAGAGGAGAGTCAACTATCATATTTGAGTTGCCACTTGGTTTTTTGCTGGGAAATTCAGAAGTTATCACACAATATTGCTAATTAATGCCTTAATGCTCTTGAAACCCTAATTTAAGCAAAGCAATAATCAAATTTGTGAATTACGACAAATGCCACAGGAATTAGACAAAGGGTAGAGAACCATAACTCACTATTTTTCACAGTCCAGAAAATGGAAAAGTAAGGGACAACAGTGATGGTGCCCTAGTCCAAGGTACTAATTTTTCTATGGATTCTTGATCTCCTTTTGACATTAATCTCTGCTATATTTTCTATTTTCCATGATCTGACAGTGGAGGACAAGGTTGATGGCGCCCTAGTCCACTGCAGGAGATTCTTCCAGATGTCAGAAGCTTTGCAAACCCTGATGCTCACTGTCCAGTCTATTTCTGTATCTTCGGATGTGGAGAACAAGGTTGATGGTGCCCCAGTCCATTCAGGCTCCTTCTTCAGGATCTAAAATCTCTATAGTGTCTTGTTCCTGCAACTCCACTTCTCCTGCTTTCGCAACCTGTAACCTGCAATCACATGGAATGTGGGAGGGGGTTGTGGTGTTTAGAGGCTTGCCTCAATCAAGGCCTGTAGAGACATTCAAGTCTTCCAAACACCGTTGTCAGAGAGAGACTGCATATCCTTGTGGGATAGAGGAAAAAATCTAAATAATAATGATGATAAAACACAATAGATGTCACCTTGATGATGAAGCTCTCATGGAAGGAAGAAGCTCTTCAATGCCATGAGGAGAAGATGGAATCCAATCTACAAAAACAAACACAATAATAATGCTATGCTTTGAAACGCAATGATATCACAAGTATACCAATAGCTCATAATCATAAAACTTGCCAATGATCTCCTAGTTTGCAAATGATAACCTAAACATGCTTATATATGCAACTATTAAGATTCCCGCCAAGAATTTCGTATTTGAAACTTATGATGTCGGCCTAGAAACCAAATAACGGTCACAAACCCAACATTTGAATTTAGGGCAGACCAAAATAGGGCTGGACTAGGGTACTAGCACCCTTGTCCACCCCCTGTCTTTGTTCTGGAATCATTAAATTAGCACCCCCTATGTCCTATTTGTCACAAGACCCAAGGGTTTTCTCATCGGGAGTCTGAATTATCATGCAAAATGCTCTAAATGCAATCTAAAGACCCGAGAGCTAAACCTTAAAGGAAAAAGCCCCCAAGGGTGCATTTTTTTGACATAACATTTGGCCCCCTCTTTAATGTATGTATTAAATGCAATGCTAATACATGCATTAAAGTAAGGTCAACAAACACAACAAACACGCAAAACACGGAGATGACACACCAATCACATTGAAGACAATAACAGGCATGCAAAACATGGAGAAGATAGTTACATGCACGCAAAACATGGAGAATACAACATTGAAGACATGTAGAGCACAAAGAATACAATGAATGCAGTGATTATTTTCTTTTTGATTTTTCTATATGAAATGTAAAATGCAAGTACAAGGAAAGTAAACAAATAAATCCCAAAAAGCGTAGAGGAGTTGTTCACCACCGGTCTTGCACTTTTTGAGAACAGACACACCAAACAAAATCCCAAGGTGTAGAGGAGTTGTTCACCACTGGTCTTGCACCTTGAGAACAAACACACCAAACAAATCCAAAAGTGTAGAGGAGCTCATCGCCACCGGTCTTGCACTTTGAGAACAAGCACGCCATACACACACACACTGAAGACACAGAGAAAACACGGTAGGCAAGTGATGGAGTGAAACTATTGTTAGGTTCATCACCATCTCAAGCACATTACAGGCACACACCGATGATTGGGCTTCACCACAACAACCATCAAAAACACGCTTAAGGGTTGAGTTAGTCATAGAACCGCTCCCCGCCTCGCGATGAGGACTTTTGAAAATGACATGATAATGCAATCTCTTTGAGAAATACACAATCCCCGCCTCATGATGAGGTCTTAAGATAAAAGGATATGCTTGATATCCCACCTCCACAAAAGGCTTAAATGACTGTGATCAATTTTCATATTGTTCAAACATGCTTTACTATCATCTAAAGCAGACAACTTACCTTATATATGCCCCCACCTTAAGGTGGTTGATATCACATACTGATATCAAGCACATTAAGGTAGGAAGAAAACACACAAGGGAACACGAGCTCTTGTAAAGCCCATGCCCCCTAGAGGTGACATGTACTTTACGATCACCAAATATTTCTAAAAACACATCCATGCAAGAAAAGTGTTAGTGCCCAAATAATCATGATAAACAACAATGCATATGATCAACTACATGAAAGAGCCAAGCAAGGTGATACCCATGATAAACAAAGAGCACAGAGCAATAGTATTGTTAAAGTGTTGTTAGCAAGATAAGATAACATCAACATCAACATCAAGATAGGGAAATTACGAAGTGATTCCACTAGCCAAGCGTCGGATAATATGTTACAACCCCATCGTCATGTATGAACTAGGTCCATTTTTTGATTACTTACAAAAGGGACACTAGGTTCGCATCAGTATAATATGTTTTTCTTCATCTGCCAACTAGATGGAAACACTAGAGGAAGGGAAACAATAAATCAGAGAGGAGAACAAGTACCTTAGGGACAGTCACGTACGAGGGTGCCCCCAAGTCACCAACTGCAACGCTATGTCTGTAAGACACAACACACAACAATGAAATTAGAGGAGAGGCAATATAGAAGAATGATGATACAAATAGAAGAAGGTCATGACAGATGCGATCTCCTAGTATCCTTGACCTTACAAGAGAATCAAGGGTCATCCTAGGAGGCCTAAACAGCACATAACATGTCATGGGGGAAGCACATCATGAGAGATAAAGGGTTAGAGATACTTACCTATCAATGAAATTGCACTAAATTTTGGAACTTACAAACCTCCTGGAGAGGTACTCAATCAAGTTTTGTGAGAAGCTTGAATAGTTCTTATTAGGTTGTAGCTTGTTATCAGGGAGTCTATACGGTACATTCTCAACACTTCCTTATTTATTTGAATTCTTTTGTTGCTTGTGAGGAGGAGAACCACTGTTGTTTCCAACTGATGATAATCATCTTTCTCGTTTCTAACTTTTATTTCTCTTGTTCTGTTGGTTCTGTCTATCGTAACGACAAGGACTATCTTGTACTGTTTCAATCTTTTCTATTGTCATAATCTCTTGCTTCAGTTTTTCCATTTGTATTTTAAGTATAAGTTGATTCTCTCCTGATCCCTGAAGGGATAACAGAGGAGGAACTTTAGAGTAGATACCTCTTCTTCATGGATGGGGTGATACTTGAGTATTTTCCTTATCCACTTCAATTGTAGCAATTATCTTATCATAATCTAAATAATCCTCTTCTACCTGAAGTGTATTTTGTTCCATCAAATTGTTATCTGTATGCTTAGGAAAAGGATTAATGAAGATCTATAAATTCTGATTTGGCGGAGCAACCAACTTATTCCCATTATCATTCACACTAGATACCTATATAACATTCAAGTCCATGAGGTCTTGTATTGCACGTTTAAGATGCATACATCATTTAGTATCATGTCCTTGTGTCTGATGATAGTGACAAAAGGCATTGGCATCAAAATAAGGTCCTTGCATTCTGTTAGGATCCACTGGTTTAATTAGGGGAAGCTTTAAGAGATTATTACTCAAAGCTTGATTCATAATAGAATGATAGGACTAATATATTGGAGTGAAATTTCTTTGTTGGTACAATGCCTTCTTTGGATTAGTGATAGCAGACACTTGAGAAAAGTTGTTCGGTCCATTAACCTTGATGAAACTCTTATTATTCCTCTTAAAATTGTTTTGTGATGACCCACCCTCATATTGGCCAACTTGAGCCGATGAGTTTTGATTTTCATACTGACTAGAAGAAAGTTGGTAGTCACGAAGGGTAGTACATAGGTGTTGAAAAGAGTTATACTTCATCAAGAGGATCTTATCACGGATGTTAGGCTACAAAATTTTTATAAATATCTTCTTAACATCATCTTTCATCTGATATTGAATTTGTACATAAAGTCCTTGATACCGGCTAATAAACTCGGTTAACTTCTCTTTCAAACCTTGCTTGCAATGAACCAAATCAATCAGAGAGACTTGGGGTCTGATGTTTGCTTGAAAATGCTATAGAAATTGATAAATTAACTACAAAAAGGAATGTATTGAATTCAGAGGCAACGAGTAAAACCATTCCAGAGCCGTATCTTTGAGGAGATCGCGGGAACAAGTCCTCTTCAATGTAGAAAACACTACAGATAACTGTGAACACTGCCACATTAGTATTAGGATCGCCTTTTCCACCATATTTTTCAAAGCGAGAAGTTTCAAACTTCTCAGCCATAGGAATTCTCAAGATTGCATAGGATAAGGGATTATGAGCATGATAAGTCAGTATATTAGGTTGTGAACCATTTGGCAAGCTTGTCACTTTTTGTTGTAAAGAGGTCATGCCTTGAAAAAGTTGATTTAGAATGGTGTCATTAGGAGATGTAGCTTGTGGTGAGGAATTTGAATTAAAGTGTGGAGGAGATTGAGCATGGGTAGTGACAAGCAGAGGTTGTGAATAATTAAGTGATGGTTGGATATAACGATAGGTGGAAAATGGTTGAGAATAAGCGGATTGAATGGGTGGTTGAGAGTGATATGAAGACACCTTAGGGGCAAGGTTTTGATAGTTGAATCTAATAGCTTTGTAATTTTGTGAATTAGTGTCATTAGATACTTCAATACCAGTGGTGACATTACTACAAGTATTTTTCTTAGTTGTCAAGATATTCGATGTAAATGTAGATATTCCCATGGTCGGTATAGGTACTGATACTTGCGTATGAGATGGTGACAAAGTGTTATTTATCACTTGTACACATTCAGTGACTGGCATAATATTGGTTTGTACAATATGTGCTAAACCATGGATCAGATTAACACCATCTTGTCCTTCTTTTATCAATTCTCTTATGTTATGAATTGTAGGAATAGCTTCTTTAGCTATCCTCTCATTTTCCATAATTGAAATTCAACTAGCTCTTTATCTAGTTTATCTATTTGCTAATCAGATACATGTCCAATTACCTCAATGGTATCATCAAAATCATGAAAATTTTTCTTTTCCATTATACTTGTGATAGGTATAGTATCTTGTAACATTTTTGTCTCTCCTTTTGTAAAGAAGGTGTTCAATGTACCAATTTCTTCAAGAGCACTAGATCCCATGAGTCTTATGCTTCTTCTTAAAAGGATATTTTTATTAGGGTAGTGAGTTATAATACTCATGCTACAACATGCACAAACTAATAGAATAAACCCTAGAAGCAAGATATGTTTAAAGGCAAAAATGCTTGATTTTTCAACTTTTTCAATGCCAACAAATGGGAAAAGAAGTGTTGTGAAGATTTTTAAGAGGGACAGAAAATTATATGCCTAACAACAGTTCACTAATATAAAAATACCTTTCACAACATGCTTTTGAAGCAACTCTAGAAAGTCGATAAGCCAAAACCTAGTGAAAATAGGCCAAAATATGCGATTTTTCACCAAATCTCAATGCAAAAGAGTAGGGCAACGAGTGTTGTAAGGAAAATGATGATGGATAGAAATTTGTAACAGTAATAACAGCCACATAATGCCAAAAAATCTGTTACAACATGCCTATAGTGCCACTCTAGATCAAACCTTAGTGCAAAGATAGCAAAAATATGCAAATTTTCACAAACTTTCAATGCAAAGGCCCAAAAGAAAGGGTGTTGTAAGGAGATTGAGAAGGGGAAACAGATAATAATTCTAATAATAGAAAATTAGTGCAGCCAAATTCCTTACAACACACTTGGAGTGCAAATCTAGCAAGACAATAAGGCCAAATCTAGTAAAAAATACAAGTTTTTCAAGCCCTAGACATGAAATTTCACAAGGAGGCCACTATAATGCAACACTACAATTAGAAATCAGGTCCAATGAGTGTTTTAACAAGGTAGTAAAATCTAAAACAAGATTTTGACTACAACCCTAGTTCATGCAAAACTAGGTTTTCATGAAAAATGCAAAATTTCAAGCAATTTCTAACAAATTGAGCATGCAAATGCAATACAAATGAATTGTAAATGATGAATTTTTTTATTTTGGATCATATCCAATGCAAATAATAAAAATGAGTTGAAATTAGATGCCAATTGATACAAATTTTACACAAATGCCTAATATGCCAATTTTTTCAAATTTTTTTGTAATTTCTCAAATGCAATATTGAAAATAATGAATTGAATGATAATGAAGTTCAGATCTGATGTAAAAATCAGAGAATTAATTAAATACAATTGTATGAATGCAAACTATGTTAAAAATCAAACCCTAGAATGCAATTTTTTTTAATTTTTCCAAATATATCAATTTTTTGTAAATTTTTGAATGCAATAGAGTGAATGAATACAAATCTATCAAACAACACTCAACAAGGTGCCAAAAAGATCAAAACATGGGTTCACCAAATTGTTTTATAAGAAAAAGGGGATGATGGGGTTGTTGTTTTAGTTTGAATCCTCCTTTCCATAAAACATTCGAAGGGCTTTTCAACTGAGTGCTTCTCCTATCGAGAGGAGAGTCAACTATCAGATTTGAGTTGCCACTTGGTTTTCTACTGGAAAATTTAGAAGCTATCACACAAGATTGCTAATTAATGCCTTAATGCCCTTGAAACCCTAATTTAAGAAAAATAGTAATCAAATCTGTGAATTACGACAAATGCCATAGGAATTAGACAAAGGACAGAGAACTTAACCCACTATTTTTCGCAGTCTGGAAAATGGAAAAGTCAGGGACAACAGTGATGACAACATTAATGGAAAATGGAAAGGTGCTGATTTTTCTGTGGATTCCTGATCTCCTTCTGACACTGATCTCTACTATATTTTTTGTTTTCCATGATCCGACAGTGGAGGACAATATTGATGGTGCCCTAATCCACTGTGGGAGATTCTTTCGGATGTCGGAAGCTTTGCAAACCCTGATGCTCACTATCTATTTTGTTTCTATATCTTTGGATATGGAGGACAAGGTTGATGGTACCTTAGTCCAATCAGGCTCCTTCAGAATCTAGAATCTCTGTAGTGTCCTCCTGTTCCCTGCAACTCCACTTCTCCTGCTTTCGGAACCTGTAACTTGCAATCACATGGAATGTGGGAGGGGCTTGTGGTGTTTAGAGGCTTGCCTCAGTCAAGCCCCGGAGAGACACTCAAGTCTTCCGAATGTCATTTTCAGAGAGAGAGTGTGTATCCTTGTCAGATAGAGGCAAAAATCAAAATGATAATGATGATAAAACACAATAGATGTCACCTTGATGATGAAGTTCTCATGGAAGGAAGAAGCTCTTTAATGCCATGAGGAGAAGATGTAATCCAACCTGCAAAAATAAACACAATAACAATGCTATGCTCTGCAACACAATGATATCACAAGTATGCCGATAGCTCACAATCATAAAACTTGCCAATGATCATCTAGCTTGCAAATGATAACCTAAACACGCTTATATATGCAACTATTAATATTCTTGCCAAGAATTTTGTATTTGAAACTTATGATGTCAGCCTGGAAACCAAATAACGGTCACAAACCTGACATTTGAATTTAGGTCAGACCCAAAATAGGGTTGGACTAGGGCGTTAGCATCCTTGTCCACCTCCTATCTTTGTTCCAACATCATTAAATTAGTACCCCTTAGGTCCTATTTATCACAAGACCCAAGGGTTTTCCCATTGGGAGTCTGAATTATCATGCAAAATGCTCTAAATGCAATTTGAGACCTGGGAGCTAAACCTTAAAGGAAAAAGCCCCCCAAGGGTGCATTTTCTGACATAACAGGAGCACATTCCTGTATGTAGGCCATTAGTGCAGTGAGAGATTTTGGAGGAGCTACCATATGTTTTCTGTTATACTGGGGTAGTTTTGCAAGTGCAGATGGGCGATGTTGGGTATTGGAGGCGCGCCATTGATCATATTGATACATTTGTATGGAGGCTATATAGATCTTGTCCCAGGTGGACAAAGGATGTAGAGCAACTACCTTTTTGTAGACACACATGATATCTTATTGAATGGATGGTTTAGAGCCAGCATATCATAAAGCGACATTTGCTAGAGCATGTGTTGAGATAGTTTGAAGAGTGGCAGGATACTCCTGCTAGCATTACAAAGTTTACTTGAGTCACTCGAGAGATTCCATTTTGGGGGCCCAATATTTTAGTACAGACAGTGATTGATGAGATTGCCGGTTACAGCCTATATAGTGTGGAGCAGATGATGTGGCTGATGAGTACCACACTTGCATATGACACTTGGTGGGCTGATCATAGGCATGTTCCTTTTCTTCACCTTGATGAGCCAACTCTAGTAGAGAGATTGGGGAGGGGGCCAAGAGGCAGGTTTAAAAGACGAGGCCAAGGTAGATGTAGAGGGGATGTTGGTAGGGGAGATGGCAACAGAGGAGATGATGATTGTGGTGTAGGTGGTGGCTGAGGAGATAGGGGCTGAGCAGGCCGATGGAGGGGAGCCAAGGATACAAGACAGGAGGGATAGGGAATTCCTCGACTTGCTCTGATTTAGGAGGAGGGAGAGGGGGCTATAGGATAGGTAGCTGCTGCAGTGGGTGAGATGCAAGTGAAGGGAGGGAGGAGGATGTGGCGATGGAGGACATCAATGGAGAGGACATCAGTAGAGATGAGATGGAGGAGGAGGAGGAGGCAGATGAGAAGGAGGAATGAGTCAGGGAGGAGGCACTTCAGGAGGTGCCTATTGTGGGGATTGGGGATGCTAAGGAGGTAGAGGATGTTGCAGAGCAAGGAGGGGATTTGGCTACTCAGTTAGAGGCACTCTAGACTCAGATGCAAGGGATGCAACTATGCATTTAGGAGTTGGAGGGACAGGTGACACGGAGGATGGAAGAGAGGGATATGGTTGTCATCAGGGCCCAAAGAGATGAGCAGAGGAACATTGATTTCATGACTACTATTGGCAGGCTAGCCCTGGAGTTTCTAAGGGCTTTGTATCGAAAAACATAGGAGGCTTAGTATTACAGAGGCCTATATGAGGGGTTGGTGCCAGTAGATTAGAGGGCACCAAGCTTCCAGAGTGGGAGTGCCAGTAGGTCTCACTCTTGGAGGTCTCACAACAGTGTGGGAGTTTCTCACTCGCAGAGGAGGGCTTCACCTTATGAGTGGCCATGGTTATAGGGCAGGGATAGAGCAGAGGGGTCCTCCTACAGGGCCGACAAGATTTGGAGGCCATGATAGCAGTCATTAGGCCATTTTAATGTGTATGATTTGTTATGATCAAGCCTGCATGCTCTAGGTTTTGATTGAGCCTACGAGCTCCATTTTTGACACATGGATTTGGATTATTGTATTGTGACACACATTTTTGAGACACACACACACACACACACAAACACACACACACAGAGATATTTATATATATATATACATATACACGTATGTATATGCAGTGGTTTACTTACAATGATGATCTATATGCACATGATGTGATGAATGCTTATGATTATACTATTTTTATGTTATGGTTCTGTGTTTATGTTTTGTGATTGATGATTTATGATGAGATGATGCAGTCCTATTTATTATGCATTGTTATATGATGATGTTTATGATGTGATATCTGATGTGACTCATGGATGCATATGTTAAGATGCTGCTGTATGTTTATGCGATGGTATTTTATTGTTATGTGATGCTTATATGTGTACTATATGGATGCAGATATGTATGTATTAAATGTTTATGCTAGATGTAGAATGTATGCAGATGATTATGTTGTGTCATAATACAGTATTGATGATCAAATATGATGATCATATTTATGATGGTTATGGTATTATGCTTATGATGGGATTTATATGATGGACTAACATGTATATGGATGTAGGCCTATGAGATCTAATGCATTATTTTGGTGTGTCACAGTAGGACGAAAGACGATCAGAAGAAATTGAGATGAGAAATGCATGAAGGATGAAGTTTGGCTAGAAGAATGGATCCTAATTTTGCCATGATAGATTTTTGACCTTCTTTCTTGTGGTTATTGCTTATCATCATAGAGCTTATTATGTCTAAGGATGACAGTCACCATGGCATGTCAAAGGCCAAGGTGTAAAGTGTGGTCCCTTGTGAAACAAGCACAAAATAGAGAAGGAGTGCCCAACAGAGACTAAGTAACTGTGGTATCTTGTTGGTACATGCAATGAGATACCCGTGGGGTGTGTGAATCTTGATGCAAGGAAGCATGTATACCTTCTGATGCATAGGATGTCTTTGATTCACACCTGATGGCCTCCCAATCACACACAAGAAACCTAGTTGCCCCAGTCATCTTGTCAAGACAAACCATAGACATCAATCAAAGAAAATGTCTCTCTCTATCCTTGCTTCTCTTCATCACTTAGGGACTCCCTTGAGAAGCATAAGATTGAGACTACAAAGCAAATAAAATTGGTAAGACTTAGAGTCAACAACCATTTGGATCATTTGTTGAGTGTGCATGTGTTTGTTTGTTTGTTTGGTTGTGATAGGTTGAATGATGCCTAGTTTTAGGATGGGAGGTATGTCATATAAGTGCTTGGTCTAGTTTTGACAATGCCCCTACCTGTCTAAGGCAAGTGATAGGATTGTGATATCCTGTATAAGACAAGTGGTTGGTCTCGGGAATCCCACAAGTTGTGAAGAATGCTCGGTATGTGATAATTGTGAATGTTTGAAGGATGAAACATGTCATCTAAGGCATAAAGCCTGGTTTCAACTATGCTACATGTGGTTGTTGATGAAGATTGTTCTTGGTGATGTTTGATTATCACCATGTGAGTGATGAAGAATGATTGTTTGGGTATTTTGACGAGATGTCTTGTTGACGTGTGACATTATTTCCTTATGAAAATTTGATTGCTTTAGTCTGATCAAAGTGTCCATCTTGTTAAGAGACAACTTATTATGATAGTTAACTCAACGGGCCCTAAGGGACTGACCAAATGCCTCGGGGGCTCATCAAGGATGGCCTTGCCCACATGGAAGCTAAGAGGCATTGTACTTCAACCAGGTTAACTATGGGTGACCTAAGACCTAAGGGTGGAATGCCTTAGGAACTCATCAGAGATGGCCTTGCCTATGTGAAAGCTCAAAGGAGTTGTAGTTCAACAAGGTGGTTTTGTCAGTGTTGTATTGTTTGGGACTTTTTGGTTAACTATTTGATTCTTTTGTGATTTTTGATGATATTCGATGTTTTTGGGATTTTGTAAATATTTGAATGTTTATTGGATTTTTGGAAATATTTGAATGTTTTTGTATTTTTGGAATATTTGAATGTTTTTTGGATTTTTGAATATATTTGAATGTTTTTGTATTTTTGGAATATGTGAAAGGTGCCATCTAGTACCAATTTTTAGGATTAGGAATTGCCCCCAATCAGGTATGGGGGAAAGTCATGATCATGATGGGATGGTGATGAAATGCTATGGGAAAAGTAGGGAGACATGAAATGCCAATTTATTTCCAAGCTATGAAAAGGACAATGTAGGTGATTATGGATTATGACATGGGTTACGGATCACGTGGGATTTATTTACAGAAATTGGAAAATCAAATGGAGCGATGGTAGACAAGGGAGCTAAGATCAACTACACATGGTGCATGTTTTCTAGGTTTTCACCATGGTACTTATCCAAAGTGCCACCTAAGTGGTTTTCACTTTTGGACAAATTATTTCTCTTTACTATTTTATTGCTTTATTTGATTTTTTTATTTAGGTATAATATCTTCAAAGGTGCATGTTGTTGATTTGATCTGGTAGCGGTTCACCTTTGGGGGTACCAAGTTCATATGCTCCCAATCCATATACCATAGTGATGATATAGGGACCCAACCAGTCTGGTTTGAACTTTTTGTACTTCTCCCTTTCCATTTGATTCTTAGGGTTTTTTCAGGACCAAGTCTCCAATGTTGAACTGTCTAACTCTGACCCTTTTGTTATAGCTACGTCAGAGATAGTTTTGATATGCTTGTAGGTGTACCAAAGCATTATGCCTTCTCTCATTGAGTAGTTTGAGCTCATTTAGCTTGGATACTCTACAGTCTTCATCATCCACAAATTGCCTCAGCGATACTCTCAGGGAGGGTAACTCAACCTCAATGGGTAGGATGGCTTCAGAACCATAGACAAGGAAATATGGGGTGGATCCAGTGGGGGTACGGATGTTGGTACGGTAAGGCCACAACACATACAATGCTTCAAATGCAGCCATTTTAACAACAGGATGATAGGAATTATTATAAGCAAATTCTACAAGTGGAAGATAATCCTCCCACCTATATTGTTGATCCATGCAATACATTTTCAATAGATATTCCAAAACTTGGTTCACTCTTTTTGTCTGACCATCTATCTCAGGATGATAAGATGAGCTTATGTTTAATTGAGTTCTGAGTGAGAAGAATAAAGTTTGCCAAAACCTAGACATCATATGTACATCCCTATCTAAGATGATCTTCTTAGGAATACCATGCAACCTAAACACTTCTTGCACAAATTTACGGGCTATGACTGGTGCTCCATCTGTCAAATTCCTAGGTATTAAATGAGATACTTTAGTGAGTCTATCTACCACTACAAGAATAGAATTATGCCTATTTCTAGACATAGGAAGACCTTGTACAAAATCCATAATGATCTACCACTTCCACTCTGGTATCACATGAGGATATAGGAGTCTTGTTGGTTGATGATATTCTGCTTTCACCCTCTAGCATTCTAAACATCCTACTACAAACCTTACAGGATCTCTTTTCGTTCATTTCTAGAAATATAATGGTATCACATTGGCTAGAAGTTTTGTTGCCTCAGGATGTCCTGAATATGGTGAAGAATGAACTTTTTTCCACATGATATTCCTTAACTCCTTAAAAATTTAGCCACAAACTTTCTGTAATATCCTGCTAGACCCATAAAACTACGGACTTCATGCACATTTTTTGGTGTAGGTTGTTGTCAAGGAAAAACATTCTAAAACCTACAATCAGTATAATGCATGCCCTAACAACCCAATGGAGTACTAAATAACCTAGGATCAAACAAATGCAAACATAAAGCATAAAACCCTAGACTACTAGTGTGAATTCTCCATTATTTCTCCCAAATTTTGGTGCACTTTGCTCTCATATTTGTAGATCTACAAACACAATGAGAAGCTCAAGAGTAAGGCTATGGCAAAATCAAAGAGAGGATGCTCAAATTATGCAAGTGTGAAGTGAAGAAATGAGGCTGGGAGAGTGATTTTATAGAGAAGTATGGTTTGAATAGAGGGCTGTGATTAAGAGTTTGACTTTTGATATGATGAAGGGTGTAGATTGATTAGGGTTCCTAGTCACTAGAGGACAAAGGATAATTTTTTATTTGAAGAAATGGTGAGGTGTAATATGATTTTTAAATTAAATAAATTGTGTTCATTTATTTAATTTATTTGTGAAAGGGGATAATGTAATGTGATTTAATTAAATAGGTAGAACTTAATTAATTAGGGCAAGACCTATAATTTAAATAAATATGTGTTTATTTAAATTAATAGGGTAAGGTGGACATTGGGATAGTGAATAATTAAATAATTATTTAATTATAGAAGAAATCATAAGAAAATTGCTAAGTAATTAAATAAATAAAATTTATTTAATTAAAAGCATAAGGGGAAGGTGAATTAATTAAATAATTAAAAATTATTTAATTAATAGTAGAATGCGAAATTGGGATGAATCAGGTGTCGAAATGGCGTTCCCAAGCTTGGGACATTTTTAAGTGTCTATATTTTGTACATCTTTTATACAATGTCGATTTCGGCATTGTGTTAAAGAAAAGTCAAGAAACATGCTCTAGACATGCCTGAGTGTGCCCCAGATGAGGCTTGATGGCCTTATGCCCCCTCAAGAAATTTTTCAAATTTTCTAAAAAAAATTCAAAAAATTTAGAAAAATTTTCCGAAAAGGTGTACAGGATGTCAAAAGGTAGTCTAGAAGTGAAAAATTCGTCCCGAAAGGTGTTCGATGCGTAAAAAGGGGCTTTAAGCTATTCAAATTTGTAAAAATGGGCCCACCTAGGTCAAAAAGTACTACAAATAACCCATGGACGGGTCCATAAAGCTCGTTTGGGCACTTGCTTGTAGAGATCTTAGAGAGTGTTGAGTAGTGATTTTGAGATTTCCTGCGTAGCAGCTATCAGAATGTCTCCTGTTCCATTTCACCTGCATTGCGACACAAGGGTTAGGACCCACGGTCGGCTCCTTGGGACAAGCGCAGCGGTATGTACCTAACCCTAGTTTTTCAATGTTGACATTTTTAGGTAGATATAGGGGACTGAAAATAGGGAATGTGTGCAGTGCACTTTTGTGTGCCACATGCTCTATCATGTGTGTCGCCTGCATAAAGTCATGCGATGCATGCAAGTTTGTGCGATGTATGCGATTTATAGAATCGCATGCGCAAGTGAGTGTGACACCTCTGATTTAGGCATCATGCATATCTAAAGTGTGACGCATGGGTGGAGTAGAGTGACGCATATGCAAAAGTGTGACACATGCAACAAATAGTGTGATGCACTCACCAAAGTGTGACGCATGCACAAGTATGAAGCATGCACTTAGTCGTGGCGCATGGAAATGATAGTATGATGCACACTTGTGTTTAGTAGTTTAGAAATGCATTTTGCCCTCATTTTTTCCTATGTTTTGTTGTGAATGTTTTACTTAGGGTTTTTTGATTGACGTTGTGTCCCAGATTTGTGAATACATGTGATATTGCCGCTGATTTACACGCGTGAGAGCCATCCTACAGGGTACCAGTTGCGAGACCACATGTCAGTGGCAGAGTAGGATACTCTTGATGCCCTAGGATTATACAAAGTTGCTTTCATGCCCATGATTAGGGCTAACCAGGGCCTACTGACTACACTGGCCGAGCGGTGGCACTCAGAGATGAGTTCATTTCACCTACCTACAGGATAGGCAACTATCACTTTGTTAGATGTCTGGAAGATTCTGCGGCTGCCAATTCACAAGGAGTGGGTCATCTATAGTACAGAGGGAGGATTGTTGGCACTCTGGTGTTTATTTGAGACTGATGAATATGCTACCTTAGGAGTTGAGGATCACGAGATCCATTGGGACATGCTGACAGATCAGTATGATCGGCTGATTGTGGTCTGTGTACTTGCATTGGTGGTGTTGTGTGTCCAGACCGGCGGGGATATGGATTTCCAGTAGGCTAGGGAGAGATGTTGGAGGGCATGATGGTAAATGCTATGGTATACAATTGGGGACCCTTCCTCCTATCTTAGTTATATTACCAGCTGCACGGGGTAGCTTACCATGGTGAGCAGTCCATCAGTTGCAGTGTCACATTATTGATAATTTGAGCTTGGGAGCACATTCTCGTATGTAGACCACTAGTCGAGCAGGAGGTTTTGGAGGAGCTGCCATATGTTTTATGTTATACCAGGGCAGTTTTGCAGGTGCGGATGGGCAATGTTGGGTATTGGAGGCACGCCATTGATCATATGGATACATTTTTATGGAGGTCGTATAGATCTTGTCCTAGGAGGATAGAGGATGCAAATCAACTACCTTTTTGCAGACACACATGATATCTTATTGGACGGATGGTTCAGAGCCAACATATCATAGAGCGGCATTTGACAAAGCGTGTGTTGAGATAGTTTGGAGACTGGCAGGATACTCTTGCTGGCATTGCAGAGTTTACCCAAGTCACTCAACAGATTCTATTTTGGGGGCCCATGATTGTAGTACAGATGGTAATTGATGAGATTGTCAGGTTACAACCTATACAGTTGGGAGAAAATGATGTGACTGATGCAAGTACCACACCTGCATATGATACTTGGTGGGTCAATCATAGGCCTATTCCTTTTCTTCATCCTGATTAGCCAACTCCAGTAGAGAGATTGGGGAGTGGACTAAGAGGCAAGTTCATAGGACGAGGCTGAGGTAGAGGTAGAGGGGATGGTGGTAGGGAGATGGCGATAAAGGAGATGATGGTGGTGGTGCAGGTGTTGGCCGAGGAGACAGGGGCTGAGGAGCCTGGAGGAGGGGAGCTAGGGGTACATGACAGGAGGGACATGGGGGTCCTTGACTTGCTCTGATTCAGGAGGAGGGAGAGGGGGTTGTAGGTCAGGTAGCTACTGCAGTGGGTGAGATGCAGGTGGAGGATGGGGAGGAGGATGTGGCAATGGAGGACGTTGGTGGAGAGGATGTCGAGGGAGATGAGATGGAGGAGGATCGAGTCAGGGAGGAGGCACTTCAGGAGGATCCTATTGTGGAGATTGTGGATGATGAGGAGGTAGAGGATGCTGGAGAGTAGGGAGGGGATTTGGCTACTTAGATAGAGGCACTCCAAACTCAGATGCAAGGGATGTTGCTATGCATTCAGGAGTTGGAGAGACACGTGATATAGATGACGATAGAGAGAGATATGGTTGTCATTAGGGCTCAAAGAGCTGAGCAGAGGAGCATCAATTTCATGAATATTGTTAGCGGGCCAGGCATGGAGTTTGCACAGGCTTTATTCTGAGCAGTGCAGGAGGCTCAGTATTATAGAGGCCTATATGATGGGTTAGTGCCAGCGGATCAGAGGGCGTCGACCTTCCAGAGTAGGAGTGCCATTAGGTCTCACTCTTAGAGGTCTCATAGCAGTGTGGGAGTTTCTCTCACAGAGGAGGGCTTCACCTTATGATCGACTATCTGGTCCTAGGGCAGGGACAGAGCAAATGGGTCCTCCTGCAGGGCTACAGGATCTAGAGGCCATGACAGCATTCATTAGGCCATTTTGATGTGTATTATTTATGTTATGATCGAGCCTGCGTGCTCTAGGTTTTGATTGAGCCTACAAGCTCCATTTTTGACACATGGATTCAGATTATTATACTGTGGCACACATTTTTAAGATATATATATATATATATATATGCAGTGGTTTACTTATATGCACATGATGTGATGAATGCTTATGATTATACTATTTTTATGTTATGGCTCTATTTTTATGTTTTGTGATTGATGATTTATGATGAGATGATGTAGTCCTATTTATTATGCATTGTTATATGATGATGTTTATGATGATGCAACTCATGGATGCATATGTTAAGATGCTACTATATGTTTATGCGATGTATTTTATTGTTATGTGATGCTTATATGTGTACTATATGGATGCATATATGTATGTATTAAATGTTTTATGATAGATGTAGAATGTCTATGGATGATGATGTTATGTGTCATAATACAGTATTGATGATCAGATATGATGATGATATTTATGATGGTTATGGCATTTTGCTTATGATGGGATGTATATGATGGACTACCATGTGTATGGATGCAGGCCTATGAGATCTAATGCATTATTTTTGTGTGTCATAGTAGGATGAAAGATGATCAAAAGAAATGGAGATGAGAAATGCACGAAGGATGAAGTTTGGCTAGAAGAATGGATCCTAATTTTGTCGTGATAGATTTTTGAGCTTCTTTCTTACAGTTACTGCTTATCATCATAGAGCTTATTATGTCAAAGGATGATAGTCACCATGGCATGTCAAAGGCTAAGGCATAAAGTGTGGTCCCTTGTGAAACAAGCGCAAGACAGACAAGGAGTGCTCAACTCAGACTAAGTAATTGTGGTATCTTGTTGGTACATGCGATGAGATACCCATGGGGTGTACGAATCCTAATGCAAGGAAGCAAGTATACCTTCTGATGCATAGGATGTCTTTGATTCACACCTGATCGCCTCCCAATCACACATAAGAAATCTAGTTGCCCCAGTCATATTGTCAAGATAAACCACAGACAGTAATCAAAGAAAAGGTCCCGCTATATCCTCGCTTCTCTTCATCACTTCGGGACTACCTTGAGAAGCATAAAAATGATACTGCAAAGAAAATAAAACTGTTAAGACCCAGAGTCAATAGCCATTTGGATCATTTACTGAGTGTGCATGTGTTTGTTTATTTGATTGGTTGTGATAGGTTGAATGATTCCTAATTTTAGGATGTGAGGTACATCGTATAAGATGCTTGGTCTAGTTTCGACAATGCCCCTACTTGTCTAAGGCAAGTGATAGGATTGTGATATCCTATATAAGACAAGTAGTTGGTCTTGAGAATGCCACAAGTTGTGAAGAATGCTCAGTATGTGATGATTGTGAATGTTTGAAGGATGAAACATGTCGTCTAAGGCATAAATCTTGGTTTTGACTATGCTCCATGTGGTTGTTGATGAAGATTGTTCATGGTGATGTTCGATTATCACCATGTGAGTGATGAAGAATGATTGTTTAGCTATTTTGATGAGTTGTCTTGTTGACGTGTGACTTTGTTTTCCTTATGATAGATAGATTGATTTAGTCTGATCAAAGTGTCCATCTCGTTAAGGGACAACTTATTATGATAGTTGACCTGACAGTCCCTAAGGCACTGACCTAATGCCTTAGGGGTGTTGAAATTAAGGAACACTGAGAGGTGGGGGGTGAATCAGTGTTCTGCAAAACTTATTATTATGTTCCTTTATTAATTTACCACATACATAAAAAATAAAGAAGCATGAACTTAAGAGCAACAACAACAAGATCATCACACATAAACACCAAGATTTTTACGTGGAAACTCGGTTAAGGGAAAAACCATGGTGGGGGTTAACCCACAAGATTTTACACTTTGTTAAAAGTATTACAAATGGAAAGGCACATGCCTTCGAGCACACTACCCAGAGCTCACTGCTCAAAGGAGGCTCACTGCCTACAAGATCAATTACAAGAGTTCACTGAAATACTTGAACTAAAGAATAGCATCTAACAATGCTAGATTACAGTTCTAGTTAGGCACAATATACTGACTTCACACACTTCATCTCTCACTGCCCTGTTTCACTGTTCTGCCATGATCAGAAGCTTGGATGTCTTCGCTTCACACTTAATACTACCACACTTCTCACCTATCACATCATATTCACATCTCCATCCCTCAAAATGCTTGCACCCATTGATCATATATATCTGCAACATGAAATTACATTAACTGCAGTCGGCCTCAAGAAAACTTAGAAACATTTTCAAGATCACTATTCTGTCAGCTGAATCCATGCACAAACATCAATGTAGACCAAAACTTATGTATTCAAGTCACCACTCATGTCGGTCAATACCACTAGATCTCATAATTTACTCAACCAACCACTTCTCTTAATCCGCACAAGGATCAAACACCAAGTCGACCTGTTCTTCACCAGACTAAACTGTCTAACCAAAACCCGATACTCAGATGCTTGTAACTTTCAATCACTTCATCATCAGAGGCTAAAACTTTGGATTTAGGTAGTCTTGACATCCCTTCACATTCCATCAAATCCACAGCACAATATGATTAACTATGAATAAATGCGGACCAAAATGTTGAACCCTGTCATATGCTATGTTCCTGTCTATCTGGACTTAGGCAAATCTACAATCTAACTTCCGGTATGATCAAATGATACATTGTAGATGTGTAAGATAGATTTAGTTGCCATCAATGACAACACCTGACATGCCTAGTAGTGTCTCTTGCCAACAATCGCCCCCTTTGGCATTGATGGAAACACTTAGTGAAAAATGACTAAGTGTTAGAACAACTCCCCCTTGCTATGTGCACTTGTGATTTCTAGTGCTCCCCCTTAGATGAATTCCTCATTTTTCACTGCTTTCCACTCCCCCTTTGACATCAATGGCAAAGGCTGAGATCGACATACCAAAATTCACGCAAAAACTCTATGTACATGAGCACATATATACAATCAATCCTTATGTCTTGTCTACAAGAACTTAAACACATCACCAAAAATGTTTTTCAACAATGCCAATTCACTGTCCCAACTTTTCTTCATGCTGTCCAAAACTGAAATATGACCATTGAATCAAAATGCCCATGACTTTGCCTTCTGTAGATTAGTGGGATCACTTGTCAAAGCAACAACTTGAGCTTTTGTCAATGCATTGAACATTGTTTTTAACTTAGGGAAAATCAGTCCCCGGAGTTCACACATCCTTGCCAAAATGTTTTTTTTTTCTTTCACCAATTTATTTATTTCATTAATCAAGGTAATTACTTGAAATTCTTGACTCGCCGTAGATATTGTCAAAGGATCAAAGGATTGAGATACATTTGACAATTTTTGCTCGGACTCCTTTATTTTCTTCTCAATATCCTCTACAACTTTTGGCCAAGATAAACAAAATTTGTACACATCTCCTCCTTTAGTGAGGGCATTTTGAATACTCTTTACACTAGTATCCAACATAATTCTATCATTGTCAATTATTCTGTTCAGTTCACTAAATATTTTATTATTAAATTCATTCTAGACTTTAACTTCTGCTGACGTCTCAAAAGACTCAAAGTGAGTACTTACAAAATTTATCAAATTCTTCAACTAACCAAAGGGGGATGCTGATGAATCCTTCTAAAATGAAAGCATGATTTTCTCCAAAATGTCAGATTCAAGATCAAGCAAATCACTCTCTTCTATATGGAACTTCAAGATTTCCTCTCTAGCCTTAGATTGTGCAAAAGAGGCCAACTTCATCTTCTGTACCAGTGATAGAGTATCAAAATTGATTGGACCTTATATTATATCTAGATCTTCTGCAACTTGTTTATATTTCTCCAAGATTTCTTTCACTGCTTCTGCAGTGTCTCTTACCAAATATGATGTTTCAGTTTTATGTTGTTTAGGGCCTGCATTGTCTTGCTTATTATTTTCATTGTTTTTCTCTGCTTCTTCTCTTTCTTCATCAAGAGCAGAGGCATCCTTCTTTTTATCTTTATCAAAAATGTATTCTGCATTCTTTTCCAGAGGATTTTGTGTATCCTTAGTAGTAGCATTATCATCATTTTTATCAAATTCCTCAATGTCTGGAATGGAGGAATCAATTCCATCATTAGTTTCTTCTTCTTGATCTTCCTTGTCCTTAACCTCTTCTACTTTCTTCTCTTTATTCTTCTCAGATTCATCTTCAGTAGGAGCATTTATATTCATCTCTATATTTTCTTCACCAAATTGGTCCGGAGGAATTTGAGTATCCTCTGCACAATCAACATTATCTTCATCATCTCTTCATCTCCTTTATTAAATATTTCTTCTTCCGAAACAGAGAAATCATATGCCTCAGCTTGTTGCCCATTTTTCTTCAACTCTTCATTATTCAAAATGGATGTGTCCTCAGCATCAACAAGTTCTTCAATGACCATATAAAACTTGTTTTTGTCCAAGGCTTTCCTTAGAATTTGTTCTATTTCTTTGACCACTTCATCAATGTCTCCAATCATTAGCTTATTCATCCTTTTCTTGCTTCTAAATTCATCTTTAACTTCTTTGAAATTTTGATTTGCTTCCTTCCTAGAGATTACCGGAAATAGACTGGACAACACATGTTCTCTTAGCTCCAAATCCTTTGCTTTAGCAGCTTCTTTTCTCATCTCCAAAATGTCACTTAGACTCTTAGGGATTTCTAACAAAATTTCTACAAGTGCTTTGTTATATGTATTCAAGTACTTAAAAGTAGCATCCTCTAAAATTTTCTTGTTGGCATTATCAAAGTTGTCATAATATTTTGTTATGGGCTTCAAATTCCCATGAACAGTTACTGCATTCACAATATCTTCAATTGACAAGGTGGATTTTTCAACATGAGTCTCAGTCTTTTGTCTTTTGCTCACCCTTATACTTCCAGAGTGCTTGTCTTTGGCAACCCTTGATGCTTCTGCTTTCTTTGGCTTTATGCTTCCAGAGGGCTTCTTCTTAGACACTTTAGCAGCCTTAGTGCCTGAGGCCTTCAACTCTTTAACCTCACCATCTAACTCAGTCTCTTCTTCATCCTCCTTCTCCACATTGACATATGACCTTTTTCCCTTTACTTTTGTCCTTTTTCCTTCCTTACCAGTAGATTTTTCTTTGAATTTCTCTACAATAGGAGAAGGTGATGCACTGGAGGTTACACCAAAACTCCTAGTAGTCCTTGACTTAGAAGGGGATTCTACCAGAACACTTCCCTGTTCCCTATCCTGCTTCTCCTTCTCATCTTTCTCTATCCTTTCCCTATTTTGTTTCATGGCTTCTTTGGTTATTCCAATACTTTCTGCATACATTTCAACTTGCCTTTGGACCTTTCTCTTAATTTGAAGTGTCTGGAGCTTAACATGAAGTTTCAAATTAAGTTCACCATATGTACCGAATCTCTCAACTGAGGTAGCTTTTGGTTTTCTCAGAAGGTGTTGAGCATACATTTCTAGTATTTGTTCATCAACTTCATACCCCATGGGTATGATCCACACAATCCTTGGTTCAACTGCTTCCATCAAGCATTGATTTGTTTCCACCATGAAACAAATTGTATCCTTTTACTTTTCCACCATAGACTTAGGGATTCTTTCCATTGATTGCATCATATTCTAGAAATTCTTGAAATATCCCCAAAGAGCAATCCTTTCGGCATTGGAGTCACCAATATTGTGCAAGTGCTCTCTTATTTGTATGGCAACAGGCTTGTCACTGGTCCAATCTAGGCTTTTCATCCCAAGCAACTCATTCATGAAATAGAAGAACAAGCACAAGACCAACGTACCATACTTGAATGTATTCTTCATATCCTTATTGATCTTGTTCAAATTCTCCATTAGCTAGTTTGCAGCAGCTCACACAAGTCATAGTCAGCATTTTCTCTTAACATTTGATAAGCAGCATAAATGGTTGTACCAGACACTGAGTTTTCCCTGCTGGAGTGGTATATCTTATACCTAATCACCATAGATGCAAATTTGACATCTGGATCAACTACATCATTTATTGTCATTGCCCTCTTATCAAACTCTAAGCCTGTAGCATCAATTATAGTCTGATTCTTCACTGAATTTAACATCGACAGTCCACTGAATGAGTTCAATCCTATTACGGCCTTGATGGCATCCTTAGTGATCCTAAAGGGTTTCATCAACCACATAAATTTAGCATACATTCGACTCAGTACATATCAGACCCACTCATCCTCATCAAAGGACAGGAACCCAATAACCTGAATGAAATGTTTGTCTTACAGCGCCTTATACTCAGATTTAAGACCATAAATTTCATCCCTTAGGTGATTCTTAAACAAATCCACTAACTTTGAATCCCCAAACTCATCTATGCTGGCATGAATGTAATCCCTAATATCTTCAACATGTAACACACCATGCAGAACATTAGAAAGGGCACCTAACGGATCGACCTCTACAAATTTGTGTGGATGTTTTTTGAATTTAGGTCAGGGCCTTTTGGTGATGTCAACAACCAATGGAGCAACCATTTCAAAAAGATCAAAGCTTTGCAGAAAAATGCCTTTTTCTCCATGAGATTAGGGTTAGCTGTCAAATTTGCTTTTCATACTCCAAATCTTGAAATCTCATCTCAGGCACTCTTCTCCTTGTTCTCTTCGAATACAAAGTGATTCAAATGTTGAGTGGATGACCTTTTATGCTCTGCAAAACCTAATTCATCATTGTAATAAATGCTTTACTCTAACTCTTCCAGATACACTATTTCTGAATACAGTCAATCTTCAATTACTTCACAATCAATCGCACTAGATTCTTTTCTTCTAAAATTTTCTTCAACAGATCTACAATAGGCTTCTTTATCTTCATTCATCATGCTAGATTCAAACACCCACTTACTGGCAAGGGGAATTAGATTTTTAATGCAGCTCCCCCTGAGCCAGAGATCCTATTTCAATTCCTTGAGGAATTATCAGCACCATATTCTAGTGCGGACCCATCACCATCATTCATTACACTTTTCTTCACCCATGTTTTACTTCATTCTAGATATCATTAAAATCTACTTTTCCCTTACCTTTATCTTGTCTCTACATAATCTAGTTTCTATTTACTGGACATTTTCTATCATCATTCTTGCTTCTGCAGAATCTTGCAGTATGACCAAATCTATTGCAATTAAAGAATATAATATTTCTTTGCTCCTTTACTTGATTTCCTCTTGATCTACACTGATTAGCCATGTGTCCAAATCTATAGAATGCAAAACATTTGCCATTGAAAGAATTGACATTTCCTTTGTTGTTAGAGTTATTCATCATCACACTTCTGCATTCATTGGATCTATGACCATACCTTTTACAATTGAAGCATTGACCAGAAAAGGATGGACCACTTTGATTCACTCTACTTCTACACTGATTAGCTCTATGACCATACTTATTACATTTGAAACAATTACCATTGAAAGATGGATACCTTTGAGCATTAGGTTGTCTTACCGGAGGCCTTCTAGGATTCCTTCTTTGATTTCTTGCTTCAGGATTTCTCAAACTAGATCTAGAGCTTTCACTTTTCTCATATCTTAGACCATGCTTATCATCTACCTTCTTTTGACTATCAAGCAGCACTTCAAGTTTAGCTGAGCTTATCTTGAACTTCTCTTTGTATTCATTTGCAGCTTCTAGGTCATGTTTGAGAATGACAATTTTCCTTTCAAGTTGTTCCTCATTGTACCTAGTTTCTTGTAGATCAGATTCTAGATGGCCATTATTATGTCCAATCTGTAGCACTCTTCTATTCTTTCTTTCAGAGACTAATTCAGGTTTTCTTCAGTCTTCTTCATTTCCTCGATTTCCTTGGTTAGCCTCATTACCCCAGATTCCATCTCATGTTTTAAGACAACAACTTCTTTTGTCAGCTTCTCACATTCATTTGTCTTTTCCTTCAGAGCCTCATCCATGTCATTGTCTTCCTTTTGATTTGGTAACTATTGAAGTAGCTCCTTCCTCTTTTCATTAGATTTGTTCAGTTGCCTTTTTAAAGTCTTAATGAAATCCTCGGCATCTTTAAGGTTCTCTTGTAGTTCTTTGACTTATGCTCTGGACTGATCAAGATCTTCTAAGGCTATTTGAAGTTGTTCAATGATACCATCAGAATACCTTAATGAACCCATTGAAACACCTTCCTAGATTTTCCTCAAGCTATTAAACTTCTTCCAAGAAACCTTGCTTTGATACCAATTGTTGAAATTAAGGAACACTAAGAGGGGAGTGAATCAATGTTCTACAAAAATTATTATTATGTTCCTTTATTAATTTACCACATACATCAAAAATAAAGAAGCATGAACTTAAGAATAGTAACAACAAGATCATCACACATGAACACCAGGATTTTTTACGTGGAAACCCGGTTAAGGGAAAAACCATGGTGGGGGTTAACCCACAAGATTTTATACTCTGTTAAAGGCATTACAAATGGGAAGGCATGTGCCTTCGGGCACACTGCCCAAAGCTCACTACTTAAAGGAGGCTCACTGGCTACAAGATCAATTACAAGAGTTCACTAAAATACTTGAACTGAAGAATAGCATCTAACAATGCAAGATTACAGTTTCGGTTAGGCTCAATATACTGACTTCACACACTTCATCTCTCACTGCCCTGTTTCATTGTTCTACCATGATCAAGAGCTTGGATCTCTTCACTTCGCACTTGATACTACAATACTTCACACCTATCACATAATATTCACATCTCCATCCCTCAAAATGATTGCACCCATCGATCATATATATCTGCAACATGAAATTACATTAACTGCAGTCGGCCTCAAGAAAACTTAGAAACTTTTTCAAGATCACTATTATGTCGGCTGAATCCATTCACAAACATCAATGCAGACCAAAACTTATGTATTCAAGTCACCACTCATGTCAGCCAATACCACTAGATCTCATAAGTTACTCAACCAACCACTTCTCATAATCCACACAAGGATCAAACACCAAGTCGACCTATTCTTCACCAGACTGAACTGTCTAACCAAAACCTGATACTCAGATGCTTGTAACTTTCAATCCCTTCATCACTGGAGGCTAAAACTTTGGATTTAGGTAGCCCTGATATCCCTTCACATTCCCTTAGATCTACAGTACAATATGATTACCTGTGAAGAAATGCGGACCAAAATGTTGAACCCTATCATATGCTCTGTTCTTGTCTATCTGAACTTAGACAAATCTACGATCTGACTTCTGGTATGATCAAATGATACATTGTGGATGTGTAAAATAGATTTTGTTGCCATCAATGACAACACCTGACATGCCTAGCAGTGTCTCTTGCCAACAGGGGGCTCATCAAAGATGGCCTTGCCTACATGAAATCTCACAAGCGTCGTAGTTCGACCAGGTGGACTGTGGGTGACCTAAGACCTAAGGATGGAATGCCTCGGGGGCTCATCAGAGATGGCCTTACCTATATGAAAGCTCAAAGGTGTCATAGTTCAACAAGGTGATTTTGTCACTGTTGTATTGTTTGGGGCTTTTTGGTTAACTATTTAATTTTTTGTGATTTTTTATGATATTCGATGTTTTTGGGATTTTGTAAATATTTGAATGTTTTTTGGATTTTTGGAAATATTTGAATGTTTCTATATTTTTGGAATATTTGAATGTTTTTATATTTTTGGAATATGCGAAAGGTGCCCTCTAGTACTGATTTTTAGGATCGGGAATTGCCCCCAGTCAGGTATGGGGGAAAGTCATGATCATGATGGGATGGTGATGAAATGCTATGGGAAAAGCAAGGAGACGCGAAATGCCAATTTATTTCCAAGCCATGAAAAGGACAATGTAGGTGATTATGGATTATGACATGGGTTATGGATTGTGTGGGATTTAATTGTAGAAAGTGGAAGATCAGATGGAGCAATGGTAGACAAGGGAGCTAAGATCGACTACATATGGCACATGTTTGCTAGGTTTTCACCATGGTACTTATCCAAAGTGCCACTGAAGTGGTTTTTACTTTTGGACGAATTATTTCTCTTTACTATTTTATTGCTTTATTTGATTTTTTTTATTTAGGTATAATATCTTCGAAGGTGCATGCTGTTGATTGGCTCTGGTAGTGGTTCACCTTTAGGGGTAGTAAGTTGATATGCTCCTGATCCATATGCCGCAGTGATGATATAGGGACCCAACCAGTTTGGTTCAAACTTTCCCTGCTTCTCCATTTCCATTTGATTCTTAGGGTTTTCTTTTAGGACCAAGTCTCCAATGTTGAACTGTTGAACTCTGACCCTTTTGTTATAGCTGCATCAGAGATGGTTATGATATGCTTGTAGGTGTACCAAAGCATTCTACCTTCTCTCATCTAGTAGTTTGAGCTCATTTAGCCTAGATACTTTGTAGTCTCTGTCATCCACAAATTGCCTCAGCGATACTCTCAGGGAGGTTAACTCAATCTTGATGGGCAGGATGGCTTCAGAACCATAGACAAGGAAATATGGGGTGGCTTTGGTGGGGGTGCGGATGTTGGTGTGGTAAGCCCACAAGGTGAGATTGAGTTGTACATGCTAGTCACGACTAGCGTCATTGACAATCTTCTTGATAATTGTTATAATGGTTTTATTTAACACCTCAACTTAACCGTTGCCTTGGGGATAGTATTGGAGTGGCGAAATGGTGTTGAATGTGGAATCTTTCACATAACTCACAGACGTCTTGATTTTTAAAAGGATAACCATTATCTATGATGATAGACTGAGCTGCACCATACAGACATATGATATGGTTGAGAATAAATTTAGCTATTTGTTTGTCGATGATGTATGTCATGGGGATGGCCTTAATCCACTTTGTGAAATACTTTGTGGCAGTGATAATGAACTTGTTGCTGTTGGCAAAGGTGGGATAGATTTTGCCCATGAGGTCAAGTCCCCATTGAGAGAATGGCCATGGAGACATGAGTGGTTGCAAGTCTTGGGTAGGTGCATGCACAAAATCTTTGTGTATCTGACATTGTCTATATTTTTTAGCGAAATGATAGGCATCCTTCTCCATGGTAGGCCAATAGTATCTAGCTCTGAGAATTTTCTTGGCTAGAGTAGGACCACTAGAATCAGCTCCGCATATACCCTCATGTACTTCACATAGAGTCGTTTGTGCTTCCTCGATGTTGAGACATCATAGGAGGGTATTGTAAAATCCACAGCGGTAGAGAGTGTCACTAATGATGACATATTTGGTAGATTGGCGAATGAAGGATTTACATTGGTTGGCGGATAGGTCAAGTGGTAGAATTTGGTCGTGGAGGTATGTATGGATATCATGATACCAAGGAGATGTAGGACCAACTATCTCGCACATTAGCTCAGATTCAAGGACATCAAAGGCTAGGACCAATAGGTGTTCCACCAAGAACTCGAATTGAGGTGCATTTCTCAGGATATCAAGGAGAGACCCAATTGTTGTCATTGCGTTTGTTGCTCTATTTGGGGCTCAAGGAATCTGATCAAAGACCACTATGTCAAAATATAGCCAAAAATTGTCAACCATTCTCTTATATGGGATGAGCTTTTCATCTTTTGTGTCGTATTCATTGTTGACCTACTTGATGATGAGCTATGAATCACCGAAGACTTGTAACATTTTGATTTTCCAGTTGATAGCCATTCATAATCTCGTGAGCAATGCTTCATATTTCACTATGTTATTTGTATAAGGAAAGGTTATCCAAAATTCTTTAGGGATGGCATCTCCTTGAGAAGTGATGCAAAAAATGTCAGCGCCTGAACTGTGATTTGTGCACGAGCCATCAAACAATAGTGCCATGTTTTGGGAACGTCTACTACGAAGATTGATTCATCAGGAAAATCTACGACCACATGATGATCTATTGTTGTAGGTGCTTCTTCCAATTGGTCCATGATCACTTGTTCTTTTATTGCTTTTCGATTGACATATTCTATATCAAATTCGCTCAATACCTAACCTATTTGGCTAGTCGTCCTGTTAGGGCTACCTTGTTGAGTAAGTACTTTAGTGGGTCAATTTTTGTAATTATCCTTGTCTTATGATTCAACATATAATATCACAACTTTTGTGTGGCAAAAACTATGGAAAGGAAGGTGCGCTCAATAGGAATGTAGTTCAACTTGTATCCCACTAATGTTCTGCTGATATGGTAGATTGCCCTTTCCTTTCCTTCCTCATCATTTTGTGCCAATAATGCCCTCAGTGCTGAAGGTGTTGTTGATATGTATAATAAAAGGGGCTTTCCTAGTATCAGAGGCATGATAACTGGTGGTGATAGCAAATAGCCTTTGATCTTCAGAAAAGCTTCCTGACAATGTTTTATCAATACAAAGGGTACCCCTTTATGGAGCAAGTGCTGAAATGGGTGGCATTTGTCAGCAAGTTGCACGATAAATCTCCTAATTGATTATAATTTTCCTTGTAGACTGTGTAGTTGTTTGAGATTTGTTGGTGGATGCATTTCCATTATTGCTTTCACTTTAGTAGGATCAACTTCTATACCTCAGTGTGAAACAATATAGTCCAGTAGTTTGCCTGATGTAACTCTGAACACACATTTCTTAGGATTTAATATGACTTTGTACTCTTTGAGCCTTTTGAAGATCTTATCCAATACCTTGAGATGAGTGTTTCTTATGACTGATTTGGCCAGTAAGTCATTGACATAATCTTCCAAACATGTGTGCATATAGTCATGAAATATTGTTGTCATTGCTCTCTGGTATGTAGCTCTTGCATTTTTGAGGCCAAGGGGCATGATAGTCCAACAGTATGCACCCCATGGACATGTGAAAGCTATTTTATGTTGATCTTCAGGTGCTATCCTTATTTGATTATATCCTAATAAATTGTCCATCAATGAGAGCATTTCAAATCTAGTAGTAAGGTCGATGATAATATCTATGTTTGGTAATGGAAAATCATCTTTCAGACATGCTTTGTTTAAATCCTTGAAATATTCATAGATTCAGATTTGTCCATTGGTTTTTGTGACTGGTAAGAGATTAGATACCCACTTTGGATAATATATCGGTCTGATGAAGCTCACATTGAGTAGCTTTTTCAACTCTGCTTTTACCAAGAGTACGATATGTGGATGCATTTTTCTTAATTTCTGCTTCACTAGTTTGGCATTTGGTAGTAATAGCAGGTGATGTAAGATGAATTCAGGATTCAGCCCAGGCATGTCCGCATACGACCAGGAAAAATTGACTTGCCTTTTCAAAAAGAAATCTTTAAATTCGGGCTTTTCTTGTTCTGTTAACAACTCAGCGAAATGAATAATCTTAGGCTCTTCTTATGTGCCAAGGTTGGTTTCAACGGTTGTCCACTAATAGTGGTGATCTCTCCTATGTAATAGGAAACACTTCCAACCCTCCATCCTTGGGCATCTTGGAGAGGTTTTCACCCTCAGATATGTCCTTTATTTTTGCTTTTCATGGTCAATAGGTGCCTTTTAGTTTTCACCTAGAGACCTTTTTTCTTTTTTATTTTCACTTTTGCAACTAGAGGGTGGAGTAGATTCTCTGAAATAAGCCAAGTCATTGAGATCCCCCAAAGGTATACCTTCATGAAGTCCCATGAACTCGGTAATGGCTTCGTCGTTCTTGAATAAATCCAAGCTAGGTAGATTTTGTTGATCCTAGTCTATGAGCTTGGGGTAGACTAAGGGAAAGCCATCATTGATGTTTAGGTAGCTTATGGTGATGGGAGTTAAAGTGTAGATGGAAGTATTATCTAGATCCCAAAATATGTTGATCCATGCAGCACCGTCGGGTAAGTCAGGTGTGGAAGACTCAGGCTCAGGTTCGAGTGGGTCCCTTGATGTCTCAACATACTTGGAAGTACTTGCATCCCTACCAAAGAGTAACTTAGTACTAGGAGTGCTCTCTCTTCATGATGTATACCCTAGGCCCTTATTGCAAGGTCGCATGGTTGGTTGAATGGCTAATGTTATCCCACTTTTGTTAGGTCCCAATCTATTATGCCCATCATATCCTTGTTTTTTTACAAATTCATAGCCTTTGCCATATCATTCCATGGGAAATTGTACATGCTTGACCTCTTCTTCTTCCTTGTAGAGCCACTTAGCGACATCATCATCGATGTCCTCTTTGCTTAGTTCTCCCCATTTGTGAAGGTGGTGGGGGCGGCAATGATGGTCTCCTTAGGTTTGATTGGGCCAGGTTTGTCGTGACACCTTGGTGACATTGGGAGCTTGCCCATGTAGTATGACCTTTCTATCTTGTATTCCCCACATCCTTTGTCTTGGATTTAAACTTTAGGGTTTTGTGGTAGGGTAAATGGAGTGGTGGATTTTGATAATGTGGATGGGTCAATGTAATGCGATGAGGACAAGGGTAGAATTCCCCTATTTACAGGCACTTGATGTTGTGGGAGTTCTCTTAGGTGGCTGTAATACTAAAAGGCATCAGGATCACCAGGGATAGTGATTTCAGTGTCATTGTAAGGAAATTCAATGCATTGGTGGTAGGTGGATGGCACGGCCTTCATGGCATGGATCCATGGTCAGCCAAGGATGAGATTGTAGGGGAGTTCAACATCCAAGACATGAAATGCAGTATTGAGAGTGGCGGGCCCAACTCTTATGGAGAGTGTGATCACTCCCTTAGAGGAATGTTCTTCATCGTCATAATCTTTGATGATAATTCTCTTGGTGGGGTCCACACATGATTCGAAGTAACCCAATATCATCACTAACTTTAGAGGACATATATTCAATCTAGCTCCACCATCTACCAGGACTCGTCTAATCTTGTGTTTATTAATGAAGACCTCGAGGTGAAGTGGGTTAGTGTGATTTGGTTGTTGCGAGGGTATATCACGTTCAGTGAAGGTGACATGGTTAGAGATGGCTAATTGTCCCACCATAGCTTGGAATTGATTGAAATTTAGATCCATGGGAACACAAAATTTCCAACAAAGCTTTTTCGAGAATGGCCTTGTGCTCCAAGGATAGGCGAAGGAGTTTGAAGATGGATACTTGGGTTGGGGTCTTTTTCAAGTGGCCCGAGAGATTATATTATGTCTTTGGTTGTGCATTGGATGGATTGGATGAATTACACGGGGTGCCCTACAGTGTTACCTTGGCTCTATGAGTGGTGATGGCACACTCGAGGTGGGATTTGCTGGTGATCATGGAGATGTTATTATCAAAGGCGTGGATGATGTTAATGATGTACTCATAGGTGACATTGCTATAATTAACGTGATCATGTGGCTTGGTTCCTGAGGTGGAGGTTGTTCCCGATCCATGATTTTGCAAAGGATATTGAAAGATAGTGTGATCGGTATTAGAGAAACCTTGTGAATTATCTACAGTGATAGCTCCTCAGTTAATGAAATCTTGTATAATGTTCTTTAGTTTATAATAGTTGGATGTTTTGTGACCTTTGATTTTGTGATAATCACAAAACTCGTTGTCATTACAAGAAGGTGGTTTAAAAGCAGGGTCATATGGCTTGACCTCTGGTAATTGAATGAGGTTTGATTGTAACAACTTCTTGAGGATTGTCTCAATAGGTTCTGTTAAGGGTGTAAATTTTTGCTGAGGGTTGTTATTCCTTAGAGGTGGTCTTCTTTGATCATTTTGAATTGTGTTGGTTGTTTGTTGTTGTTGTTGCAATTGTTGTTGAACAATCGGTTGATTATTTTGCACCGGGGGTGCTTTAAGTGTGAGAACAGGGCCGGTCCTATTGATTTCTTTTGCATCTATGACCCCATCATTGGTGACATTCTTATTTCGCAACCAAAACTTATTCTTGTCATAAGGTGGGTTTTGGTTGTTTTGGTTCTTGTTGAAAATTTTGATTGTGCCCTTAGCTATGAGGGCTTTTTCAATGGTCATTCCCTTTTCAAAAACTTCTCTAAAGGAGGTGCAGCAATGAACTTGCATTTGGTGCATGAGTTCTTTATTCATGTTTTCCACAAAAATTGGTACCAATTGGTCTTCAGGAATTTGACATGGACACTTGCTAGCAAGGCTCGTCCACCTTTGGAAGAAGGAGATGAAGGTTTCCCCATTTTGTCTAGTATGGCATAAGGTGGCAACATTCACATCCATCTTGATGTTATAAGAGAAGCGGGATATGAATTTGTCAGCGAGTTCGGTCCATGTCCTAATCCCTGCAGGAGGGTGTGCAAACCACTCAAGTGCTTGGCCTGCAAGGCTCCTTGGGAATAATCTCATCAAATAGGTATGCTCATATGCAATCTCAAGACATGTGTGAAATTCTTGCACATGCTCTATGGGACTTCCTTTCCCCCTATATTTGTTGAAGTTAAGTACATTGTAGTTTGGTGGGAAAGATGGCATGTAAATGTTGTTGTCAAAGGGATAAGGACATAAGTCTTCCATGGAATATCCCTTCTTAGTGGTAGAGATTTGCATGTTCAAGAAGCATTGTTCTAGTGTTTGCATCTTGCGTACTGTTGTGTGGTTACACAACACGCCCCATTTTGACTTGGCAAAACAGGGACCCAACTTTTGTTTTGGCTTGTGTTGTCTGTTTCTGGCGGTTTGGTAAAAATTAAGTCAGGTGCATCATCATCATGAAGGTCAGGATGAGGTAGGTCATCATCATGAGGTTAGTTTGTCAAAGTTCATATTTTTGTTTCTATGACTTCATGGTTAGAAAGAGTTTGAAATTCCATGCAGGTTTGCCTTTTACATCACTTGAAAATTCGTCCATATGAAGGAGTTGTAAGCAGTCAAAGTTTTGGTCAAACCTGATAATTGTTGTATGAGCATCATCATCATGATATTTGAAAAGCCCCCCGATAATATCCTGAGGTCGAAACATCCGGACGTCAAGTTTAAGTCGTATTAATCCTTTCCCGTCGGGCGGTCTTTTGTATCGCCAAAGGTCATCATCATGATCTTACTCTATCACCTGATAAAAATCATGCAGTCCCGAAACATCCGGACGTCAATCTTAAGTGCTAGTGTGTTTTACCCGTCGAGTAACCTTGGAAACATTGCGAGCATCATGATATTCCAACATCACCCGATATTATAATATCATGCTGATATTGTAATATCACCTTACTTAGGGAAATCTGCCATCTGCATAATTTGCGCGCGCACGACAATCTTGGTGATCAGCATCATCATGATATTTCGAGACCCGACATTTCCTAATATCCTCCTGACCTCCTTTTGCGTGATCATGATGATCACCTTATCTTTCGAAACGGAGGATGATTTTCCTTTCCCAAACCTTGTTGAACAAGATCATCATGATCTTGTTAGTCTTTCCTGACAGTTCGTAGTATCATCCTGCCGACGAATATAGCCTTTTGCAAATATGATGATGACGATGACGTCACCATCACCTTTCTCCTTCGGCAGGATATTTTCCAAGGCGTGATCCATTTCGCCAAGATGATGATGACGATGACGTCATGTTCGAAGATTAACGCAAGCCCCGGATATCCTGATGACGTCATCAGGACTTTCGGCAGGATCATATTCTAGATCGCCCAATGCGGATATGATGATGATGATGTTCATCATCCTGATCTTTTGAGAGGATCACCTTCTTCGCAAGTGGGTCATACTGCATTCGCCCACCCGATCATCTTCCTTAGAGGGAACCCGATATTCCAGTTATCTCCTGATCTTAACGGAACATGGTGATGGCGTCATCCCTTTGCATTTTAACGAAGCCTGATGATGACGGTGACGTCATCATGATATTCCTCAGCGGCAGGATTATTTTCCAAGTCCTCCTATTTGCCTTCATCATGATGATGATGACGATGTCTTTCTTTCCCGAATATGCAAAAACAAAACATCCTGATGTGCTTTTCCTCAGAGCATTCGGAGGCGTGGAGCATCATATTTCACAATATCCTGCAGCCGGACAGAGGGCATGTAGAGTTGGTCATCCTCATGATGTTTGGCGTCGGTATAACTGTTGCCGTCGGCCTAAGGTAAAACTGTCACCCTGATCATATGTAATTTCGCCGACGCAAATATGATGATGATGCAAAACCGGATTCTAGGGATGGTTGAAAGGAAGTTTTTTCCTTGTATAATCTGAGATCATCATCATCATATTTCGAACCCGATATACAAGAGAATGAGCAAAACATGAAGCGATAGTAATTTGAAAGCCCGACTACCTGATTTTGGTCAACGAGGGTTGACCTGGTTGTTTTCATGCTGTTTATGCATTTAGTGCATATTTTCACAGGTAAGAACTGTTTGCCTGTAGCTGCACATTGGGAGGTATGTTTAATAAAACGTTTTACTTCCTGCTGTTTATCCACATGATGACAAACTTAATGTTTGTCTGTTTATTTGCAGGAAATCATGATGATGCTGCTGAAGCTGGTAATTACAAAGTTACGCATGGAGTCAACATGGGCCAGACATGAAGAGGATATTGTCAAATATGCTGTTTGCCAGCTGGAGACCGAATCAAGTCGAAGATGCTGGAATATTCTGTGCCAGCTGTACATTTGCCAACTGATGAAGCATGTGCTTTTCATCTGGACCGTTGTTTGTTATGAGAGGATCTTGATCCTTGGATCATTGTAACCGTTTTCTGACAGTTGCTCTATATAAGAGCCAGAGCTTGGCATTTTAAAAGGAAGAGGGGGAAATACACTAGAATACACAGACGCATCTGGCGCAAAGAGTCAATTACTGTAGAATAAGTTAGGAGATCGGATTACTGAGACTAATGAGGATAGAATTGTTGAAATGTCAAGGTTCTTTCTTCAGATCACTGTAAATGTACCTGTTCTTGAGCATACTGAATGAATATGAAGTTCCAGATTACATCCTGATTATAAATTTTACGTAATCTTTCTGTTGATTTCTGGATATGTACTGGTGAATGCTGTGTTCAACTGGAAGCGCTTTCATTTCATTACATGTTGTTGTCAACTTTCCTTTGAAGCTTTGCACTAGATCATGCGGATTTGTGGATTGTCCTGGTGAAGTATGATTTCTAGTTTTCCTTCTTTTCATTGCAAGTATGGGAGCTTGTATGTGAATCATTGATCTAAGTCCAGTAATTTTAGGAATCTCACTCTCTAACCCTTTTCCTTTTTTTCAATTCCATTAATTCATCACCATAACTGCAAATCATGATAAATAACAAGCAGAAACAGTGAAATATGCTGAAATCCCGTAGGTAACTGAAGATCCTTAGCATATTTGAGTTAAATGCATGTAGTACTGAAAATATCATGCAAAGAATCATAAATAATGATAGAAATCATGCAAATATCGGCCTGTATGCACATTATTTGACTAAATTTACAGTGCAGAGGTAGAATTGTTGGAGCTTATGCAGAGCGAACATCCAGAGCAGGATATTTGAAGATGATGATGATGAACAGTGCAGAAACACGTAAGGCCCCTGAATGGAAAACAGCAACACACATCAACCACTGAGTAACGTCAGTAGATTAAGACCTAATCAACGAAGACTTGGGATCATGAATTCTTTGAATTCATCGTATCTTTCAAGATAAGTAAAGGTTGTTGTATAACTTTTATTCTATGTTTGTGAATGACTAACATCATGACCAACACGTACCATGGCCTCAAAGGAGTTTAACAATGTGTTCAAGGCATTTGCAGGTTTGTGTTCATGCAAGTTACCTATGCTTAGTGCCGATGTGTTTTGCGGTCCCAAGTTTGTGACAAGTGGGTTGGTATTAGTGTTGAAATGGATGTGTGATGAAGATGCATTTAGGTTTTGGTTGTTAGGTATATATGTGGTATTAGGATTAATGTATTGATAATGGGATAAAGCATTTGTGATGTGTGGGTTCTGGATGTTGTGAGGATTTGTTTGAAAAAGGGTGTTTTGGTTTTGGACATGATGAGGATTTGAATGAGTGTTACGATGTGAGGCACTAGCATTTTGATTGATGTTTAGAGGGTTTTGGGGAATGGTGGGGTTTTGAGAGGTACCAATGTTCGTATAAGTGTTAGGTATGACATTGTTGTTTAGACAATTTGGATCCACATATTGTTGATTCAAGGCATTACTATGAGTGGCATTGGCATTTGTTAAAGCGTTGGGTATGATGTTATTTTTTTAATTTTGCGGATCTATATATTGATGGTTCGAGACGTTGCCATTTGTAGACCCAAAGTTCACATTTGGTATGGCATTGTTGTTTTGACCATTTTTCGTCCACATATTGATGATTCAAGGCATTCATGTTGACATTGTTGTTTTGACCAAGGGGGTCTATGCTTGGATTGCCTAGATTGTTTTGAGGTCCAAGGTTCAAGTTTGCATTTGATGTGGTTTTTTGTCCCTAGAAGTCACTATGTGCATTTTTCATGTCCTTTCGTTTTGATTCATGTTCATTGAGGCAAAAGGATTTGTGAAGTTTAATGGTTGGGACACAGCATTCATGTTGTTAGTGTCTAATGTCGCATGGGATATTGTGGAATCTTATGATGTTTGCCCTATAGGAATGGTGACAAGCTCTTGTGTTGGATTTGTGTGTCTAGAAGAAGGTGTTATTTGTCCTTGGCTTTGCATGGTATTGTTAGATGGTGACCGTACAATCATGTTAATGTTGACTCCTGGGGAAGTTTGGTACCATTTTGTGAGAGTCTCATAAGGTAGCTTTGTGGATTTACAGTAATCATCTCATCTAAGGATTCTCCCTTTCTTTTCTTTTGCAACCGTGTCTCAACCATATAAGACTTGCTAGTTTGTGGGAAAAATGAATTTATCCTAAGGATGAAAATGTAATGTCTCTATACTATGTTTTTGGTATTTTTTTGGGATAAGATAGGGATGGTGATGCCAAGTGAGGATGCACTATGCAATGTTTTTGGTCTTTTTGGGATATATGTATGCCTAATGACACTAAGGATGAAAATGTAAGGATACCTTTGGTATTTTCTTAGAAGATAATGGAAATGATACTAAGGTTGTACTTATGCAAATGACTAAATGGGGGGATGGTATGTCAATGCTTTGAAATGTTAATAATGAAACTAGACTAAGACTATGGTAGAGGTGAATGATTATTAGTCTTTGAAAAGTTTAGCTCCAAGAGTATACTATTGTCTACTAATGACCCTTTCAAAGCACAAGTTGGATTTGTCAAGACCTTGAAGTGTAGATGTAGAGAAAAGAGTGATTGATTAAAGTGAGCTCGTGGGTTGAGGCTTCACTTTGAATGGACGGACTTGTACTAGACTTGTGAGCAATAAGTCTAAATGGTGATTGATTTAGAAAAAATATCAAGGTCTCTTGGTCCAATTTTGTACTTATGATATAGTCAAGATTCGTCAGTTTCTCCTTATGTTTCAACTTTAGGAAGACTAATGTTTTTAGGAGCCTTTGTAAGGGTTGGATTCTAATGCTCTAATGATGGACTTAAATGGTTTGGACAATGTTAAAAATGTAATTTGATGAAGTCGAGTATGCAATCTAATCCTAAAAGGTTGAGGTGAGTATGTAAATTGATCGTAAAGAGATAAATTTGGACGACTAAATCTAAAGGGGTGCAAATTTATCCTAAAGGGATGAAACTGGTCTATGCAATGGATATAGATAACTAGTAAGTTTGGAATGTTTTTGACATAGTTGCAGTCATATTTGATTGGGAGAGCAAATTTCAAAGGATCCCCTAAAATGGTTTTACTATAGGCAAATGCGTCACACAGGACTATAGAGGCATCACACAGAATGGAAACTGCATCACAAAAATTTGTGGATGTGCCACAGTTCTGCAGATGCATTTTAGAAAGTTGTGGATGCATTTCACTATCTAAGGGAGCCTAAAAATTAGTTTTCTATGTTCTGTTTGGCATTTTTGTTGAAAATTTAGAAAACACTTCACACATAAAAGACACTCAACATGCAGTTTGGCTATGACTCTTGACTTGGGTAGCATAATGTGTATGTTCAGGGGCATTCCAACCCCAAATTTCCATGGGTCTTATCACAATTCAAGAACAATTCACACACATAAGACAATCTCTATCCTAAGGTCAATGGTTGTCGATAGCTTGTTCAAGCCCACAACTTGGAATCTTTGACTCAAATGTCATCAAATTGGTAAGCGAGAGTGAGCATTATATTGTCTTTGTGAGAGAGGATGGCTAGGGGCTATTGCAAATATGTGCCTAATCGGTGTTGTCATTGATGTCAACATATCCTTGTTGTCATTAGTGTCAACTGTATCCCATTCTAGAAGACTTGTATGTTGAGGATATTAAGAAAATTAGCCTATTAAGAAAATTAGCCTCTCCGGAAGAAACAAGTGAGTTACATATCTCTCTATAAGAGACAGAGAAGATAGTGCAGTTCAATGAAGTAGATTGATCTACATTCCCAGCAAGTTGAAGATTAGAGTCTGTGAAACAAAGGGTGTTGTAAAGGATTGCCTGAAGTTGCTCCAGTCAAGATTTTAGGGATCCGCATGAAGAGTTGGTGAAGTTATGGCCATCTGAGTAGAATCAGGTTTTGTAGAGTTTAGAGGTGACAGATTGATAGAAAATTGGTCTGGATTGATCCGCATTGCAATATTATGATCTGTGGATCTAGAGGTGTGTTTGGGATGTCTGTGTGTATCCTCAACTCAAGTGGTTTGTGGTTTGGAGGTCCGTAAGCAATCTTTCTAGTGTAACAGTCATGGCAGTTGGTGTTCTTATGTTCTGATATGAAGATGCAAGTGATTCTATTGATTTGAGGCGGTGTGGTTGTTCTTGTTGATTTCATTGTGCTTGTGGAGATCTCTACATCATGTGCCTACTGTGTTGGTGATCCGCATTGAGAATTGAGCCCGTGGTTGAAGATCTATCCTTGGGTGTTGCTATTCTTTCCAGTCTTGGCCGACCAGATGCCTTGTGGATATTGCGGATGATCTAAGAAGAGTTCTATGGAGTGTGGCATGTTGTTCAAGGAAGATTTGAGTCCTAGATATGTTTGGCTGACAGTATAGTGATTTGTGTTAAGTCAAGTCAACCTTGATGTTCATTGCAAGGTTGATGAAGCATATAAATACTTGTAGCTAAGTTGTGGAAAAGCAATCCTTGTGTGAAAATGATAAGATTCTAAGAAAGGAAGATAGGCAAAGCAAAGAAGAAGAAAAGTAGAAGAGGAAGAGAAGAAAAGGATGAAGAGATAGAAAATAAATGTTTGGGGGTAGAGCAGAAGTATTATACACTTCAATGGAACTGACCTTGGCATAAAGAAGATGTTTTCTAGTTCAATCTTTCTGTGATAAGCTTATAAATATTTCTGTAGGCAGTGAGCCTCTTTGAGCAGTGAGCTCTGGGTAGTACACCCTAAAGGCAAGTGCCTTCCCCATTTATCTATTCATTTAATAGAGAATAAATCTTGTGGATTAACCCCCATCATGGTTTTTCCCTTAACCGGGTTTCCAAGTAAAAATCCTGGTGTCATGTGTGTCGATTTTATTTCTGCTCATGTGTTGTTGATTCATGCTTTCATGATTATATCATTCATTTGTTAATAAGTAATAAAGAAGTTTAAGTTGCAGCAAAGGACAAAAGTTTTGTGACAATTGTTTCACCCCCCCTCTCAGTTGTCTACCCTATTTTTAACAATTGGTATCAGAGTCGATTCCTCTGAAAGAAGCTTGACCACTTGAGGAGATCCAAAATGTCGACTTACAAGAAGGATAGTCTAAGATTTGATGGAACAAATTACTCTCTTTGGAAAAGCCACATGGAGTGCCACTTGCAATGCATGGGTGACGCTTACTGGTTAATAACAAAGGATGAGTATAAGCCTCCAAAGAAAGGTCCCTCAACTCTAGATCAACTCAAAGATGTTGAAAACAACATTTGAGCTAAAGAAGCTTTGTTGAGTGCCCTGACTGATACATTGAAAACTGCTCATGAAATATGGAAGAAGTTGGAAACTCTGTATGAAGGTGATGAATATGTCAAATGTGCTAAGTTGCAGCGCTTGAAGGGTAGATATGAAAATTTGAGGATGAGTGAAGATGAAAACATCACTTCCTACATGCAAAAAGTGAATGAACTTGTGTGCAATATCAGGTGTGCTGGTAGAAAACTAGAAGAATCAGAGATTGTTGGCAAAGTGCTCAGATCCTTACCTACTTCATACAAGCATAGAGTTTCTGCTATTAAGGAAATCATGACTGTGATAACTGTTACAAGGGGTTAGTTGGTTGGCAAACTCAGCATTTGAAATGAGTGAGTTTGGTGGTTCTCTTCCTAAATCTAAATCTGTATTTAAGGCCAGTGTTTATGGAAAGCAAAGATTTGATCCAAGTGAAAGTTCTTCAAGAAGATTAACCAGATTTGAGAAGGCAAGGAAGGAACTTGAAGAAGATGAATCAAAGTTTGAAGAACTTGTTTGCCAAAAGATTACTAAGAGGATCTGATAAGTATGAAGGAAAATTACCCTTCAAATGTTTTGCTTGCAATAAGATTGGTCATTTTGCTTCAAGATGTCCAGAGAGGGTTTCAAAGCCTAACCCTAACAGACCTAGGGTTTAGAAGAAATACTACTATGTCCAAGAAGCTACTAAAGAAGGAGTCACTGAGATGAATTTGATAAGGGAAGTACCTCAAGAAATGAATGGGTGTTCATTGCCATCAAAGAAGAAGATCCGGTGCCTATTAAATCTACTAGCTGTATAAATGTGGAAAGAGCCTAGCTACTCAGGTTGAAGAAAGGGATGAATGGGTAATTGAGAGTGGATTCCTTCATCATATGATAGGTGATAATAGTAAGTTTGTAAGTATGGAAATTTATGAAGGTGGAATTGTGAAGTTTGGAGACTATTCAGCTAGTAGAATCTGTGGCAGAGGATCCATCTCTCTTGATGGTAAGAATAACACTAATGATACTTTATATGTAGAAGGGTTGAAGCATAATCTTCTCAGTGTTGGACAGTTGATTGACAAGGGATATGATCTCTGATTCAAGGATGGAAATTGCAAAATTTTGGAAAGCTCCAGAACTGAGATTGCATCTAGAACACAGAGTAGAGGTAACATCTTTCATTTGAGTTGTACTAGTAGAAGTTGTTTGATTGCTCAGATTGATCAGAGTTGGCTATCGCATAGGAGAATATGTCATGTAAACTTTGACAACATTGTCAAGATAAGTACTACTCAGGCTATGAGAGATCTTCCAAAGCTTGTAAAACCTACCAATAGCATGTGTAAGGAATGTCAGTTGGGCAAATAGAGTAGAACTACATTCAAGAGTAAAGAACAATCTTCAAGTGGATTATTGGAACTTGTTCACACTAATTTGTGTGGTCCTGCTAGGGTTAGGAGTCTGTAAGGAGACAGATATTTTATGTTGCTGGTTGATGATCACTCCCAGATGATGTGGGTCACTTTCTTGAGAGAGAAATCAGAGGCTCTTGACAAATTCAAAGTGTTTAAGGCTAGGGTAGAGAATGAGATTGGTGTAAAGATAAAGTGTATGAGATCTGACAGAGGTGGAGAGTCTAGCTTCAATGAGTTTAATGAATTTTCTAAAAAGCATGGAATAAGAAGACAGTTGTCTGCTCCTAGGACTCCTCAGTAGAATGAAGTGGAAAGGAAGAAATAGACTATTCAAGAGGCTGCTAGAACCATGATGATGGAAACAAATGTTCCATATGTCTATTGGAGAGAGGATGTAAGTATTGTTGTCTACACTCTTAACCGAGTGCAGATCAAAGGTAATTCTTGTAAAACACCTTATAAACTATGGTTTGGTAATGCTCCTTCTGTGAAATATTTTAGAGTTTTTGGTAGTAAATGCTATATCAAAATAGATGAAGATCTAGGCAAGTTTGATGCAAGAAGTGATGAAGGAATATTTCTTTGTTATTCTAATCAAAGCAAGGCATACCGGTGCTTTAACAAGAGATTGAAAAAGATTGTTGAAGTGCTAATGTCAAGGTTGATGAAAGCAAGGAGAGACCTTCAAGGTTTTGTGGATATTAATTAGATGATCAAAATGAAAGTCCAAATGAAGGAAAGCAAGTTCAGTTTACTCTAGAGAATCTAATGACTCAAGAAGTTAATGCAAATGTTGAGGAACAAGTTCAAGAATTAAAAGTTGAACAAAATACAAAAACTCCCAGGTATGTAAGATTGAATCATTCTAAAAATTAGATCATAGGAGATAAAAATAAAGGTGTTCAAACAGAAGAAGAATTGCTAAAGAACAAGAGGAGTATTGTTTGATTTCAAAGATTGAACCAAAATCAGTGAATGAAGCTTGTAATGATGAAAGTTGGGTAAAATAAATGGAAGAAGAATTAATACAGATTGAAAAGAATCATACTTGGGATCTTGTTCCTAGACCTGAAAACAAAAGTGTAATTGGGACTAAATGGGTCTTCTAGAATAAATTGAATGAAGATGGTGAAGTTGTGAGAAATAAAGCGAGATTGGTGTGCAAAAGTTATTCTCAGGTAGGGGAATTGATTTTGAAGAAACTTTTGCCTTGGTGGTAAGAATTGAAGCAATCAGATTATTTCTTGCCTTTGTTGCTTACAAAGATTTCAATGTTTACCATATGAATGTCAAGTCAGCATTCTTGAATGGAGAATTGGAAGATGAGGTCTACATTGAGCAACTAGAAGGATTCTAGTTGTTTGATCAAGAAGATAAGGTCTGCAAATTAAAGAAAGCACTGTATGGACTTAAACAAGCCCCAAGAGCCTGGTATGCAAGATTAGATAAGTATCTGTTAAAGTTAGGCTTTAACAAAGGTACTGCTGATAGTAATCTATATTTCAAAATTGATCATGAACACATCTTGATTGTTGAGGAATTTGCTGATGACATCATCTTTGGTGCAAATGAGAGTATGTGTAAAAATTTTGCTGATCAAATGCAAAGTGAATTTGAGATGTCCATGCTTGGTGAAATGAATTTCTTCTTAGGTCTGCAAATCATTCAGTCAGAAAAAGGCATCTTCATATCGCAGTCTAAGTATGTGAAAGAGTTGTTGAAAAAGTTTGGAATGGAGGATTCAAAACCAGTAAGTACTCCTATGGTAACTAGATGCAAGTTGAGAAAAGATGATGATTCCCCTAAGGCAGATCAAAAGAGGTATAGATCAATGATTGGAGGACTGCTTTATCTGACTCATACTAGACCTAATATTATGAATGTTGTTGGCCTTGTTTCTAGATTTCAAGCTGATCCTAGAGAATCTCATGTTGTAGCAGTCAAAAAAAATTTAGATATCTGAAGGGAACATCTGACTATAGTTTATGGTATCCTAAGGGTGATGATTTCACTCTTCATGCATATACAGATGTTGATTGGGCAGGAGATGTGGATGATAGGAAGAGTACTAGTGGAGGTGCATTTTTCTTGGGAAAGAGATTAGTTTCTTGGTTGAGCAAAAAGTAGGAGGCAATATCTCTGTCTACTACAAAGGCAAAGTACATAGCAGTAGCAAGTAATTGTACTCAAGTTTTGTGGATGAAGCAAATGTTGAAGGATATCAGAGTTGTGTTTGAAGAATCTGTTACAATCTTCTATGATAATTTAAGTGCAATAAACATTTCAAAGAATCTAGTATTGCATTTAAACACAAAGCATATATCCATCAAGTTTCACTTTTTGAGAGAGAAGGTAAATGAGAATGAACTCAAATTGGAGTTTGTCTCTTCAAAGGATCAGATTACAAATATCTTCACCAAACCTCTACCTAAGTATACTTTTCAGTATCTCAGAGTGATGCTAAGGGTTATTACCCCTCCTATTTAGAACTAAGGAGCACTAAGGTGCATCCGTCTGATGGAATTCACAATCATATCTTGTGATCTGGATTGGTGTTAAGAAGTTGCTACTCATGGGGAGTAGTCAATATGTTGATTCTGGATTAAGAAACAAAAACAGGAAGAGATGATTGAAAATATGTGCCCTTTACCATTAATGTCAAAGGGGGAGAGAAGTCATGTGAAAAACTTGGAGGTAAGTAGTTGTTGGTGAAAGGGGGAGTAGTAAAGAAAATGGTTGCAGGTGTGATAAGATCAAAGGGGGAGAAGTTCTTGTCTTAATGGTTGAAACAATTTTCTACATTATATGTTGCTATCAATGTCAAAGGGGGAGATTGTTGCAAATATGTGCCTAATCGGTGTTGTCATTGATGTCAACATATCCTTGTCATTAGTGTCAACTGTATCCCATTCTAGAAGACTTGTATATTGAGGATATTGAGAAAATTAGCCTCTTCAGAAGAAACAAGTGAGTTACATATCTCTCTATAAGAGACAGAGAAGACAGTGCAATTCAGTGAAGTAGATTTCTCTGCATTCCCAGCAAGTTGAAGATCAGATTCTGCGGACCAAAGGGTATTGTAAAGGATTTTCTAAAGTTGCTCCAGTCAAGATTTGAGGGATCCACATGAAGAATTGGTGAAGTTATGGCCATCTGAGTAGAACTGGGTATTGCAGTGTTCAGAGGTGATAGAGCAATAGAAAATTGCTCTGGATTGATCTGCATTACAATATTATGATCTATAGATCTAAAGGTGTGTTTGGGATGTCAGTGTGTATCCTCAACTCAAGTGGTTTGTGGTTTGGAGGTCTGCAAGCAATCTTTCTAGTGTAACAGTCATGGCAATTGGTGTTCTTATGTTCTGATATGAAGATGCAAGTGATTCTGGTGATTTGAGGTGGTGCAGTTGTTCTTGTTGATTTCATTATGCTTATGGAGATCTTTGGATCATGTGTCTACTGTGTTGGTGATCCGCATTGAGAATTGAGCCCGTGGTTGAAGATCTGTCCTTAGATGTTGTTGTTCTTTCTAGTCTTGGCCGACTGGATGCCTTGTGGATATTGCAGATGATTTAAGAAGAGTTCTATGGAGTGTGGCATGTTGTTCGAGGAAGATTTGAGTCCCAAATATGTTTGGCCAACAATATAATGATTTGCATTAAGTGAAGCTGACCTTGATGTTCATTCCAAGGTTGATGAAGCATATAAATACTTGTAGCTGAGTTGTGGAAAAGAAATCCTTGTGCGAAAATGATAAGATTCTAAGAAAGGAAGATAGGCAAAGCAAAGAAGAAGAAAAGTAGAAGAGGAAGAGAAGAAAAGGATAAAGATATAGCAAAGAAATGTTTGGGGGAAGAGTAGAAGTATTATGACAAAGAAGATGATGTTTTCCAGTTCAATCTTTCTGTGATAAGATTATAAATATTTATGTAGGCACTGAGCCTCTTTGAGTAGTGAGCTCTGGGAAATGCACCCTGAAGGCAAGTGCCTTCCCCATTTATCTATTCTTTTAACAGAGAATAAATCTTGTGGGTTAACCCCCACCATGGTTTTTCCCTTAACCAGGTTTCCACGTAAAAATCCTGGTGTCATGTGTGTTGATTTTATTTCTGCTCATGTGTTGTTGATTTATGCTTTCATGATTATATCATTCATTTGTTAATAATTAATAAAGAAGTTTAAGTTGTAGCAAAGGATAAAAGTTTTGTGACAACTGATTCACCCCCACTCTCAGTTGTCTGCCATATTTTCAATAGGGGCCTCCTGCACTATAAGGATGATGCAATCACCCTTTCCCCGAAAATGTACGCGTAGTTGATGCTAAGCTGAGGATTCCCATCTCATCTCTAGGGAGCCATATGGTGGGTAATCTTGGGGGTTTATATCGACTTCCCTTGCACTGAACAAGATGCTAAAGGTCAAAAGGGTAGGCCTCTAATCTAAAGGTGTCTATTCAATATTAGGGGTACCGACATGTTACGATTATCCAGCAAACCACTTGAGGCTTTAATCAGTTCTACTAGGAGTCTCATATACACAAGGTACGCCTCCTTTCAAACTAGCACTGTATGATAAGCGCTAATACCGATTAGACTTGGCTTTCACCTTATCCTTTTTTATATAGCAGACTGAATGAAAGTACTGCTAGAGGTCATTCCCTTGGGGTGAGTATCTCTTTTCCAACCAAGGAAGACCTCTCTAAAGGGTTGCAAAAGTGACACAAGTGCAAATTCTTTTGATCTCCAAGTTCATACTATGATGTAAGGAGAGAGCATACGTATTTGACTTGGCCACACTAGACAAAGTTTATTGACCTTTAGAAATTAAATGTGTGGTGTGATTTATGTAAATGTTGGGAAGAGATTTTGATTCCCAAGATCGCTTAGAGTGTGAGGGAAGAGCATACACTTCTTCACAACATAAACAAAATCACCAAGTAAAGAAAACAATGATGAAATTTATTGTTCATTTTAGCCCAATCAGTGTGAAAGATGCAGGTTCTTTTTAAGCCAAATGAGCGAAATATGCAAATTGTCATTCTTTTTAACCCAATGCATGAAAGTATGCAAGTTGTTCTTTTTAACCGATGAGTGAAAAGATGCAAGTTGTGGTTCTTTTTAGCCCAAATGAGTGTGGTTCTTTTTAAGCCAAATGAGTGCAGTTGTAAACAAATTGTAGTTATTTTAAAACCCAAATCAAAGTGTTCCTAACCTAACCGCACACACATGAAAATGAAAGAAAACCCTGCAACAAGTAAGTTAGTGATTTTAACAAAGGTTCTCCTCCAGTGGATGCCACACAACTACAGACCAAAGATTAGTAACAGAGAAAAACCCCTAGCCCTAATGTGTAAAACTAAAATATCAAATATGGAAGAAACCCTAAAAAAATTTGTTTTCACCAGTCAGATGTGTCATAGGGAATGGCGATTGTATCGTAGGGAGGCGCGGATGTGGATTACTATTATGTGGATGTGTTGCAAAGAGCTTCAAAGGTGTCACACAAAATGGTGACCATGTCACAAGAAACGGTGACTACATTGCACGAACCAGCAGAAGCGTTGCTATGTGCCTACAAGTCAAAAAGCAACAGAAAAAACCCTAATAGCAGATGAAAAAAGCTACCCTAGTGATAACATGAAAACCCTAGGATTGCAAAGTTACTTCCCTAATGCCATAAAGATGAGAAACTTTCAGACATTCATAGGGAATACTCAAATGATTAAACAAGTTTATACAAACCCTAGATAAACCCTTGAAACAACAAACCCCAATGCTTCTAAAGAAACCCTAATGAGATAAACAGCAGAATAGAGGATTAGCAAAACAAATAAAGCATTAGGCAGTATGATTGAAACCCTACAAGACCAAATGGGTTAGGTTGATAAAAAGGAAATTATGATATTCTTCCCTAAACACAGTCGCATGTGTCATAGAACACTTCTGATGCGTTGCAGACTCCAGAGGATGCGTCACACCATACAACTCATGCATCTCACAAAGAAGCGAAAGCCTTGCATGGACATGCACATGCGTCACACTGTTCCTGCAAACCCTAAATCATGAAATTTGTAGAATGTACGGATGATTCATGTCGAGTTCACCATTTATCATTAGGGAAAAATATTCTAAAACCTACAATCAATACAATGCATGCCCTAACAACCTAATGGAGTACTAAATAACCTAGGATCAAACAAATGTAAGCATAAAACATAAAACCCTAGACTACTATGTGAATTCTCCATTGTTTCTCCCAAATTTTGCTACACTTTACTCTCAAATTTGCAGACCTGTAAACACAATGAGAAGCTCAAGAATAGGGCTATGGAAAAATCAGAGAGAGTATGCTCAAATTATGCAAGTGTGAAGTGAAGAAATGAGGCCAGGAGAGTAATTTTATAGAGAAGTAGGGTTTGAATGGAGGGTTGTGATTGAGAGTTTGACTTTTGATATGATGAAGGGTGTAGATTGATTAGGGTTCCTAGTCACTAGAGGATAAAGAATAATTTTTTATTTGAAGAAGTGGTGAGGTGTAATATGATTTTTAAATTAAATAAATTGTGTTCATTTATTTAATTTATTTGTGAAAGGGGATAATGTAATGTGATTTTATTAAATAGGTAGAACCTATTTAATTAGGGCAAGACCTATAATTTAAATAAATATGTATTTATTTAAATTAATAGGGTAAGGTGGACATTGGGATAGTGAATAATTAAATAATTATTTAATTATAGAAGGAATCAGAAGAAAATTGCTAAGTAATTAAATAAATAAAATTTATTTAATTAAAAGCATAAGGCGAAAGTGAATTAATTAAATAATTAAAAATTATTTAATTAATAGTAGAATGCAAATTTGGGATGAATCAGGTGTCGAAATGGCATTCGCAGGCTCAGGACATTTTTAAGTGTCTACACAGGCCACTCTAGAATGGCTTTGATCTTTGCTAGATCTAGTGCAATTCCCCCAGCTGAAATTACATGACCCAGGTATTGTACTTCTTTTTGGAAGAAAGTACACTTGAGAGCTCATCATAAAGTTTATGCCCTCTCAAGCACTGAAGAACGATCATCAAATGTTGGATATGTTCTTCCTCATTCTTGGAATAAATCAAAATATCGTCTAGGAATACAAGAACAAACTTATCCAAATAGTCTCTGAATACGTTGTTCATTAAATTCATAAATGATGCAGGTGCATTCATTAGTCCAAAAGGTAGGACTGTGAATTCATAATGTCCATATCTCGTTCTAATTAACTGATGGTATCATGATCATAGATTGATCTTAGAGAACACAACTTCCCCATGCATTTGATCAAACAGATCATCAATATGTGGCAACAGATACTTATTCTTTATTGTTTCTTTATTTAGCATACGATAGTCTATACATAAGCGCAATGTGCAATCTTTCTTTTTGACAAAGATCATTGGCGCTTGACAAAGGTCGTTGTACCTTGGAATTTAATTGTGTTTTATATGTCAAATATAGGGTTGTGTCCATGGTTGTTTGCAATAGAAACATCATGATCAACATTCCTTAACTACTTTATTGAATTGAACTTCCCTAGTTAATCAAACTAATGCTTCTAATTATCTGCTTGAAAGGAAAAATTTGATCTAAGGACTGAAATAGTAAATTGCTGAAAGGATCTATCTAACTCACACAAAAGTAGGAAATTGCTGAAAGGATCTATCTAATTTACACAAAAGCTTAAACATGCATGAAATAGAAATACGATTGCTTTTAATAGAAATGAACCTATCTTATGAAAACAGGGAAACTAGACTTAATGAAAATTGCAATAAGATACTAAAGCAGAGATACTTGGTCTCCTATCTATTGGTGGGAGTGGCCCTTGCTCCTCACCTTTAGAATTGAAGGCTAAATAATGAACTCAAAACAAAAGTATAACATCATTGCTTTTCTTAATCTAGTCTATCTGAAGTATGTTGCATTAAATATATATGTTTCTTCTAAAGAATGAAATTACATAACAACTGCTACAAAATCTAATTAATCTATTATGTTGTTCACATCCATATATATCAGTCTGAGTGACATAATACTTTTGGAGTTAACTACGGTATCTAATAGTTCAACTTGAGATATAAACAATCTCTTATTCTTAAAACTGAAACATGTGACCATCTATCAAGAGTATAATCATGCAAATAAAAAGGACTTAAGTGACACTGAAGGTGTCACTAAATCTAGAATTTGACTTATAACAATAACAGGCTACAAGGCCCTGATAAAAAGGAACTTGACTTCTCAAAATAATGAAATAAAAGAAATCCTCTGATCTCATGCAAAAACAAATAAAAGTGTATTATATCCCTATGGACATTTGAAGCCACATGTTGGAACACTCAGGCCTGAATAAGTAGACTCCATAGCTCCTTAGAAGCCCCAGAGATTCTGGTAATCAACGATGCTAGAGACTCTGCGCAACTCTGGAGACCTATTGCCAGTAGCTCCGAAGATGCTTCCAAAACCTGCTAAGGCATAGCTTCGGAGATCACCATCTTCTCTGATCTGCTGCATCACTCCAGAGATCCTCCAATAAGCTAGAAAACATTAGAGTGTCATGTAGAATCCTTTGTGCCTGGATCTGGAGGTAATTAGGATCACCTCCGGATTTCCTCAAAACTGCCCTTCATCTATGCAATGGATACCTATGAAACCAAAAAGAGATAATTCTGCACAATTTCATCAATTTCACTGCAACATAAGTCTTTTCATCATAACATTAATCTTCAGCATTCCATCTCTTATTAGCATAATTAAAACAAGACTTTCCAGTTCCTATAGTGCAACCACTAGGACATGCAGAGTATAAAGATGGAAAATAGAAGTAAATAGGCATGTTTAGATGAGTGCTATCTGACACTCATCAACACTCCCCAGGGTGAAACACTAGGTCTTATCAATCATTTTTCTAACAACTCCTATAGTTGAGCCTTTAACTCCATTAAATCTATTGTGCTCATTTGATAAGGAGCTTTGGATATAGGTTCTGATCTTGGAATTATATCTATGGAAAAGTCAAAAGTGTTGAACACACCAAGATACTGAGAGGGGGGTGAATCAGTATCTAATCAAACTTTGAGTCCTTTGGGCAGATTGATAGTTAAGCATTACAGCATCAACATAAACATGAAAGATTAACACAATGCACATCAACACATAACACCAGATATACATGGAAAACTCAAGAAGGGAAAAACCACGATGAGGATTAACTCACAATATATGAAGCTCAAAATTACAACTTTGTTTTAGGGCTACAACCCAAGGAAGTACTACTCCCTGAAAATTTTTCTTTAAGGTCACTCCCAAGGAAGCTACAACCCCCTGCTAACATTGTTTTAGGGCTACAACCCAAGGAAGCAAAGTTACTCCTTGAACTGAGAATGAACTCATTGAAGATTATAGCATGACAGTCCTTCTACTATCTAAAAACTGACATTAAAGCTCACACCTTTCATTATTACTCTTCTTCTGATAATTGGATCAATTGGGCACACTCTTCACTTCCCTCCTATCACATAAAAGTCTTCAAGATGAATTAAGATACTTTTTAACACATCTGCTCTTTCTCCTTCAGTTGGACATCACACTGCATATGATTTTCATATTCTGCTCTTCACACCTTCATATTTTTATTTTCACAACCATACTTCATCTAGACCAACTAGGTTTACAATATATACATGACATTACATTGATTTTCATTACAAGTTGGCCAATACAACAAGAATATTGTATTTTACAAGTCATCCAGAGATTACAAGATCAAACATGCATAGAGCAAGCCCTATCATGAACAACACACTATTCTAGATGGAAACACATGCCTTGTAGATCCCAAAACATGCTTAGTCTGGTCCTAAACATCCTTCATAGCACTGTTCTTAAAGGAATCACCTCTGTACACATTGCTCATTTGAAATAGAATGACCTTAAGTAGGAAGACATGAAATTTGGAGTATAACAATCACCACCACTTGAAAACCTTGTACAGTACTGAAAACATGAAAGATCTTCATGAAATTCTTCCAGATGAGTCCTCATGACTCATACAACAACTTCAAATACACTTCTAACTTTGTACAACAAATGCATTGTGCCGTATACCTTAAAACATGCACACTAAGATCAAATAGCCATCCAGAACACACTGTAACACACTGTTATTGAGAAATAGACCTTGCGGAGCACCAAAACACCTAAAACTACAAGGTTGCATGTAATAGACATCCATGAACATGTCCATCAAACCACATAAGCAACTCTTCTCTTTTGAAGGAATGCGTAACATTCCAACAAGCCTTCAACATTACTTTTCTTAGATAGGATACGGACTGGAACTCCACCACTTGTAACTTTCATTGTGGAAGATGTCGAGACTTGAAACTTTGGAAACAACACCTTCATAAGACACTAAGATTAAATTCTAAACCACAAGATCCTATCTTTAACATGAAGAAATATGAAGCATTCCAAATAGTCTTCTTCATCACTTAATTCTGCTAGAGTACAGACTGGAACTCTGTCTCTCATAACTTTCATTGTGAAGGGACAAATGATCTAAAATTTTGGATTTAGTACCTTTACATTATACTTAACTTAATTTCTAAACCATGTGACCATATCTTCAAATGTAGAGGAATGCGGAGCATTTTACCAGATAGTCTTTTAGGCACGTCTCTATGGCAGAAACCTTCAACAACTTTTGGAAGCTAAAATCTTCATATAACAGCACATACATTCTTGGGAACAACAGGAAGGATCATGAATCATGCCACAGGTCATCAGCAACATCTTTTCATCCTTAGCATAGCTTAATGTATCATTATTCATCTTAGTGCTTCTAATTCCCATCTTAATATTTCATCACTCATCTTCGTGCTTCTAGTTCCCATATTAATATTTTATCATGAACTCATCTTTGTACTTCTAATTCACATCTTAATATTTCATCATGAAAACATGTTTGCTGACCAACAAATTGACTTGACATGACATTCAACCATGAACATTGGGATCATCACTACATCTCACGACTTTGCTAACCACAAGCATGCCTATTATACCTTGTCTTGACATTAATCCAGACATGACATCCAACCATGAACATCAATAACCCACTATGAACCTCAGGAATATCATTGAATATCAGCAACCCTACACATCAACATCACCATTGTATCTCACTAGTACATCATCATCATAAATTGTGTGTTGACCTTACTCTAAGTGTTGGCATCAATGACAACACAATTACAACACATATTGCCAACAGAAAGCTCTCTTATAAGGTAATCCCAGTAATTCATTTGGAAATACATCCTCAAAATCTTGTATAAAAGGGTACTTCTCCAAATCTGATCTTTCTTCATATATAGATTCCTCTTCTTCCCCTCCTTGGTGTTTCTGAGTTTCATAATACATTAAGTCATCTTGAAAGATAGACTCTTTGTGATCATCCATTTTCTCCATTTTGACTGCAAAGAGTTGCCACCCTTTCCACGTGGCTCTCTTTAACTGTAAGATAGATATTTGCCTCAACTTGACCTCTCTAGAAGTACCTTGTAGAAAAACTCTATTTCCATGGTCATCTAGGCATTCTACTATTTTAGGAAAACAGTCCACCTTAGCCCTATGTCTCCATAACTAGTTTATTCCAAGGATGACATCATATGATCCTAAGGGGGCTACATACAGGTTTACTTCAATCAAAAAACTCATGAGTCCAACCTTAGCTTCGAACAAACATTGCTCTACCTAAGCCCTTGTCTGGTTAGTATACTTTACTGACCATGATTTTTCCATATAACCAACTCTTCTGGATATCTTATCTAACACTTTTGGTGAAATAAAACATTTAGTGGTTTCAATTGGAGTAATCTGGTACTCTGCTTGTCGGTTATCCAATGTTGCATGGATTCTCTTTTGGAAAGCTGCATATTGTGATGGTAAGAGATTTCTTTATGGTTGTATCCCTTGTGTCTTGTTAGGACATTGATTAGCATAGTGGTCACCTCCACATGTAAAACACCCTCCAGGAGGTCCTCGCCTTTCAAAAGGATTTTCTATGTTATCTATGTACTTCTTGGTGTTATTTCCATTTTTCTTATCACCTATGTACTCATTTTGATTGTTCTAGAATCCCTTATCACCTTTCCTTTTGAAGTTCTACTTATTACTCTTTTTCTTGAATGTTTGGGAAGATTATGACCAGTTGAACTTATTGCGATTATTTTCCCTATAAGAAGATATGGACTTTAGCTTCTTCTCTTGCTTAATGGCTTTCTCATAGACTTGGTCCATAGTAGTGGGACCATGAACATCTACCTCACCTCCTATTTGGGCATTTAGCCCCATGATGAACTTCCTTATACAAAATCTTCTGTCTTTCTGGTATTTAGGAACATTGTTGAGGAACATATTTAAGGAGATGAGTAAACATCTCCCAACACTCATTTACCGATGAGTCACCTTGCCTCAAATTCTGGAAATCTATGAGTTTATGAACAAAATACAGTTGCAATAACCATCTCTTCCTAAAAATTACTACAAACTCATCCCATGTTAGACTCAGTGAGATCAAACCCAATTCCATCTTTTTATTCATCCACTAAGTGGATGTTTCTCTAGATAATTGATATGATCCCCATATCACCTTGGTTATTTCTGAATAGTTCCTGATTTTAAAATATTTTTTTCATTTTAGTGAGTCATGCCTCCATGATATTTCCACTCACAATTCCATCAAATTTAGTGTGTGTAACCTTCTTTATGTCCCTAGACAATTCGAGGGCCAAATGCCTCCTCTTTTCCTCATCTGGTCTTGACTTTGAATTATTTTCCCCATGCCCACTCTAGGTGGTGTGTTCATGATTGTCCTCATCTTCACCTTTGTGAAATGCTTCATGCTTAGGTCTACTCTAACCTTTGACCTCTTTCTCTAAATTTCCAATCCTTGCCCTTGTTTCATTGAGCATTGCAAGGATCCGGTCTAGTTTCGCATCAAAGTTGCCATAAGGTTGCCCTTCCTCTTAGCTACCCCCAAGACTGGTTCTAGTTCGAATCAGACTGAAAACCTACTGCTCCTATAGTTTTCATTTAACACATTCAATTAGTTTCTAATAATTGCATTTAGTTATAAACATTAATTAACTTTCATTCATACAATCTTAAACAAGAAGAGGAATTTTTTGCCAAAATTCCAAAATTGCATTTATAATATCTACGGATTACATAATATCCTTATTTATTACAAACTTTAACATCTTGTGACTGTAAGTCATTGTCAGAAAAGGGCATCTCCTTGGGTTCTTCCTCACCCTTGAGGTTTACCAAAACAGATTTAGAAGGTGGATGTACTCGCAGGTACTCATCCATAACTTCCTGACCAATGACGGGCATTAGGACCATATCCTTGAATAGTAAGTCCCTATGCACAAAAGGTTTGACTAGTTCAACCTTAGAAAAAGGAACAATGGCCTTAGCTTCTTTGTCCTTCTTCTCCTTCTTCTGCTTGATATGCTTAAGAGCGTCAACGGATGTCTCAAAGTCAACTAACCATTCACCTTCAATGTAACTAGTATTGTCTAGAATTTTCATTTTTGAGTCTCAATCCTTCATAGCCTTTAGGTAACGTTCATTTCCCATTACCTTCTTCCTTGGGGTTTGTCTTGTTCTTACCATTCTGGAAAAAGAATATTCAAACATTAGCAATTGTTAATGTTTGAGGAAAAAATTTATGCAATAAGCTCATAGGTCCATGTATTGAACCCGGTTCACTCTAATACCATATGTAACATGTCTTCTCATATTACTTGGATTTACACACCAAATTTACTAAAATTAAATGAACATGATAAACACAAGCATATGTTTATAAACATATAACATTTGCATAATGACAAGGAAATAATAGCATATATTTTATGAATATTTTCAAAACTTGAACTTACAACATATTCAAAGATAGCATTTTAGTGAAATCTTTCAATTTACATTTACAAATATTTTGTTCTTGGCAATAAGAATAGTTTCACATAAATTTGACTGTTAAAAGTCATAACATGAAATGCACTGCATCTGGAATCTTGATGTATGTTTCACAAGTATCGATGAGTCTTTTGCTACAGAGGGAGAGCATCATCCAAGTGCTTCACCTCCAACCACAGACCGACAGTCCCCCGCACATCTTCCATCCTGGAAGTGGCCCTACCCTTCACGAAGGGTACAAATATAAAGAACCAACATGTTTTTCCATCTGAGTTCCAATGATGTGTCATACGTAACTCAATCAACCATACAACTCTAGACATCCTTCTAGCTAAGTATGATCATTCTGATTGGTCACACCATCTGGACATTGTGAACCAATAATGCATGTAGAGAAGGATGCATTACTTTGGCCAAAAATTCAATATAAATAGACATCCGCGATGAACGTAGTTGTGAGTTCACACACCTCTAACTCAACTTCAAAAACTATCTCATCCTATAGTGAGTTTAGTTTAACTAATACTAGTCATAGAGTGACTTGACTAAGTTTCACCCACAGCCTACCTAACTTGAAATTTATTCTAATATACAATACCAAAGATGGGTTTTTAAAATGAGGACATAGTTTTTCGAAAAGTATCTCATTACAACTTGCAACATTGAATCTATGATTTCTTATCACCCTATTATTTGTTTCAAAAATTTAATATTCTTGGTTTTGATGTCTAACATCAACATTAGCATATAGCTTTGTCAGAATATTTTTAACTCCTTTTGGGTATTTGTCTTGATTTAAGGATTCTCAACTGATCCTTGTCAACAATAATTCTTTGATTTTAATCGACGACGTAACCATAAAGAGAATCTTATGTTTACTAACCATATTTGGTTATTCTTTAGAGAATTATCTTCTCTAACCCATCATACAAGTCAACATTAAATATCTTGTTATCTGAAGGTAAAAGAATATCATACATACTACAATAATAACCAATTTTGCTCAAGGTCTCATGAATCGACTCTACTCTTCAAATTTCATCTAGAGTACTTGTCAAACAAGGTCAAGTGTATATAATGGTATGATATAATTATATCAACCTCTATTCCTTCTTAGACTATTATTATGCTAGTCATCTAATTGATACAATGTAGTATTAAAGTTTCTATTTTCACAATAATAGCTTTTCATAGCATAAGTGTTATTTTATCCCAAAATTGATATATCATAACTTGAAACTTGTGAGAATAAGTCTCATCTTGTTATTCTACTAATAGTCAACAACAATCTTGTTTTCTAACACAAAGAAATTCCACAAATAAGTATTAGGATATGGAGTTTGGTAACATACTTTTAGCAGTCTATCAGGCATTTGAAAAAGATGATAACTCTTGAAAGGTTTTACTTAAAAATCAAGCCACCTACAACATCAACCCATAGAAGATCTATTTATCAACCAATATCTTCATTATACGCCAATGTTGATGGTTACCACCTAGCTTAGTCAGGACTACGTTTTATAAAGACACTAGATATATAACTCAGTGGCAAAGGATAGTCTCACTCAATCACAAAAAACTGTCCATTAGATATAAATCTGTGGCAAAGAAAATTCTTATATACATACTGATAACTGCCTAGCTTTCTCATAGTGTGAACTCTTGTTATCGATTTATCTAACCTAAGAAAATTCTATCGATAGTTGTTTCAACAAGATAATTTAAAGACATTGTTATAGTCTTATAGACATCATTTAAACTACAACAAGGTTACAATGTGTATCATAACACTATCAGTCTTTTGTAGGCACCAGCTAATCACTACAATGTATGTAAACATCGACAGAAAAGGTAAATGAAAACATGTATCGATTCATGCATAGTTTGGCTACATCATACATATCAAAAGGTACCTGTATAATGCTTAGTCACCAACTCTGAGTTTAACTCTCCTCGTGATACTTCTTTTTATCCTTCTCTATTATTTTTCTCCTCTTTGTCGTGCTTTTCCAAGATTTTCATGTCGTCTACTATCTTCTTCTTGATTCTTAATGTTCGTATCCCCCTTCTACCTCACAACTCACCTAAAGGTTGTTAAACCTGCCATACTTCTCGTACCCCTCACGAGAATAACTACTCAAACCTCCCTATAAATTCTCCCAAAAGGAGCATGCAACGATAGAGATGACTCTGAACAAAGTAGTAGTTTCCCCACTCTCTCCACACTATGGTGGAATATGGGGTCATGCTCCATTACATGAATGTAGTGGTTTGCAATCGATAGTAAGCTTATCACAATATGATAAGAAATTATGACTTAAGAAACAAATTCACTTTTATAATATACTATTATACAAATAAATAAATATAACATATCAACATAATGGTAGAAATACCACCACTACAGATGTCGATATTAGTCATTTGGTAAGGTGCGAGAATGGGGCTGAGGTTTTCTCCCCCCCTCTCAATCTTGCGTTGACGACAAGTAATCACTGGAAACATATCAAAAAGTTCTAAAAAAGGAAAATTGTTAACCCTAACAACATCAATATTTCTTGACTATCACTTTATCCATATCAAACAAGGTTTGATGTTAGAAAACCTTTCCTAAATGGAAAATTGACAACTGTCAAGTCGAGATTGACTTAAACAAGAAGAGTCTATTACTATACTTACTTGTCTCATGAGGGTTTACTAATTATAAAGCATAAGAATAGTATGGCAAAAACATGTTCCTTTCCAAACAGCTATTCCCTTCTCTCCAATGATGTTCTCCCACTTTTCTCGGAGGATGGAAATATGCTTCATGGTTACAACTCATAGTCACCTAGCTGGGATTAGTGTATCATTAGTAAACCCTTATACATCATAAATAGATAATCTCAATAATCATATAAACACATATCAAAATTCTATGCATTTAATCATAACTCATGAAATCATTGATTTATCCTCACATTTTCTCTAAACATAAAATCATAAACCCATGAAAATTTGTCCACTAAGTACATGCAAGTAAAAAGTAAAGCATAGTCAAAATTTGGGATGTAACATCTATCAATTACTCATCCTAGAAAGGACTTGTCTCTGGAAGACAAGGAATATGATCCTATTGGACTGAATCACTGGAAGCCATGGATGAAGAAACTCTAGACTTGGTAGAAGCAAGAGATGGAGGATATGGAATGTCGACACATTTCTCTAGAACCTTAGTTGATGAAAGGACTTGAAGGATCAAATGACCATGTTGTATATCATCAAAAGTATCAAAACTAGATGCTTGAGTGTAAACATCAATTACAAGGAACATCCAGTGTAAAATATGAGAAGGTATATAATCTAGATTAATGATGTAGCTCCTCAACTACAACAATATCACTACTTTGCAACTAGAGAATCCGATGTGAACTCAACATTCTTCTCTATCCCACTCTATATGATCTGATAGAAAGAAAGGAGATTAGTTAAATATTAAGGTTCACAAGGGATACCATTGAATGATCATTCACCTATGTCAATAGACTCTCTCCAAAAAACACACATATATGTTTTGTTACCATCAAGATATGTGGTGTCGATAAAGTCTCAAATGAAGAAAAAATACTTTGTGATGAAGCCATATGATGTGAAGCTCTAGAATCAAGGATCCCTCTCCTTAACTCGGAATCTACAACTATGACAAGTTCTTTGCCCTTTAATTTATCTAACTATGAAGATGAAGATGAGCTCCTTAACATAGTTAAAGGCAATTTGATATGGTTCTTCTATAGAAGATGCTTCAACTCATCAAAACAAATTTCATAATATTTATGTTCTTCATGCCTAGAGTTTATTGTAATATGCACATTTAATCCTTTCCTTCTTAGGTGATTCCCCTTTGGAAGATGAATTTTAATGTTCTTTTGTGGAAGTGGATGTGGATTGGTGTTAGATGTTCTTATTTGGCTTGTTCTTTTTCTTCACTATGCCACTAGAAGATTTCTCATCTTTTGTAATCATGGCATGTGATTTTGAAGACTTGAAGGTGGTCATTTGATTAATCTTATCTTTCTCCTAAGTAAGTGACACATAAAAATCCTCAATTTTTAGCATCTTAAACTCACTCCCCAAGGCACTCTTTGTAGAATAGAAGGTAGATATAAACACTAAATAGTCAGGTCCTTGCTTAGAGAGCACAATTAATATCAATGATGTATCTAATTTTTCAATCTTACAATTATTCAACTATGCTCTTAGTGACTTAAAATTTGTGATGAAGTCATGTATGTCATCAAAATTACATGGATTGAGACTTATTAGTTCATTTTCCAACAAATGACCCTAAATCTCATCTATTTTCCCAACAAGTTTGGCAATGTATTCCACATCTAGCCATAGGTGTATTTAGGTGTTCAATGTGAAACAACAACACAGGAGAGACACAAGCATAAGAAGCCCAATGTGGCCTGATCGCATTTTTTCAGCCACTTAGTCTTTACATGATCATCTTTTGGTTCACTATTAAGTCTCTCAATTATCTTATACAACCTCTTAATTATTAGGAATTTGAACATTTAAAATTTCTATATAGAATAATTATGAGGTGTAAGAAGTGGGATAGAAACACTCTCCATGATGAGGTAAGAAAAGATAAAACACAGATCAATAGGAATGCAAGCACAACAACAATAACACCCCCCAAATTCACTCAAACAAGAGATCCTTCTAACAAAGTATGATATTGGCGTCTTATAATTAGTGTGATTATAGTTTCTACTTGTCATATTGGTGAAGTATGCTTGATCTTAGTGTATTATACAAGCCAATTTAGGCAATAGTGTTGAAATTATAATATTGAGATGGAATGGAATAAATTAGATTGCACCAATGAAAAGTACATAAAAATTTATGTACTATCAAAACAAACTGCACCAAAAAATGTTATTTTATGAGCTTGAGTGGAGCCCTAGAAGTTCTCAAAATTTGAATGACTCAACATTACCTATGAGAAATTCTATAAAATATAGGCACCAAAATCAAGAACCATCTACACCACTACAAAGCTCTCAAAAAATATCCCAAATCAATGGTATGTGCATGGAAATGGAAGGCCAAAAGGGAGTCAAAAGTGGCCACCTTTTTCAAGATAACCACGCTCAAAATTTGAAGATTTGACAACAATAAGATTAGTAGTGGTTAGATTTTAGTTTTTAAACTACTATTTATTATTAAAAATGGTAGAGATTAAGAGGGTCAAATAGAGGGGCACACAAAGTGGTCATGTTTTTGTCAGAAAAATATAATATAGCATTTGGTGTGTTCCCCTTAAAATGTTGACTTTTTAAGAGTAATTCACAAATCCCTTCATTAGAAAATTAGCTAACATCACATTGTTTATGCCTAATTTTTTTGCTAATTTTTTAATGAACATGTGATTTTTTACTAATTTTCAAATTGGACACATCTTGAAAAATGAAAACTTGAGCATGTTCCCCACTTAATTTTGAGAAAACTAATCAAAAATCAATTTTTTTAATGTGCATAGAATAGTCTAAAATGTAAAAATATAATTTGTTTCAAATTTAGATGAGTGGATTAAAAATAACACTAAAAAATGATACGTAGGTTTTTGGGAAAAATGAAGACATTAGCAAAAGAAATTGAAAATGGAAACCTTAATGTTTTCAAATTTTAGAAAAGTTACATGGTTAGAAACGTAATAGAGAATTTGACTTTTTTGTGCTATTTTTTAGAATAACGTCAAAAAAATGTGACCCTGATTGAGAGCATGCTCAACATTTGCTTGTTTGTGTATGTTTTCTACAAAACATGTATTTGGGCATGTGACAAGTAAGTCCAACCCTTTGGGTTGGATGTCCAAGGCAAATCCAATCCTAAGGTTTGTGATTTCCCAAAGCATGATATAATGTACACATTATAAAATGCTTATAGAATGCATGCACGTTATAATCTATACACGTTTTGTTTTATATAGAAAAATAGAGCAATGGTCTACAAAAAAAATAAAGTTGTGGTTTTTGACCCACATGCTCTATTTTTTCATGTGTTCTACACATTATGAAACATACAATAACACTTTTCATATTTTGAGAAATTACAATAATTGTTTGACTAAACTCACATTTTTGTCTTGTATTGACATAAAAGATTTTAATTGCATATTTTTTATTTAAATTTGATATTATCAATAATTATTTTCATATTTAGAGGAATTTGAATCATTGTTTGACAGAATTAATTAATTTTTGTCTTGCATTGACATAGATGTTGTAATTGTTGTCCCTGATGGCAAAAGTCTTATGACAAAAGGACAGTAGCATATAATGTGTTATGAAGGTTCTAACGATGGTGTGTTGTGATGACAATGCTCATAATGGTGTTCACTTGGTTTGGTTGTGGCACTCACTATGCTATACAGGTAGTTGGTATTTGGCTTGTAATTCTGACAAAGGTTATTGGTTCTCATGAAGTTACATGATATTAGGATGCATATGGTATATGGTCTCCTTATTTGGCTGAGGCATGCACTTCAGATATGTTGGTTACAATGAGTGTTATGCTTTACAGGTGTATGATAGCTTTTTGGTTTCATTTGGTATCCTTGATTGACATTACAATGGGCACACTTGTTTCAATCTTTTCAGTTGACATATGATATGGTGTTATGGTAGTTGCAATGGTTCAGTGATTTAGAGATCTTGATTCAGGAGGTGCTATCATGCCATCACATTCCTTATCACACATCTTTCTTTATGTTCATCCTATTGAAGTCTATTGTGGTTCATTATCATGAAGGGTCATTCTTTCAAGTCATAATGCAATCTGGTTATTTCATGATGATAGTAGTGTTGATTGGTTTACACCTTCATGTTTATCTACAATGATCTTGTCAGGGTTTGATATCTAATGGATTACTCCTCAAATACATGTGTTAGTGGTTTGAAGGAAGTGTTCATGATAATTCTTACTCTCTGATGTCACTGTAGAATGAGCAGAGTTTTTATTATTTAAGGTGTTGAGCTTAGAATTCATTTGGCAATGTTCAAGGTTTATGATAAAGTGTTTCAGTCTTCAAAAACCTAACTCAAAGCTCCTAAAACACATCTTAAAAGCCCTAACTTAACCGTCACTACCTTTATTTATATTTTTAAGTTGATCAGCTTAACAGGTTAAAAGGGCAACTTAAGTTATTAAGGGTTTGCAGTTTGTAGTGTGACCAGCCTCAATCACCTAGGGCACCTGACACTAAAGGTTGTTTTAAAAGGCTTAGGGGGAGCAGAGATCATGTGGTGGTTGTTTAAAGATGCACTAGCATGAAGCAGAGATCGTGTGGTTACTGTTTAAAGAGCATTTGAAGCCCAATAGTCGGGCATCATCTCCAAATTTGAGGGGCATCCTTCTTATAAAGAAAAAAGCCTGCTTTTTAGCTAGTTTTGTGAAGTCTGAAAGTAGATGATTTAGAAATATGATGTCAATGAACCTATTTTCAAAGTAAGGATTTTTTTTTTTAAATGATCTATTTAGATGTATATGCAATGAATCACATCATTGTTATTAAGGTTGTTGCTATAAAGTATGTTGTAGTTGCTTGAAACTATTTTGAAGGTAAGGGTTTTAAAGGTGAAGATCAGTTTGCAGAGGTAGGAAATTTTTATTAGTTTACAGAGGTTGAAATCATTTTTCAATATGCAAAGATATGAGTTTTCACATGTTTGAAGATGATGATACATTATCTTGTGTTTCAAGCTTAAATAGAATTGCAGTCTCTAAAGCAAAAGTAGGATTACAAGTGTGATTGTTATTGACAGAGGTTATAAAAAAGAGATGTCAATTGAAAAGGTTGTATGTTGCAGGTATTAATCTATTAAGTTGCGGAGATAATAAGATGACTGTTTCTTGTCCAAGGTGAACAGGTTGTGTTTGAAAGAAATTTTGACAATTAAAGGTTAAAAAGAGAGATAAGATTTGCAATGAAGTGAATTAGGGAAATCCCCTAAATATTCTTGTTCATCTTATTGTTCAATTGCTAGTGAGGAAATCTATTTGTTAGTGAGACATACATCTGTCAGTGAGGCCATGTAAATGATGTTTTCAAAGTTAAGCTAGTGAGGAAATTATTGAGTGGTTTTTCTACCCCAGGAGAGTTTTCCACTCATAAATTCTTTGTGTCATTGTTTCATGACTTGTATGTTGTTGTTTGGTTTTCAAGCTTGAATATTCAATCTCTGTCTCCTTCATATGTTGATGCAAGCTATCATAATTAATTGTCTGCTCATCATCTTTCAAGGTTGATAAGTTTTGAATAGCCTAGTTTTTGGTACAACACTTATTCACCCCACCTCTCAATGTTGTTTATACTTCAACAAATGGTATCAAAGCCAAGTTCCCTATAAGGCTTAATCAGCTTGGGTAGGTCCTATTATTGAAGTATTAGTTATGGGTAGTCAAGAAGGATTCTCTACATACAAAGCACCTTTGTTTGATGGCTCCAATTATGCTTTCTAGAAGTATAGGATGGAGTCATATTTGTCTTCTTTGGGGTATGATGTGTATGCTGCCATAGAAAATGAGTATAAAGCAACAAATCCTCCCTCTACTCCTGATGAGAAAAAGGCATATGAAAACAATGCTAAGGCCAAAAATGCATGTTGTGGTTTATCCAATGAAATACTTGTCAAAATTATGGATTGTAAGTCAGCTAAGGCTATATGGGACAAGCATCCAATATCTATCAAGGAGATGATAAAATCAAGGAAGCAAAATTACAATCCTACAGGGCTAAATTTGAAAGTCTCAAGATGAGTGATGATGAGAAAGTGACTGTTTATCTCTTGAGGGTCCAAGAAATTGTGAATGTCATTAGAGGTTTGGGTGATACCCTAGAAGAAAAGGCAATTGTAACAAAAGTTTTAAGGACTCTAACTCCAAAATATGACTCCAAAGTCTCTGTAGTAGAGGAAAGAGATTTGAGCAAAGTAACCTTTGATGAGCTTCATGGCACTTTCACAACCTTTGAGATGAGGATCACTAATGATACACCTTCAAGCAAAGAAATTGCATTCAAATCAGTCAAAAAGGAAAAAGAGGTAAAATTTAAATCAGAGGAGTTGGATGATGATCAAGAGATATCTTTTGTAAGCAAATTGAAAAAGGGATCAACTGGCAAGTATAAAGGTAAACTCCCATTCAAATGCTTTGAATGTGGAAAAATAGGACATTATGCAGCCAAATGTCCTTATAAAGATGTGGACAGTGATGAAGAGGAAAACAAGAAATAGTATAAGAAGAAGCAATTTAATCCTAAAAAGAAGAATAATTTTAGGAAGAAGAAGAGCTTGTTTATTAAGAATGTTAATATGTCGGATAGTGCTCTAGAAGATTCTCTTGAGGAAGGTGCAGAGACTCTATTCATGCCTATCATAAGTGAAAATCAGAATAATGCTTGTGAAGAACAATCAGAAAAGGATGAGGCAACAATTGACTTTGAAGGTGAGTTAAAGTGTGCTCTAAGTGAAGTCAAGAGGCTTAAAAGAGAGACAATTGTTCAAAGAAATCAGTTTCAAATGGAAAATGAAATCATGAACAATAAGGTCACTAATTATGAGAAGCAAATTACAAACTTAAACTTGTCTCTTGAAGAAAGTAAAAGAATTGTTGATGTTACTAGCAAAGAGCTAGCTATCAAAGTTAAAGAATGTCACACTCTTGAAGCTAAGATCATAGATTTGAGAGGGAAACTTGATATGTGCAAGAGTAGTGATAAACTTGAGGATCTTTTGGAAAAACAAAAAGGATTCAAAGATAAAACTGGCTTAGGATTTGAAAAAGGAGAATGTTCCTATACAAACAATCTTCAACATGAGAAAAGTATCATGAAGACAGTCAACCTCAAAAGAAATAATTCTTTCAAGTATAATGTGCATTTTGTTGGTTATTGTTTCTATTGCAATAGATTTGGACACAAAGCAAGTGAGTACAAATTTGGTTTTAGAAGAAGTGCAAATCTCTTGACAAGAAATCCATTTGTGTTCTTGAGAAGCTTGAAGTGCTTTAATTGCAATAACTATGGACACATAGCCAAATTTGTAAGCCTAACATGAAAGGGCAGAAAAACAGATTGAATTATCTTTCAAAAATGTCTTTTTCAAATGATGATAAGAAAGTGTTTGTTTGGAGACCAAAGATGAAAGCTATGATTGTTCAAGCTGCTTTGCATGCCAAGAATAAGGATCAATGGGTAATATATAGTGGTTGTTCCAATCATATGACAGGAGATAAAGGTAAATTTATTAATTTTGAAGACCTTACTAAAGGATCAGTCATGTTTAGCAATAATGATTGTATTTTCATCACAGGAAAAGGTACTATTCTTTTAGATGATGAGACTCCTTTACATGGTGTGTATTATGTTGAGGGATTGAAGCATAATTTATTGAGTGTAAGTCAAATCTGTGATAATGGATTTTGTGTTGTTTTTGATGGTCATGGTTGTGAGATGAAAAAGAAATCAGGAAAGGTTGTTGCAGTAGGGTTAAGGACAAATGGAAACATATATAATCTACATGGAACTGAAAATAGGAGTGCAAATGGACACATTTGCTTCATGGGTCAAATTGAGGAGAGTTGGCTATGGCATAGGAGGCATGGCCATGTGAACTTTGATAATCTTGAGAGAATCAACAAACATCAAAATGTAAGGAATATGTCTTACATCTCCAAACCAAATAATACAACTTGCAAAGAATGCCAATTCGATAAGCAAACTAAGATAAGCTTCAAATCTAAAGAGTATATCTCTTCTAAGCCTCTACAACTTGTGCATTCAAACTTGTGTGGTCCTACAAGGACTAAAACTTCAGGTGGTGAAAAATATTTTATACTCTTTATTGATGATTTTTCTAGAATGACCTGGGTAACTTTCTTGAGACACAAATTAGAATCCTTTGATAGGTTCAATATCTTCAAGAAGATGGTAGAGAAGGAATCTGATTATAAACACAAATGTCTAAGATCAAATAATGGTGGAGAGTGTACATCCAAAGAGTTCATAGAGTATTGTGACAAACATGGAGTCAAAAGACAATTTTCTACCCCTAGAACTCCACAACAGAATGGAGTGGCTGAAAGAAAGAATAGGACTGTGAAGGAGATGGCAAGGACATTGCTTCATGATGCAAATCTGCCCAATACCTTTTGGAAAGAAGTTGTTCATATAGTTGTATATACTCTGAATAGAGTTCAATTGAGAGTAAAATATAACCATACTCCATATGAACTATGGTATGGTAGGTCAGCTAATGTTGGTTATTTTAAAATTTTTGGTAGTAAATGCTTCATAAATAAAGATAATGATAACTTGGGAAGTTTTAAAGCTAGATGTGATGAGGGTATATTTTTAGGCTATTCCACACATAGTAAAGCCTATAAATGTTTCAATAAGAGACTCAAAAGGATTATAGAAAGTACTAATGTAAAAGTGAATGAGAATTTGCAGTCATGTGTGCAGCTGATCCAAGACAAAGACAAAGAAAATCATCATTTACAAAAAGAGGAAGAAGTTGAAGTGATTGAAGAGCCTCCTGAAAAACCAATTGAAGCTAAAGAGAAAACTCCTTTAAAGGCATTTCAAAGAGATCATCCACATGATCTGATTATAGGAGATAAATACATTGGTGTGACAACAAGAAGGAGACTTGTTGCTGCAAATAATCAAGCACATGTGTGTCTGATTTTAGAATTGGAGCCAAAAACCTTTTTAGAGGCCAGCAAGGATGAAGCTTGGATTAAAACTATGGAGGAGTAATTGAATCAAATAGAGAAAAACAAAACATGGGAGCTTGTTCCTAGACCTGAAGGTAAAAATGTTATTAGTGAAAAGTGGGTATATAAAAACAAGCTTGATGATAAGGGTAAAGTTGTTAGAAATAAATCTAGATTGGTTTGTAAAGGTTATTCTCAAATTGAAGGAATTGACTTTGATGAAACTTTTGCACCTGTGGCTAGATTAGAAGCAATAAGAATATTCTTAGCTTTTTCAGTTTATAAAAATTTCAAAGTATTCCAAATGGATGTCAAATCAGCCTTTCTAAATGGTGATCTTAAGGAAGAAGTTTACATGGAGCAACCAGAAGGTTTTGAATCCAAAGACAAATCAAACCATGTATACAGATTGAAAAAGGCCTTGTATGGCTTGAAACAAGCTCCAAGAGCATGGTACTACAAGATGGACAAGTACTTGCAAGAACAAGGATTCACTAAAGGTGGGGTGATAGCAATTTGTACTATATTGCCAAAGATGAGGATATCCTGGTTGTAGTTGTTTATGTTGATGATATCATTTTTGGAAGTAATAATGATGATATGAGTCATTCATTTCCTAACATTATGAAGTCAAAATTTGAGATGTCTATGTTGGGAGAATTGTCTTTCTTCCTTGGTTTATAGGTATCACAACTTGAAAAGGGAATTTTCATCTCTCAAGCAAGTATGCCAAAGAAATGCTTAAGAAATTTTAGATGGATGATTGTAAACTAGTGGGTACACCTATGGAAACAGGGTACAAACTAAGTAAAAATGATGATTCACCTGATGTGGAACAGTCCTTGTATAGATCTATGATTGGTAGCCTCTTGTATCTAATTGCTTCTAGGCCTGATATCATGCAGGCAATTTCCTTAGTTGTAAGATTTCAAGCATGTCCTAAACAATCTCATTTAAATGTTGTTCAAAGGGTTTTTAGATATGTTAAGGGTACTCTTGAGTTTGGGTTATGGTATCCTAGACACAATGATTTCACTCTTCTTGCATATACAGATGTTGATTGGGTAGGTTGTCTCGATGATAGAAAGAGTACAAGTGGAGAAGCCTTCTTTCTTGGGGGTAGACTAGTTGCTTGACATAGTAAGAAGCAAGATTGTGTCTCCTTATCTACTACTAAAGCTGAGTATATCGCAACATCTTCTTATTGTACTCAAATCCTTTTGATGGTTCAGTCACTCCAAGACATCAAAGTGGAGGTATCTAAACCTATAACTATTCTTTGTGACAATACAAGTTCAATTAACATGTCCAAGAATCCAATCATGCATTCTAGGACCAAGCATATTGCCATTAGATATCATTTTTTAAGAGAAAAGGTGATTGTAAATGAAGTGGTGTTGGATTATGTGCATACATCTGATCAACTGGATGATATTATTTACAAAACCATTGCCTAAAGAGGTGTTTGAATCCCTGAGACAGAGGCTTGGGGTTTCATCTCTTTCATCTCTCCAATAAATTCTTGATAGTGTTGGATTCCAGGGGAGTGATTGGTTGCTCTTTAAAGTCCTAAAATCTAATCATTTTGTAGTTTTTATGTTTTGGTGAGTTGTTGGACAATTTTTATAAGTTGTAGAACTATCTTGCTTCATATTTTGGTATTGCATTCAGATTTGTTAATGTTGATTCACTTCCAAGAGTCATGATTGGCATGAGCACAAGCTAATGGTGTCAAAAGTGGGATCATCTATCATCTATCAATATTAATTTCTTTTTTTTCAGGTAGATTACAATCTATGCTAATGTGACAATCATCTTTTTGACAGTGAATTTGTTTATATGATAGTGATTTTTTTTGTATTTATATTTCAAGACAGAGTTATAAACACTTTGCATTGGAGACTTTTTCAATCATTAGTTGTGTTTTTTCTCTATAAGCAATGTATTATTTTAGAAGGTTCTTGAAGAACAGTGACATGATTGTCAGTTGAAGGACAATGAACAATGACAGGACGGTGATTTTTACAATGACTGTGTTTGATTTTAGTATATTCAATAAGGATAGTGAACAGTAGCTTTCAAGTGATGTTTACTTTGTTTGAACAGTGATTTTCATATTTTTTGTGATGTTTCCCTTGATGGCAATAGATGTCAAAGACAAATTGGCAAAACTGGAGAGAAAAAGAAATCAGAAGTTGTATTGTCTGTTGTTTATGAAGTTGATTGTCTTCCTGTCCTTTGTCCATAATGTCAAAGGGGGAGTAGTTTTGGTTTTGCCATCCATGGACAAAGGGGGAGTTTGTTGTAATTGTTGTCCCTGATGGCAAAAGTCTTATGACAAAAGGACAGTAGCATATAATGTGTTATGAAGGTTCTCAATGATGGTGTGTTGTGATGACAATGTTCATAATGGTGTTCACTTGGTTTGGTTGTGGCATTCACTATGCTATACAGGCAGTTGGTATTTGGCTTGTAATGCTAACAAAGGTTATTGGTTCTCATGAAGTTACATGATACTATGATGCATATGGTATATGGCACCCTTGTTTGTATATATGGTCTCCTTATTTGGTTGAGGCATGCACTTCAGATATGTTGGTTACAATGAGTGTTATGCTTTACATGTGTATGATAGCTTTTTGGTTTCATTTGGTATCCGTGATTGGTATTATAGTGGGCACACTTATTTCAGTATTTTCAGTTGACATATGATATGGTGTTATGGTAGTTACAATGGTTTAGTGATTCAGAGATCTTGATTCAAGAGGTGTTATCATGCCATCACATTCCTTATCATACATCTTTCTTTATGTTCATCCTATTGATATCTATTGAAGTCTATTGTGGTTCATTGTCATGAAGGATCATTCTTTCAAGTCATAATGCAATCTGGTTGTTTCATGATGACAGTGGTGTTGATTGGTTTACACCTTCATGTTTATCTGCAATGATCCTATCATAGTTTGATATCTAATGGATTACTCCTCACATAGCTGTGTCAGTGGTTTGAAGGAAGTGTTCATGATAATTCTTACTCTCTGATGTCACTATAGAATGAGCAGAGTTTTTATTATTTAAGGTGTTGAGATTAGAATTCATTTGACAGTGTTCAAGGTTTATGATTAAGTGTTTAAGTCTTCAAAAACCTAACTCAAAGCTCCTAAAACACATCTTAAAAGCCCTAACTTAACCATCACTACCTTTATTTATATTTTTAAGTTGATTGCCTTAACAGGTTAAAAGGGCAACTTAAGTTGTTATTAAGGTTTTGCAGTTCGTAGTGTGACTAGCCCCGATCACCTAGGGCACCTGACACTAAAGGTTGTTTTAAAAGGCTTTGGCGGGAGCAAAGATCATGTGGTGGTTACCGTTTAAAGAGCATTTGAAGCCCAATGGTCGGGCATCATCTCCAAATTTGACAAGCATCCTTCTTATAAAAGCAAAAATCCTACTTTTTAGCTAGTTTTGTGAAGTCCGAAAGAAGATGATTTAAAAATATGATGTCAGTGAACCTATTTTCAAAGTAAGGATTGTTTTTTTTAATGCTCTATTTATATGTATATGCAATGAATCACATCATTGTTATTAAGGTTGTTGCCATAAAGTATGTTGTAGTTGCTTGAAACTATTTTGAAGGCAAGGGTTTTAAAGGTGAAGATCAGTTTGCAGAGATAGGAAATTTTTATCAGTTTGCAGAGGTTGAAATCATTTTTCAATATGTAGAGATATGAGTTTTCACATGTTTGAAGAAGATGATACATTATCTTGTGTTTGAAGCTTAAATAGAATTGGAGTCTCTAAAGCAAAAGTAAGATTACAGGGGTGGTTGTTATTGCCAGGGGTTATAAAACAAAGATGTCAATTGAAAAGGTTGTATGTTGCAGGTATTAATCTGTTAAGTTGCAGAGATAATAAGATGATTGTTTCTTGTCCAAGGTGAACATGTTGTGTTTGAAAGAAATTTTGACAAGTAAAGGTTAAAAGGAGAGATAAGATTTGCAATAAAGTGAATTAGGGAAATCCCCTAAATATTCTTGTTCATCTGATTGTTCTATTGCCAGTGAGGCAATCTATTTGTCAGTGAGACATACATCTTCTAGTGAGGCCATGTAAATGATGTTTTCAAAGTTAAGCCAGTGAGGTAATTCTTGAGTGGTTTTTCTACCCTAGGAGGGTTTTCCACTCATAAATTCTTTGTCATTGTTTCATGACTTGTATGTTGTTGTTTGGTTTTCAAGCTTGAATATTCAATCTCTGTCTCCTACAAGCTATCATAATTAATTGTCTATGCATCATCTTTCAAGGTTGATAAGTTTTGAATAGCCTAGTTTTTGGTACAACATTGATTCACCCCCCCCTCTCAGTGTTGTTTATACTTCAACAATAGAATAGTCTAATTGCATGTTTTTATTTTAATTTCATAATAATTAATCATTTTTTTCATTATTTTAATAAATTATGTTATATTGATATAGAACTTAGCATCATGCCAAGGAAACGAGAAAAAACAAACACCAAAAGAGGGTGAAGCCGAGAATGTGAAGAAAAGAGAACAAATGAGACAACTTAGTGCAAATAAAAAATTAAGCTTTGAAGTTGAAGATATATCATCTTTTCCTATTCAAGTAGATCTTGAAGCATCCATTGGAGCCATGAAAGAGAAGAATTAGGAGGAACAGAGGCAACAAATGCAAAAAAAATTGTGTAATTAAGAAATTCAATCCCAGGGTTAAAGGTACATCATCTTTTCTATCTTAATTTGATATTGTAGCAAATCCTCAAACATCGATTGAACTAATAAATAATGAAACAATCAATATTGATGCAATTTTAAATATAAATTTAGATGTTACACCAATTGATCAACCTATTGAAATTACATAAAATTTACTAAATTATGAAGATGGACAAAATTTGTGTAATGAGAAAAATTATCTAATGAATCAAGTTTATCATTAAGAACACTACCTAGAATTTTGCATAAAAAGTTTCTAATTTAAAATGATGAGAACATTCTAAAACCAATTACTGGTAAGATTCCACAACGTACTTGTAGAAGAAGTGCTAATAAAATATGGACAATGTTTTCTGAAAACTTAAATGAAACTAGAAGATGTTAATTATTTATTGAAATGATGAAAAATTTTAATTTTAGACCCACCATAAAAATCATTGGTCTAAGAACATCAAATACTAACAGTGAAAACTCTATTGTAAAAAATTAATAAATGCATATCAAACAATGGGTTTGACTTCATGCACCAAAGATAGTAATGTACACGGTGTGTAATTACATCAATTATAATAAGTAATCAAACAAATAAATCTCGCTTGATAAGAAAAATAAGTATAGCACTATAAATAAATAAAAAAACATTTATGAAATCCATGGGGAGACTTGAAAGAGTTGAGGACCATTCTTTGGTAGACTCCCATGAAAAGATAAAGTTGTACTTGAACCTTAAAATCCCTAATTGAAGAATTTTAGAAAAAAAATATGAGTATCACCTAATCAAAGAGATGTTGTAAAAAGAAAAATTAGTTGTAAAAAGAAGAATTAGTTGTTAAAACTATGAGTCACATCCAAACATTTATTGGATATGAGTCAAGCACAAATTTTCTCCAAATTTGTAGAGAGTTATTCTCAAATAAAAATTAGTCAAAGGTATTTTTAAATAACAAAACCTTTTATGTTAAAATAAATGACATACGCACTACATGTTGTAGGCTCCACATTGAATTGTCTATGCATTATGATGTTTTTAACATATACATGTTTTGCATACCAATGATATTTTGCAAGAGTGTATGATAAAAACTCCACCTAAATTGATAAGAGATTTCATTTCAAACATTTTTGTGAAAGAGTAGATGGACAATTGCTTTTAAAGAAATTGTGTTTGGATGGAACATGTGATAGTTGTGGTGGTTTACAAAATTTAAGATATTGTATACACACAAAAAAATACACATGCGATTGGAAATGAACTAGAAAGTTTTAAAAAATATAAGTCAGTGGCATACACTCTAAAAGATGGTAAAGAGGCAAAGATGTGTGAATTAGTGAATGAAGAAATATGAGTATTAGAATTTATGGCCAACTTTTGAGAGAAGATAGTGTATGAGTATGCAAGACATACACATAGAGCTCAATGGTTAGTTTTTGCTATTAAAGTTATGCAAGAAAATGTTTTCTCTTCATACTATCATGTCAATTATAAACTTTGTAGAGAATTATACATTACAACCATAGAATGAGGTTTAATTTTATTAGGAATTTGCATCTAAGGGTGCGTGACTTTCAAATCCAAACTGCCATGACAGACCCAAATGAAAGCTAAATCTAATTTATTAGAGATAACTTTTGCAATTAAGATTGTATGTTTTAAGTCTAAAAATTTTCACATTCAAACATAATCTTGCTTTTGCATTTGGAGCCCCTATGTTGGATTGTCTTCTCTCGATCTAACCATGTGCACTCAAAAGAGATTTAATTTGATGGCTCATCCTTGTGAGAAATTAGTGTTGGGGCCTATTTTCTTGTCAGTCTATCCTATGATAAGGATGTGGTGGGTGTCTCTGAACCCATGTCCTATGAATATTTAAATTGTCTAACCAATAATAAATGTATTAGACATTTATAATACCCTATAAATAGAACATTATAGATAATAGTTTTTAAAAGAAAAATGGTAATAAATACTTTAACAACTATCATGTATCTATATTATACACACTTGCCAATTATGTCATGAATTGTTGAAAGGTAATAATTAAAATTTTCTTAATCTAGATGAATGGAGCAATAAGATTTTGTTTTTTATAAATCAATAATATTTGGCATAAATAATTTATTTTTGTATTTTTCATTAAAAATGTGCATCATTTATTTTTTCAACATTAGAAAGACATAATAGACAAGAGGCATTGCATCCAATTCTTGCTAGTAATTAGTTGAGTGAATTTGCATTTGGAGTTGAGTGTTGGAGTACCGAAACACTAAGAGTGGGGGTGAATCAGTGTTTCTAGAACAAATTCAATTTATTTGTTTCTCATTAAACTTAGGCACATGCAATAACTTGGAAGCTCAAATGCTAAAACTAACTCAACCAGATAGCCAAGATTAAATGCTTGATCAACATAGAAATTCAAATGTTGAAAGGTACACAAGGTTGAATGCTTGAACATGAAAACCAACTAGACCACAAATAATGAGACACCATAACACAATGATATGAGTGGAAAACCCTCATAGGGATGAAAAATCACTCGGGAAAATTGCCTCACTTGCTTAATAAAATCCCCCAATTAAAGAGCCTCACTGTCTACTTTTTGTGCCTCACTAGCAAACCAATCATGCCTCACTGGAAAAGGAACCTCACTGGATAGAAAGATGCCTCACTAGAAAATACAACTGCCTCACTGGCAAAATCTCCTTAGTCTTAATGACCAATCTCCAATAAAAGAAGAAACACTATTTCAAGGGGTTACCCTGTTACAATACAATCCACTGCTCAAATGGTTTATCTCTGCAACTGCATTTCTACAAACACCATCACACAAAAATCTAGGTCTCAAAACTACCACTTCTCTTATCTGTTTCACATCATAATCACACACCCTTTTATAGATATAAATAAAGACACCTTCATAGGACTCTCCTTAACACATCAAATAGTACAAAGTTCAACACCTTAATTCACAGCAATGTTTTATTCGGCATAATCCTATTCTACTCTGTTTACAAAATACTTCACTACTTAATCATTATTTCTTAGGATGACAAAAAGAATAAATGGTAGTGACGCTCTTTTACAAGAACAAACTCCACTCAAATAAATAACTCATCATTCATTTTCTTGTTCAGAATATATCACACTATTCTAGACTCCAATTTAAAAACACTAGCACTCATTCTCAAGTCACATAGGTTTATGCAGAGAAGAGATGACACTTGAATAATATCTGATATTCAAAGACTCATCCTTTAAACCCTTGTCTTACACAAAAAATCTTGCAGATCCCTTTCTTTGAGTCACATTCCACCATAATAGGAATAAACTCAATTGATAAATCAATCAAAATCTATATCTACTGTAGTATAATCACTACATCCTATTTCCACATAGATTTTCATGTTAAAGGAGCATCATATAGCTTGTCTTCGAGATATCACAGATATAAACTCCAAAACTTGAACCAACCACAAAAAGACGTCATACAAAGCTTTTTATAAATTCTCTAGGCCCTTGAGGTCATTAGGAAGCCTACACTGAGGTAGTTAGGGCTGCATTAAACAACATGTTTGTCCAATTTCATGGAGAGAGTTAGTCATTTTGTGCCTTTTCAATATTTGAATGAGATCCATTGATCTTCATTCTTTTGCTCACAAAACTTTAATTCACGTCCATTGATTGAACTTTGGCACCCTTCGCAAATGTATTAACCTGTGCTCATCGGTCGCCTAGGTTCTTGGGGTCAATCATTGGATGAGTATGACCCCTCAACATTATAACTTAAGTGTCCTTTAACCGGTGCTACGAGGTCAACTCAATTTTATAACAAAAGGCTAAGATGACACAATTGCACACCATTATGAAGACCACACTGTATAGAGATGCATTTAGATTGATCACTATGATCAACCTTGTTTTCTATTGTCCTTGTTGTTTGTGGTATGTAAACCAAACACTTTGTCACTATCAAATAATCCTTGTATATGTCTTGCAGGCCTTGTGTCTGTCCTCCATTGAACACACCATTCACTGTCCATACAAGCTTAACCACTTACTTGAGCACTGATTGAAACCTATTGAACACTGACCTTTTGTTGTCATCATGAGCATAATAATGATATGAACACAATATTAAATCTTGAAGATCTTGATTGTGTTTGCTTCAATGACAAATCATCATCTGCACCTTGTAACACCATCATATCATCTGCAACATCATAACAACACTTAAAACATCATCTTGAGTACAACACAACTTCTCATTTGCCATCTATCTTAGCATTGCCATCTATCTCAGCACCAACTTCTTGTCACAACACCATCACACCTGGTTGACATCAAATCCAATCCAACAAAACCTTATCACATGTCACTTATTACCTTTTGACATCAATGCCAATCACATGCCAACAAACTCCCCCTTTGGAATTGATGGCAACACTTCATAAAGTTATTTCATTCACCACTTCATTCTCCCACTTTGACATCAATGGCAAAGGGTGTGAAGAACTTAACAACTCCCCCTATCTGTCATCTCCTTTTGGTATACCTTGCAATATCAATGTCTTCCCTATTGTCCATAGTCCATACATCAGAATTGGAATGAAACTCTGATCTTGATCAATGCACTTGAGCCCCTGTCGCTAATGGATTGAACAAATCATGCCACTATCTAAGAAGTCATATATTAGATGAAATAAGAGCAAGACTGTATGTTACTAGTCAACACTTCCATCCACTCCAAGAGAAATATACTACTCTATGATGATCATAATAATATGAGCACTTACTCCACAAACAGTAATTCATAAACAATTGTTGGCATCCTCAATAAAAAAATGACATTCCAACTGTTTGACATTATCACATTGTTTACAAAATAACATATTATTTGACATTGATAGATAAGGGTAATACAACAAAGGATCACAAAGTGCAACTTTTCCACTATCACTCATATCAAAGATTTGTCACTGCCTCTGTCATAACACATGAATGGAGCAAGAGATATAACACCGAGATGATCCACCAAAACAAGGAAGATGAATGAACTATCAAGTGGATTCATCCATAATAGAGATCATGAAGTATGATTCATTGAGCACAGACCAAGTTAGAAGTATTGACCCAAAATAAGAACACTAACAATGGTACCAGAACCATACCGCCACTGTCAACAAAACCAAACTTGCACTGTCACCATATTGCTACACACTTTTCACTGCCACCCTACTTAGGTATTTTCATACAAATTTCCATACTTTCCAACTGGCATACAAGCCTCTAAATTGTGTCACTGTCATATAGACCTAAACACATTTGTTGACTATAAGACTAGTTCCATACTTACATAGGAAGGAACCCATAGGATAGAAACAAATGATGCAAGTGGAGCACAATGACAACTAAAAATCTAAGTAACAAACATAACTGAGACACTGATGAATCATTAAGACACAATTCAGTCAGTCAGTAATACTTGCATTCAAATGGACTGAAAGAAGATTGAATTACTGAACCATGACTATAGTGCATAGATACGCCCAAGTATAATTATTATCACTGATAATTAAGTCATACTTGCAATGCATACTTCTTGCAAAACATACACCTTGATCACTGTCACTACCATGAATCACCTATCCACCTAAGTCCTCCTTTGACATAAATGGCAAAGAAAACTTGAACTAATTGTACCATCACTATCATAAACTACTCTGTAGACTACCTCATTTGCCTTATTTCATTGTGTACACAATGTATTGTTCTCTTATCTCTAAACACTACATAGTTGCTTTCTTGCACACTCACTGTCTTGAGTCTTTGTACCTCTGATCATGCTATGCTTATCAAACATTTGTCAATTCCATGTCAATAGGGTCCCTTTATAACTGTAGCAACTTGTTCTTGGTGACATTTTGAGTCATCCACTATTAAAAGACTATTCAAAGTTTTACATACTGGAAGCTATCTCAAAATGGCAAAGCCTAGGTCTTTATGAATATCTTGTCACTATAATCTTGTAGGGCTATGACACATTCCACGTTTCTATTAGGATTGAAGCAATCTTCTCTGTCTTTCCTCATTGTCCACATGAGTACCCTAGTTCTCTTTTCACATACCTATACAATGTCACTATACATTGAGATTGCATCATTGATGCCAACACATAAAAATCCTTATGAAAGTTATTAACACCCAACTTCAAATAGGGATCACAACGTTTGATTATAGACAACTTCCAATCTCTCCAACAATATACACCCCCTATCAAGATAAAATAAGACACTTGAACACTACTAACATGAGACCTTAATTCAATGAGGCACAAAGTTCAATTGTTTGAACAATAGCATGCAAAACATCCAACACAACACTGTCTTAGACCACATGGAAGGATTGAAACAATCAAATCTACATCTTAGTTCAAATAAATATCACTGCACCAATATAAATGATCCATGAAGAATATATATACCACCACTGTATCTCAGTACCATGGTTATGTAAAGCAGAAAGCCTGATACAACACTATCAAACAAACTACTGCCCTAGACACAAAGGCATTGTCACTACAAACCACATAAAATAAACTCCTCAAGAATGATCTAGCAAGCATCAGTATAGACATAACTCTGCAAAACATGGAGCCACTCCAAACACCATGAGTTAAGACATTCTTGAATTAGTATGAAGACATCAAGCCTTATGTAGACTCCAAAATCCTTAGTATGATGAACAAAGATCATGACAAACTATGAATGTACTCATAGATGTGTAGATGTATATGAAAATTACTACCAAACACTTTCTTTTGATCATCCTTGTGAAATCTTGTTCCAACACCTCCTGAAAATCCTTGGGGGAAAGAGATAAAACATTGGATCACTCCCCCTAATCCATGTTGCATTTTTTAAGTTGTTATAAATGTTTCATGTGCAACATGCACAAGATTAGGTTCAACCTTCTCTTTCACTTGTTTCCTTCTCCAAACCTTCTTAACACCTATCTTCTTATGGTGATTAACTGATTTTATTAAATCACTCTTACAAAATTGAGTAATGTCCAAACCTATGACATCTATAGCATATGATTTTGTTTCTTCTATTTAACCATTCAAAGGAGTTCTTATTACATCCCATTTTCCTTGCATGCATCCAACAATTTCTTGTTATATGACCAATTTTATTAGAGTTATAACAAACATTGTTATAGTCTTGTTTTGACAAACTATAAGAATTCTTATCCTTATTCCATCCAAAGCCATTTCTTGAATGTGTTCTATAGTCTCTAGCTCTATGACCATAAACATGACATGAATAGCAATAACCATGGAACTGAGAGTAGTTGTAGCTTGTTGAATGGTATTGTCTGACAGGTAGAGGTCTTGAGGACATGTTTGTTCTTCTTCTTCTAACATCAGCAACTTTATCTTGTTCTTTCTTCTTGTCTTCCTCAAGAGCAGCAGAATGATTATTCAGGTCTATCTTCTTCCTTGGTGTATTCCTAACTTTATAAGTTTGCCCTTCTTCATATCCTAGGCCTGTAGTGTCCTTATGATGCTTTTGCTTCCTCAACAAGTCATTTAAGCATTTAGTACTCTTTTCAAACTGTATATTCTTGTGCAACTTAGAAGATGCCTTTTCCAATTCCTTCCTCAAAGAAACTATTTCTAACTCTAGTTTTAGGTATTCATTAATTTTTTGACTTCAAGATCTAATGTTGTAAAATCGACTACTCTTTTTGCTTCTTCTATCTCTATGTTTAGACCGATAATAAGTTTGTTAGACTCTTCAAGATCTAAAGAAACTTTTGCAAGATCTGAAAGTACCTTGTCCTTGAAGTCTTTTTCTTGTTGAAGTTGGTCTTCTAGTCTCTAATTCTCTTTTCTGAGTTGCTTGATCGTATCTAGAGCACAAAAGAGTTCACCTTCTATATAAATCTCACACTCATGTTCATCATATTCCTGTTCAGAATTATCTTCACCCACAAAGAGGTCTCCTTCATCATCAATCTCAACAACAAAATCATCTTCTCTTTTATCAAGACTCTCAATTGCAAGACCATTCTTTTCATCACACTTTGTATCAACATTCAAGGATGACTCATGCAACAACTCATTACTTGACTTGACTGGGGTTTGTTTTACAACCTTTTTCTTGGCATCTTTTCTTCCTCTATTTCATTTACACTTTCCCATGGTACTCCACTGTCAGGACCTACCCAAGCCTGTTAGACTTCTATACGGAACCTATGTTTTGATACCACTTGTTGGAGTACTGAAACACTGAGAGGGGGGGTGAACCAGTGTTTCTAGAACAAATTCAATTTATTTGTTTCTCATTAAACTTATGCACATGCAATAAATTGGAAGCTCAAATGCTAAAACTAAATCAATCAGATAGACAAGATTAAATGCTTGATCAACATAGAAATTCAAATGTTGAAAGGTACACAAGTCTGAATGCTTGAATATGAAAACCAAATAGACCACAAATAATGAGACACCATAAAACAGTGATTTATGAGTGGAATACCCTCATAGAGATGAAAAACCACTCAGGAAAATTGCCTCACTGGCTTAATAAAATCCCCAATTACAGAGCCTCACTGGCTACTTTTTGTGCCTCACTGGCAAACCAATCATGCCTCATTGGTTACAAAGATGCCTCACTGGAAAATACAACTGCCTCATTGGAAAAATCTCCTTGGTCTTAATGACCAATCTCCAATGAAAGAAGAAACACTATTTCAGGGGGTTACCATGTTACAATACAATCCACTGCTCAAATGGTTTATCTCTGCAACTGTATTTCTACAAACACCATCACACAAAAATCTAGGTCTCAAAACTACCACTTCTCTTATTTATTTCACATCATAATCACACACCCTTTTGCAGATATAAATAAAGATACCTTCATAGGACTCTCCTTAACACTTCAAATAATACAAAGTTCTTCGACACCTTGATTCACAACAATGTTTTATTCAGCATAATGTTGTTCTACTCTGTTTACAAAATACTTCACTACTTAATCACTGTTTCTTAGGATGACAAAAAAAATAAATGACAGTGACACTCTTTTACAAGAACAAACTCCACTCAAATAAACAACTCATCATTCATTTTCTTGTTCAGAACATATCACACTATTCTAGACTCCAATTTAAAAACACTAGCACTCATTCTCAAGTCACATAGGTATGTGCAGAGAAGAGATGACACTTGAATAATATCTGATATTCAAAGACTCATCCTTTAAACCCTTGTCTTACACAAAAACTCTTACAGATCCCCTTCTTTGAGTCAGATTCCACCATAATAGGAATAAACTCAATTGATAAATCAATCAAAATATCTATCTACTGTAGTATAATTATTGCATCCTCTTTCCACACATATTTTCATGTTAAAGGAGCATCATATAGCTTGTCTTCGAGATATCACAGATATAAACTCCAAAACTTGAACCAACCACCAAAAGACATCATACAGAGCTTTTTATAAATTCTCCTGGCCCTTGAGGTCATTAGGAAGCCTACACTGAGGTAGTTAGGACTGCATTAAAGAACCTACATATCAAATTTCATGGAGAGAGTTAGTCATTGTTTGTCTTTTCAATGTTTGAATGAGATCCATTGATCTTCATTCTTCCACTCACAAAACTTTAATTCCTATCCATTGATTGAACTTTTGCACCCTTCGCAAATGTATTAGCCTGTGCTCACCAGTGGCCTAGGTTCTTGGGGCTGGTCATTGGATGAGTATGACCCCTCAACATTATAACTTAAGTGCCCTTTAACCGGTGCTAGGAGGTCAACTCAATTTTATAACAAAAGGCTAAGATGACACAATTGCACACCATTATGAAGACCACACTGTATAGAGGTGCATTTAGATTGATCATTATGATCAACCTTGTTTTCTACTGTCCTTGTTGTTTGTGGTATGTAAACCAAACACTTTGTTGCTGTCAAAGAATCCTTGTATGTGTCTTACATGAGTTGTCTTTGTCCTCCATTAAACACACCATTCACTATCCATACAAGCTTAACCGCTTACTTGAGCACTGATTGAAACCTTTTGAACGCTGACCTTTTCTTGACTTCAACACTGAAACATATTGTCATCATCAGCATATTAAGGCTATGAACACAATGTTAAATCTTGAAGATCCTAATTGCTACATCTTGATTGTGTTTGCTTCAATGACAAATCATCATCTGCACCTTGTAACACCATCATATCATCTGCAACGTCATAACAAAACTTACATCATCATCTTGAGTACAACTTCTCTTTTGCCATATGTCTCAGCTTTGCCATCTGTCTTAGCACCAACTTCTTGTCACAACACCATCACACTTGGTTGACATCAATGCCAATCCAACAAAACCTTATCACATGTCACTTATTACCTTTTGACATCAATGCCAATCACATGCCAACAAACTCCCCCTTTGGCACTGATGGAAACACTTCATAAAGTTATTTCATTCACCACTTCATTCTCCCCCTTTGACATCAATGGCAAAGGGCATGAGGAACTTAATAGCTCCCCCTGTCTATCATCTCCTTTTGGCATAACCTGCAATATCGATGTCTTCCCTGCTATCCATAGTCCATACATCGGATTCATTGGAATGAAACTCTGTTCTTGATCAATGCACTTGAGCCCCTATCACTAACATTTGGACTAAACAAATCATGCCACTGTCTGAGAAGTCATATATCAAATGAAATAAAAGAAAAATTATATGTTACTAGTCAACACTTCCATCCACTCCAAGAGACATATACTACTCTATGATGATCATAACAATATTAGCACTTACTCGACAAACAGTAATTCACAAACACCTGTTGGCGTCCTCAATAAAAAAAATGACATTCCAACTATTTGACATTGTCACATTGCTACAAAATAGTATATCATTTGACATTGATAGATAAGGGTAATACCACAAAGGATCACAAAGTGCAACTTTGCCACTGTCACTCATATCAAAAATTTGTCACTGCCTCTATCATAACACATGAATGGAGCAAGAGATATAACATCGAGATGATCCATCAAAACAGGGAAGATGAATGAACTGTCAAGTAGATTCATCCATAACAGAGATCATGAATGATAATTCATTGAGCACAAACCAAGTTAGAAGTATTGATCCAAAATAAGCACACTGACAATGGCACCAGAACCATACTGTCACTGTCAACATAACCAAACTTGCACTGTCAACATATTGCTACACACATGTCACTGCCACCCTACTTAGGTATTTTCATACAAATCTCCATACTTTGCAATGGCATACAAGCCTCTAAACTACGTCACTGTCATATAGACCTAAACACATTTGTTGACTGTTAGACTAGTCCCATACTTACAGAGGAAGGAACCCATAGGATAGAAACAAATGATGCAAGTGGAGCACAATGACAACTGAAATCTGAGTAACAAACATAACTAAGACACTAGTGAATCATTAAGACAAAATTCAGTCAGTCAGTAATACTTGCATTCAATTAGACTGAAAGAAGATTGAATTACTGAACCATGACTACAATGCATGGATACGCCCAAGTATAATTATTATCACTGATAATTAAGTCATATTTGCAATGCATACTTCTTGTAAAACATACATCTTGATCACTAGATCACTACCATGAATCACATGTCCACCTAAGTCCTCCTTTGACATAAATGGCAAAGGAAACTTGAACCAATTATACCATCATTGACATAAACTGCTCTGTAGACTGTCTCATTTGCCTTATTTAATTGTGTACACAATGCATTGTTCTCTCATCTCTAAACACTGCATAGTTGCTTTCTTGCACACTCACTGTCCTGAGTCTTTGTACCTCTAATCATGCTATGTTTCGCAGACCTTTGTTAATTCCATGTCAATATGGTCCCTTTATAACTGTAGCAACTTGTTCTTGGTCACATTTTGAGTCATCCACTGTTAAAAGACTATTCAAATCTTTACATACTGGAAGCTATCTCAAAATGGCAAAGCCTAGGTCTTTATGAATATCTTGTCACTATAATCTTGTAGGGCTATGACACATTCCATGTTTCTATTAGGATTGAAGAAATCTTCTCTATCTTTCCTCACTGTCCACATGAGTGCCCTAGTTCTCTTTTCACATACTTATATAATGTCATTGTACATTGAGATTGCACCATTGATGCCAACACATAAAAATCCTTACGAAAGTTATTAAAACCCAACTTCAAATAAGGATCATAAACATTTGATTATAGACAACTTCCAATCTCTCCAACAATCTACTCCCCTATCAAGATAAAACAAGACACTTGAACACTACTAACATGAGATCTTAATTCAGTAAGACACAAAGTTCAATTGTCTAAACAACAGCATGCAAAACATCCAACACAACACTGTCTTAGACCACATGGAAGGATTGAAACAATCAAAGCAACATCCTACTTCAAAGAAGTATCACTGCACCAATATAAATGATCCATGAAGAATATATATACCACCATTGTATCTTAGCGCAATGGTTATGTAAAGCAGAAAGCCTGATACAACACTGTCAAACAAACTGCTGCCCTGGACACAAAGGCATTGTCACTGCAAACCACATAAAATAAACTCCTCAAGAATGATCTGGCAAGCATCAATATAGACATAACTCTGTAAAACATGGAGCCACTCCAAACACCATGAGTCATGATAGTCCTAAATTAGTATTAAGACATCAAGCCTTATGTGGACTCCAAAATCCTTAGTATGATGAACAAAGATCATGACAAACTGTGAATGTACTCACATATGTCCAAATGTATATGAAAATCACTACTAAACAAACACTTTCTTTTGATCATCCTTCTGAAATCATGTTCCATCACCTCCTAAAACTCCTTGGGGGTAAGAGATAAAACATTGGATCACTCCCCCTAATCCATGCTACATCTTTTAAGCTGTTATAAATGTTTCTTGTGCAGCATGCACAAGATTAGGTTCAACCTTCTCACTGCTTGTTTCCTTCTTCAAACCTTCTTAACACCTATCTTCTTATGGTGATTAATGGATTTTATTAAATCACTCTTACAAAATTGAGCAATATGTCCAAACCTATGACATCTATAGCATATGATTTTGTTTCTTCTATTTAACCATTCAAAGGATTTCTTATTACATCCCATTTTCCTTGCATGCATCCAATAATTTCTTGCTATATGACCAATTTTATTACAGTTATAACAAACATTGTTATAGTCTTGTTTTGACAAACTATAACAATTTTTATCCTTATTCCATCCAAAGCCATTTCTTGAATGTGTTCTACAATCTCTAGCTCTATGACCATAAACATGACATGAATAGCAATAACCATGGAACTGAGAGTTGTTGTACCTTGTTGAATGGTATTGCCTAATAGGTGGAGGTCTTGAGGACCTGTTTGTTCTTCTTCTTCCAACATCAGTAACTTTATCTTGTGCTTTCTTCTTGTCTTCCTCAGGAGTAGCAGAATGATTATTCAGGTCTATCTTCTTCCTTGGTGTATTCCTGACTTTAGAAGTCTTCCCTTCTTCATATCTTAGGCCTGTAGTGTCCTTATGATGCTTTTGCTTCCTCAAAAAGTCATTTAAGCATTCAGTACTCTTTTCAAACTATATATTCTTGTGCAACTTAGAAGATGCCTTTTCCAATTCCTTTCTTAAAGAAACTATTTCTAACTCTAGTTTTAGGCATTCATTAGTTTTGACTTCAAGATCTGATTTTGTAAAATCAACTACCCTTTTTGCTTCTTCTATCTCTGTCTTTAGACTGATAATAAGTTTGTTAGACTCTTCAAGATCTAAAGAAACTTTTGCAAGATCTGAAAGTACCTTGTCCTTGGAGTTTTTTTCTTGTTGAAGTTGGTCTTCTAGTCTATGATTCTCTTTTTTGAGTTGCTTGATCGTATCTAGAGTACACAAGAGTTCACCTTCTATATCAATTTCAAACTCATGTTCATCATATTCCTGTTCATAATCATCTTCACCCACAAAGAGGTCTCCTTCTTCATTATCAATCTCAACAACAAAATCATCTTCTCTTTTATCAAGACTCTCAATTGTAAGACCATTCTTTTTATCACACATTGTATCAACATTCAAGGATGACTCATGCAACAACTCATTACTTGACTTGACTGGGGTTTTTTTTACAACCTTTTGCTTGACATATTTTCTTCCTCTATTTTGTTTACACTTTCCAATGGTACTCCACTATCAGGACCTATCCAAGCCTGTTAGACTTCTATAGGGAACCTATGCTCTGATAACCACTTGTTGGAGTACCAAAACACTAAGGGGGGGTGAATCAGTGTTTCTAGAATAAATTCAAATTATTTGTTTCTCATTAAACTTATGCACATGCAATAACTTAGAAGCTCAAATGCTAAAACTAACTCAATCAGATAGGCAAGATTAAATACTTGATCAACATAGAAATTCAAATTCTGAAAGGTACACAAGGTTGAATGCCTTAACATGAAAACCAAATAGACTACAAATAATGAGACACCATAACACAGTAATTTATGAGTGGAAAACCCTCATAGGGATGAAAAACCACTCGAGAAAATTGCCTCACTAGCTTAATAAAATCCCCCAATTACAGCACCTCACTGGCTACTTTTTGTGACTCACTGGCTAATCAACTTGCCTCACTGGCAAAGGAACCTCATTGGTTACAAAGATGCCTCACTAGAAAATAAACCTGCCTCACTGGCAAAATCTCCTTGGTCTTAATGACCAATCTCCAATTAAAGAAGAAACACTATTTCAGGGGGTTACCATGTTACAATACAATCCACTGCTCAAATGGTTTATCTCTGCAACTGCATTTCTACAAACACCATCACACAAAAATCTAGGTCTCAAAACTACCACTTCTCTTATTTATTTCACATCATAATCACACACCCTTTTGCAGATGTAAATAAAGAGACCTTCACTGGACTCTCCTTAACGCATCAAATAATACAAAGTTCTTCAACACCTTGATTCACGGCAATGTTTTATTTAGCATAATGTTGTTCTACTCTATTTACAAAATACTTCACTGCTTAATCATTATTTCTTATGATGACAAAAAGAATAAATGATAGTGACACTCTTTTACAAGAACAAACTCCACTCAAATAAACAAATCATCATTCATTTTCTTGTTCAGAACATATCACACTATTCTAGACTCTAATTTAAAAACACTAGCACTCATTCTCAAGTCACATAGGTTTGTACAAAGAAGAGGTGACACTTGAATAATATCTGATATTCAAAGACTTGTCCTTAAACCCTTGTCTTACACAAAAACTCTTGCAGATCCCTTTCTTTGAGTCACATTCCACCATAATAGGAATAAACTCAATTGATAAATCAATCAAAATCTCTATCTACTGTAGTATAATCACTGCATCCTCTTTCCACACATCTTTTCACGTTAAAGGAGCATCATATAGCTTGTCTTCGAGATATCACAGATATAAACTCCAAATCTCAAACCAACCACCAAAAGACATCATATAGAGATGTTTATAAATTCTAATGGCCCTTGAGGTCATTAGGAAGCCTGTACTAAGGTAGTTAGGGCTGCATTGAAGAACCTGTCCATCAAATTTCATGGAGAGAGTTAGTCGTTCTGTGCCTTTTTAATGTTTGAATGAGATCCATCGATCTTCATTCTTCCGCTCACAAAACTTTAATTCATGTCCATTGATTGAACTTTGGCACCCTTCGCAAATGTTTTAACCTATGCTCATCGGTGGCCTAGGTTCTTGGGGCCGGTCATTGGATGAGTATGACCCCTCAACATTATAACTTAAGTGCCCTTTAACCGGTGCTAGGAGGTCAACTCAATTTTATAACAGAAGGTTAAGATGACACATTTGTACACCATTATGAAGACCACACTGTATAGATGTGTATTTAGATTGATCAATATGATCAACATTGTTTTCTACTATCCTTGTTGTTTGTGGTATGTAAACCAAACACTTTGTCACTATCAAACAATCCTTGTCTATCTTGCATGCCTTGTCTCTATCCTCCATTGACCACACCACACTATCCATACAAGATTAACCACTTACTTGAGCACTAATTGAAACCTATTGAACACTGACCTTTTCTTGACTTGAACACTAACCTTTTCTTGACTCTAACACTGAAACATATTGTCATCATGAGCATAATAAGGATATGAACACAATGTTAAATCTTGAAGATCCTGATTGCTACATCCTGATTGTGTTTGCTTGAATGACAAATCATCATCTACACCTTGTAACACCATCATATCATCTGCAACATCATAACAGCACTTACAACATCATCTTGAGTACAACACAACTTCTCTTTTTCCATCTGTCTCAGCACCAACTTCTTGTCACAACACCATCACACTTGGTTGACATCAATGCCAATCCAACAAAACCATATCACATGTCACTTATTACCTTTTGACACCAATGCCAATCACATGCCAACATTGAGGACAAAGATAATTGGGTTGCATTAATCATAGGCAATTTTAGTAAGTGGGAATCATTTTTTGATAGAAACAATGAAGTAGCCACTTAGCTCCTACACATATTTAACTAATGTTTGCTAATTTTTTTGTGCATGCTCTTCAAAAAAATAATGCCTTGGTGTCATTTATATACTATTGAAAACCAACAAATCTATAAATAACACCACATGATTCATAATATTATTATATTTTCAATAAATAAAATAATGTTTATTACAAAGCAAGAGTTAATTTGTTGACAAATTAATCTATTTGTGCAATTAAGTGGATCTATAAAACTTTTAGAAAAACAAATTAAATATAAATGTTTAAGACATGAAATAGAATTTGAGATAGTTTTATAAAATAATTTAAATGTAAATAATTAAGGCCACAATAGCAAAAAATTTTGGGGAAAAAATCGACAACCAAAAGTAAAAGATTTTTTCAAAAAATTGAGTTTTAAATGGAAAAAAATTAGATTTTAAAAAACATACAAAACATAGGAGAAGGGAGAAAAACTACTATTATATTAATTCAAATGCATTTCAATAGCATAGAGATATGGAGAGCAAATAAAATTAAGAATTTAGCCCATCAATTATGGAATATATTTTTTTGTCATTTATGTTCATATCATTGATTACATTGCATTGCATAATGCATACATCATAGTGCATAAATAATAATTGGATGCCAATAGTTTTTAAATTTTCAATTCTAATCTACTTGTTCAAAGTCAACCTACAAAGTAAGTACAAAGTTCCAAAAAATCAAATGTAGCCAATGACTTTTCATGCTACGAAGAGTGCTACACTAGAAGGAAGCAGTCCTGATGATGAAGCTTCTGGGTCAAAGCCTCTCCTAAGTCGTTCTACTAGATCACTATCAAGGTTGGCCTCTATTAGGATATCAAATCCTTGGGATCAACAAGGACACCATCATATGCAATCCACTCAGAATTTTAGGGGGATGGTAGAGGATGGAAGGGGATGTCAATATAATATATATATATATATGGAAAAAAAATTACAAGTTTAATTGTAAATATTTTTAATCCTTATCAAAGCATTTTTCCAAATATAGATATTGAAATTTGTTCTTTCATAAGTCACTTCGAAAAAAAAGTCATACAAGTTCAAGCATACATAATGCTTGTCAATTTGTATGTCATTTCCATAAATGACATGACAATCGACACTATTGTAAATCACAAAAAGTGATCTGCAAAAGAAAATTAAATGAAAATGCTCAAAAATAACACAAAACTCAAAATTTGCATGCTTTTTTTGACACAAATGCAGGTACTGAAATTGACACAACTTATTTTTAACTTTGAATTAGACATGCACAAATAGAAAATTTGAAAATTGAAACAAGTTACATGATATATTAAATGTAAAATTTGTAAACATAAAGCAATACTAATGCCAACACAAGTAGGCCCAACATTGCTAGCTCTATGTGAAGTCACGTTTGTATCTTAAACAAATCTTCAAATGTTTCTACAACTATAGGAGCATTACTTAGTGTTGGAGTAAATATGTTTTACATATTTACCTATGCTTAAGTTTACTCAGGCATCCAACATTATTAGTTATTTATTAGTTGCATATAGTTTTTAGTTTATCATTTATCATTTTGGTAGTTGGACAGTTGGTTGCCTCCACCCAATCATTCCTTGTCTTTATAAGCAAGGTTCTGTACATTATTTTGCATCTCATATCTCAATCTTTGTTTAATTATTCACTCGTTCAGTGAAATATTTATCTCATTGTGAAGGTTTATTTGCAGGTTATGCTCCTGGGAGGTGGTTCACACCTACATGGTATCAGAGCCTGCAAATAAACCTTCACAAAGAGATCAATATTTCACTGAATGAGTGCCCTTTATAGGCCTTTTTTTCATTTTTACATATCTTTTGCAAACGGAGGCCAATTTTCACAAACCAAATATCAACGGAAAGGTATTTTTGTCACCTTCACATGGTTGAGGTATTTCTCACATATTTTGTTGTTTGATGGTATTTTTAATCAATTGAAGTTCGATATTGGTTTTGCTCAATTCTTGTGAACAAATTGGTGATTGTTTACATTGTGAGGGTTATTTGTTGCATTCTCTTGTTTCATTATGGATTTGCCTAAAGTAGAACTTCTAACTCCAACAAATTATCTTAAGTGGGAATCTGATATGGAGATTTTGTTGTTGAAGTTGAAGTTGAAGTTGCAAAGGATTACATATGGCCAAGATCCTAAACCCACAAGTGTTGTAGAAAAGAGGAAATGGTTTGATTGAAGAGATGAAGCTCTCATTACTCTCATTATTTCCATTTCTCCTGACTTGAGATATCATGTGTTATCTATTGAAATTAAGGAACACTGAGAGGGGGGTGAATCAATGTTCTGCAAAACTTATTATTATGTTCCTTTATTAACTTACCACATACATTCAAAAGAAAGAAAAATGAACTCAAGAACAACAGCAACAAGATCATTACACATGAACACCAATATTTTTACATGGAAACCCGGTTAAGGGAAAAACCACGGCGGGGGTTAACCCACAATATTTTATACTCTGTTAAAAGTATTACAAAATGGGAAGGCACATGCCTTCGGGCGCACTGCCCAAAGCTCACTGCTCAAAGGAGGCTCACTGCCTACAAGATCAATTACAAGAGTTCACAAAAATACTTGAACTGAAGAATAGCATCTAACAATGCAAGATTATAGTTTCGGTTAGGCTCAATATACTAACTTCACACACTTCATCTCTCACTACCCTGTTTTATTGTTCTGCCATGATCTGGAGCTTAGATCTCCTTGTTTCGCACTTGATTCTACCACACTTCACACCTATCCCTTCATATTCACACCTTCATTTTTCAAAATGCTCGCACTCATTGATCATATATATCCGCAACATGAAATTACATCAACTGTAGTCGGCCTCAAGAAAACTTAGAAACTTTTTCAAGATCAATGTTCTGTCGGTTGAATCCATGTACAAACATCAATGTGGACAACAACTTGTGAATTCAAGTCACCACACATGTCAGCCAATACCACTGGATCTCATAAATTGCTCAACCAACCACTTCTCTTAACCTACACAAGGATCAAACACCAAGTCGGCCTGTTCTTCACCGAATTGGACTATCTAACCAAAACCTGATACTCATATGCTTGTAACTTTCAATCCCTTCATCACTGGAGGCTAAAACTTTGGGTTTAGGTAGCCCTAACATCCCTTAACATTCCCTCAGATCTGTAGCACAATATGATTACCTATAGAGAAATGCAGACCAAGATGTTGAATCCTGTCATATGCACTATTCCTGTTTATCTGAACTTAGATAAATCTGTAATCTGACTTCCGATATGATCATATGATACAGTGTGGATGTGTAAGATAGATTTAGTTGCCATCAATGACAACACTTGACATGCCTAGCAGTGTCTCTTTCCAACAATCTCCCCCTTTGGCATTGATGGTAACACTTAGTGAAAAATGACTAAGTGTTAGAACAGTTCCCCCTTACTATGTACACTTGTTATTTCCAATGCTCCCTCTTAGCTAAATTCCTCATTTTTCATTGCTTTCCACTCCCCCTTTGACATCAATGGCAAAGGCTGGGATCCGCATATCAAAATTCATGCAAAAACTCTATGTACATGGGTGCATATATACAAACAATCCTTGTGTCTTGTCTACATGAACTTAAATATATCACCAAAGTTGTTTTTCAACAGTGCCAATTCACTATCCCAACTTTTCTTCATGCTGTCCAAAACTAAAATATGACCACTAAATAAAAATGCTTGTGACTCTGCCTTCTGTAGATCAGTGGGATCACTTGTAAGAGTAGCAGCTTGAGCTTCTGACAATGCATTGAACATTGTTTTTAACTTAGGGGAAATCAGTCCCTGGAGCTCATCCAATCTACTCATAACTTTAACCTTTTCCTTCTTCAAATTACTCAATTCATCAAGCAAACTTACTACTTGAAATTCTTTAGTTATTATAGACTTAGTTAAAGGACTATAGGACTGAGAGATGTTAGACAATTCAACCTCTAAGTCCTTAATCTTCTTCTCAATATCCTCAACAACTTTAGACCGAGATAAACAAAATTTGTACACATCTCCTCCTTTAGTGAGGGCATTTAAAATACTCTTTACACTAGTATCCAACATAATTCTATCATTGTCAATTATTCTTTTTAGTTCACTAAATCTTTTACCATTGAATTCATTCTGGACTTTGACTTGTGCTGACTTTTCAAAAGACTCAAAGTGAGTAGTTACAGAGTTTATCAGACTCTTCAACTGACCGGAGGGTGATGCTAATGAATCCTTCTGAAATGAAGGCATGATTTTCTCCAAAATGCCAGATGCAAGACCAAGCAACTCACTGTCTTCTATATGGAACTTCAAGATTTCCTCTCTGGCCTTAGCTTGTGCAAAAGAGGCCAGCTTCATCTTTTGTGCCAGTGACAAAGCATAAAAATTGATTGGACCTTGTATTATATCTGGATCTTTTGCAACTTGTTTATCTTTATCCAAAATTTCTTTCACTGCTTCTGCAGTGTCTCTTGCCCAATGTGATGTTTCAATTTTATGCTCATTAGGGCCTACATCTTCTTCCTTTCCTAAGTCAACCACATTGTCTTTTTATCATTTTCATTCTTTTTCTCTACTACTTCTCTCTCTACATCATCAACAATGTCTTCTGCATTCTTTTCCAGAGGATTTTGTGTATGCTCAGCAGTAGCATCGTGATCATTTTTATCAAATTCCTTAACATCCATAATGGAGAAATCAATTTCATCATCAATTTCTTCTTCTTGATCTTCCTTGTCCTTAACATCTTCTACTTTTTGCTCTTTATTCTTCTCAAAATCACCTTCAGTAGGAGCATTTATATTCATTTTTGTATTTCCTTCACCAGATTGGTATGGAGGAATTTGAGTATCCTCTGCATCATCAACATTATCTTCCTTCACCATCTCTTCATCTTCTTTATTCAATGTTTCCTCTTCCGGAACAGAGAGATCATCTACCTCAGCTTGTTGCTCATTTTTCTCCAACTCTTCATCATCAACAAGTTCTTTAGTGACCACATAAAACTTATTCTTGTCTAGGGCTTTCCTCAGAATTTGTTCTGTTTCTTTGACCACTTCATCAATGTCTCCAATCATTAGCTTGTTCATCCTTTTCTTGCTTTTGAATTCATCTTTAACTTCTTTAAAAATTTGATCTACTTCTTTCCTAGAGATTACTGGACACAGACTGGACAACACATGTTCTCTTAGCTCCAAGTCCTTTGTTTTAGCAGCTTCTTTTCTCATCTCCAGAATGTCTCTTAGATTCTTCAGGATTTCTTACAAAATTTCCACAAGTGCTCTATTGATTATATTCAAGTATTTAACAGTAGCATCCTCCAAAATTTTCTTGTTGACATTATCAAAGTTGTCATAATATTTGGTTATGGGCTTTAAATTCCCATGAATAGTTACTGTATTCACAATGTCTTCAACTGACAAGGTGGATTTTTCAACATGGGTCTCAGTCTTTTGTCTTTTGCTTACCCTTATACTTCTGGAGGGCTTGTCTTTGGCAACCATTGATGCTTCTGCTTTCTCTGACTTTATGCTTTCGGAGGGCTTCTCTTTAGACAGTTTAGCAGCCTTAGTGCCTGAGGCTTTCAACTCTTTAACCTCACCATCTGACTCAGTCTCTTCTTCATCTTCCTTCTCCACGCTGACATATGACCTCTTGGCCATTACTTTTATCCTTTTTCCTTCCTTATCGGTAGATTTTTCTTTGAATTTCTCTACAGTAGGTGAAGGTGATGCACTGGAGGTTAAAGATAAACTCCTAGTAGTCCTTGGCTTAGAAGAGGATTCTACCGGAGCACTTCCCTGTTCCCTGTCCTGCTTCTCCTTCTCAGCTTTCTCTATCCTTTCCTTGTTTTGTCTCACAGCTTCTTTTGTTATTCCAATGCTTTCTGCATACATTTCAACTTGCCTTTGGATTTTTCTCTTAGATTCAGGTTTCTAGAGCTCAACATGCAGTTTCACACTGAGTTCACTATATGTACCAAATCTCTCAACTGAGGTATCTTTTGGTTTGCTCAGAAGGTGTTGAGCATACATTTCCAATATTTGTCTATCAACTTCATATCCCATGGGCATGATCCATACAGTTCTTAGTTCCACTGCTTCCCTCAAGCATTGATTTGTTTCCACCATGACATAAATTGTATCCTTGTACTTTTCTACCACAAACGTAGGGATTCTTTCTCTTGATTGCATCATACTCTGAAAATTCTTGAAATATCCCCAAAGAGTAGTCTTTTGGGCATTGGAGTCACCAATATTGTGCAAGTTCTCTCTTATTTGTATGGCAACAAGCTTATTACTGGTCCAACATAGGCTTTTCTTCTCAGGTAACTCATTCATGAAATAGAAGAACAAAGACAAGACCAACGTACCATACTTGAATGTATTCTTCTTGTCCTTCTTGATCTTGTTTAGATTCTCCATTAACTGGTTTTGCAGCAGTTCACACAAGTCATAGTTAACATTTTCTCTTAACATATGATAGACAACATAAATGGTTGTACCAGATACAGAGTTTTCCCTATTGGAATGGTATATCTTATACCCAATCACCATTGATGCAAATTTGACATCTGGATCAGTTATATCATTTATTGTCATTTCCTTCTTATCAAATTTTGATCTAGTAGCTTCAGTTACAGTATGATTCTTCACTGATTTTAGCATCGGCAGTCCACCAAATGAGTTCAATCATGTTACAGCCTGGATGGCATCCTTGGTGATCTTAAAGGGTTTCATCAACCACATGAATTCAGCATGCATCTGACTCAGTACATACTGGACCCACTCATCCTCACCAAAGGATGGGAACCCAATAACTTGAATGAAATGTTTGTCTTGCAGCACCTTATACTGAGGTTTAAGACCATAAATCTCACCCTTCAGGTGATTCTTAAACAAGTCTACTAACTTTGAATCCCCAAACTCATATATGCTAGCATGAATGTAAGCCCTAATATCTTCAATGTGCAACACACCATGCGGAACATTAGAAAAGGCACCTAATGGATCGACCTCTATAGATTTGTATGGATGCTTTTTGAATTTAGGTCAGGGCCTTTTGGCGATGTCAACAACCAATGGAGTAGCCATATCTAGAGATTGGAAATTCAGAGAGCTTTACAGAGACTACCTTGTTTCATTGGTTAGGGTTAGTTATCGAATTCACTTTTCACACTCCAAATCTTTGAAATCTCAACTCACACACTCTTCTCCTTGTCCTCTTTGAATGCAAAGTGATTCAAATGTTGAGTGAATGACCTTTTATGCTTCACAAAACCTAATTCTCCATTGTAATAAATGTTTTTCCCTAATTCATCCAGTTACACTATTTCTGAATACAGTCAATCTTCAATTGCTCCACAATCAATCGCCTTAGCTTCTTTTCTTCCAAAATTTGCTTCAACAGATTTGCAATAGGCTTCTTTGTCTTCATTCATCATGCCAGATTCAAGCACCCACTTACTAGCAGGGTGAATTAGATTTTCAATGCAGCTCCCCCTGAGCCAGAGCTCCTGTTTCAATTCCTGGAGGAATTATCAGCACTGGATTTCAGTGCAGACCCATCACCATCATTCATTTCACCTTTCTTCACCCATGTTTTGTTCATTTCATTCTGAATCTCGTTCACATCTACTTTACCCTTGCCTTTATCTTGTCTCTGCATGTTTTGGTTTCTGTTTACCACACCTTTTCTATCATCATTCTTGCTTCTGCAGAAACTTGCAATATGACCTGATCTATTGCAATTAAAGCACACAACATCTCTTTGATCATTTGCTTGATTTCCTCTTGTTCTATATTGATTAGCCATGTGTCCAAATCTATTGCATGCAAAATAGTTGCCATTGAAAGAATTGACATTTCTTCTATTGTTAGAGTCGTTCATCATACTTCTGCATTCATTGGATCTATGACCATACCTTTTACAATTGAAGCATTGACTAGAGAAAGATGGACCACTTTGATTCACTCTACTTCTGCACTAAGTAGCTCTATGACCAAATTTATTGCAATTGAAACAATTTCCATTGAAAGATGGATACCTTTAAGCAGTAGGTTGTCTTACCGGAGGCCTTATAGGATTCCTTCTTGGATTTCTTCCTTCATGATTTCTTTGACTGGATCCAAAGCTTTCACCTTTCTCATATCCCAAACCATGCTTATCATCTACCTTCTTCTGACTATTAAGCAACACCTCAAGTTTAGCTGAGCTTATCTTGAACTTCTCTTTGTGTTCATTTGTAGTTTCTAGGTCATGTTTGAGAATAACAATTTTCTTTTCAAGTTGTTCCTCATTATACTTGGTTTCTTGAAGATCAGACTCTAGATGGCCAATTATTATGTCTAGTTTGCAGCACTCTTCTATTCTTTCTTTCAAAGACTGATTCAGGTTTTCTTCAGTCTTCTTCCTTTCCTCTATTTCCTTGGTTAGTCTCATCACCCCAGATTCCATCTCATGTTTTAGGACAACTTCTTTTGCCAGCTTCTCAAATTCCTTTGTCTTCTCCTTCAGAGCCTCATCCATGCCATTGTCTTCATTTTGATTTGCTAACCGTTGAAGTAGCTCCCTCCTCTTTTCTATAGATTTTCCCAGTTGCCCTTTTAAAGTCTGGATGAAATCCTTAGCATCTTTAAGATTCTCTTTCAGTTCTTTGACTTCTACTCTAGACTGATCAAGATCTTCTAAAGTAACTTGAAGTTGTTCATTGATGTCATCAGAATACCTAGATGAACCCATTGAAACACCTTCCAAGATCTTCCTCAAGTTGTTAAACTTCTTCCAAGGAACCTTGCTCTGATACCAATTGTTGAAATTAAAGAACACTGAGAGGGGTAAATCAGTGTTCTACAAAACTTATTATTATGTTCCTTTATTAACTTACCACATAGATTCAAAAGAAATAAACATGAACTCAAGAACAGCAGCAACAAGATCATTACACATGAACACCAGGATTTTTACGTGGAAACCTGGTTAAGGGAAAAACCACAGTGGGGGTTAACCCACAAGATTTTATACTTTGTTAAAAGTATTACAGAATGAGAAGGCACATGCCTTTGGGTGCACTGTCCAAAGCTCAATGCTCAAAGGAGGCTCACTGCCTACAAGATCAATTACAAGAGTTCACCAAAATACTTGAACTGAAGAATAGCATCTAAAAATGCAAGATTACAGTTCTGGTTAGGCTCAATATACCGACTTCATACACTTCATCTCTCACTGCCCTATTTTACTATTCTACCATGATCCAGAGCTTAGATCTCCTTGCTTCGCACTTGATTCTACCACACTTCGCACCTATCCTTTCATATTCGCACCTTCATTTTTCAAAATGCTCACACTCATCGATCATATATATCCACAACATGAAATTACATCAACTGCAGTCGGCCTCAATAAAACTTAGAAACTTTTTCAAGATCAATGTTCTATCAGCTGAATCCATGTACAAACATCAATGCGAATCACAACTTGTGGATTCAAGTCACCACACATGTCAGCCAATACCATTGGATCTCATAAATTACTCAACTAACCACTTCTCTTAATCCGTACAAGGATCAAACACCAAGTCAGCCTGTTCTTCACCGAACTGAACTGTCTAACCAAAACCTGATAATCATATGCTTGTAACTTTCAATCCCTTCATCACCAGAGGCTAAAACTTTGGATTTAGGTATCCTGACATCCCTTAACATTCCCTCAGATCCGTGGCACAATATGATTACCTGTAGAGAAATGCAGACCAAGATGCGGAATCCTATCATATGCTATGTTCTTGTCTATCTAGACTTAGACAAATCTACAATCTGACTTCCGGTATGATCAAATGATACAATGTGAATGTGTAAGATAGATTTAGTTGCCATCAATGACAACACCTGAAATGCCTAGAAGTGTCTCTTCCCAACATTATCTTGTAAACATCCTAATGATATATGGACTATCTTAGAAAATCTTTTTTGGTAAGCCAGATAAGATGAGGAAATTTCATTTGGAGAATGAACTAATGAATCTTGATCCTAGACATTTTAACAATATCCAAGACTTCTTCACCAAGTTTAATTCTCTCATATTGCAATTGTCTGAATGTGGGGTTAAAAAAGATGATGAGCAGTTGATTCTATCTATTTTCTCTAAGTTAGGTCCTGATTATTTTGTATTTGTTTCTACATTTTATGCTCCCATGGTTGCTCTAGGTAGTGCACACAATATGCCTTCTCTTGATGGTTTTACAGCACAACTCACAAGGGAGCAAGCAAATTTGGCACAAATGGGCACATTGACGTCCACGAGGTCTCAAGCACTTCTTGCAAAAGATCCTAAGGCTTCAAGTGTCAAAGACAAGAAACAAAATAAGGATTCTAAGTCTAAAGAGAAAGTTAAGGATCCTCCTTCACAACCTACTCCTGAGACCAAGACCTCTTCTAAAGAGGAACCATCACAAAAGAAGAAGATCAAATGTGCTTATTGCAAGAGATCCGGACATGATGAGCATAAGTGTTATACTAAGAAGATTAATGAGATTTCACACCTTCTTCAAAAGAACAACATCCTACTTCCCTCATCAGTGTCTCCTTCTTCTTTTGCTTCTCAATCGGCAGCATCTTCATCTACACAGTCAGGAAATACAAGATTTGCTAATGGGATGAAAGGTAAAGCACTCTTGGCTTCCACTATTCCTAAAAATGGGAGATGGCTTCTTGATTCAAGAGCATCTCATCATACGGCATCTTCTTTGGATATGTTCTCTTCTTTTGAGCCTTGTAGTTCATCTAATATTTTGATGGGTAGCAATACATACATGAAGGTTTGTGGGAAAGGTTCTATTGATATGGGTGAGGCATCTTTTAATGATGTTCTTTGTGTACCCTCCTTGACCACTAATCCCCTTTCAGTTTATCAAATTACTCATGGTGTACAAGGTAAGACAATTGAGTTCACTCCTGATCATGTATACATTCGACACATAGAGACTAGAGAGATCATTGCTTATATTCTTTTTCTCATTTTGCTCCTGATGATGATATTCCTTTTGCTGATGTTCACACCCTTCCATTAAGGGTGAATCATGTTTGTGAGGAGAAGTTTGGTCACTTGAATCTTGGTGTTCTTGAGACTAGTGTTGAGCTTCCTCCTCCTCCATCTCCTGCTTGTTCAGATTTGGGTCCTACTCTTGACCAAGTTGATCATAGTTTTTCAGATCTTGTTTTATTAGATGAGTATTTGGCAAGTATCTCAGATTTGTTTGTGGAGTCTTGTCTTGTAGATTTGGGAGACATACTTGAGGGGATTTCTCTCCTCTTTGATGACAATTCTAGTACGACTGTTAATGCATCTACATATTCTTTGGAGATTGACATTGATGAGTTTTCTCCTTCACTTGATTTATCACATTTCTTGGTTGTTTTTCATCATGATTATGTGGTGGATTATTCATGCTTAGAGACTGCTACTCAGTCTTTAGAGACTTCTATTTGGAGACTTCCCTCCTCCTTCCTTCAATTGGACACAGAGTGGCTTCTTCATTGTTTGGTGGACTTGTTTCTTCCTAAGGGGAGAGGTGTTGCTTGTAGGCATTGGATCATCTTTTGTTTCCAGGCATACTTCATCGGCATTGGAGCTTCTTGATTATGGGGGTGTATAATGTCTCTCTTTTTCCTTCCTATGGGGGGATCATCGAATGTATATACATGATGTATGCAGTCCTTAGGGGGTATTAGTGAGTCCTCCATGCATCATCTTGTTTTATTTTTCTCTCTTTTAGAGAGGAGTTTTTTTCCCATAGGGTTTTCTCCTTTTCTCTACTTGTGAGAGATTGCATTTCATCACATTTGCATTGTAAATGGGTACCTAACATGGTTGTGTAGCTAGGACCATATTGCATAATAATCTTCTCCCTAAGTTGCACTTAAGTGGGGGTGTTGGAGTAAATATGGTTTTACATATTTACTTATACTTAAGTTTACTTAGGCATCCAACATTATTAGTTAGTTATTAGGTACATATTAGTTTTTAGTTTAAAATCATTTATCATTTCAGTAGTTGGACGGTTGGTTGCCTCCACCCGATCATTCCTTGCCTTTATAAGCAAGGTTATGTACATTATTCTGCATCTCATATCTAAATCTCTTTTTAATTATTCACTCATTCGGTGAAATATTTTTTTCTGTGAAGGTTTATTTGTAGGTTGTGCTCCTGGGAGGTGGTTCACACCTACACTTAGGATAGGGATTGACTTAGCAAACTAGAAGTATAAATGTAATTCAACTACTTGTCAAAAGAATTAAAAAATGTTGCTTTTCCATCTAGCATGGTCCAAAATTATTTTTATTTTTTGCTTTTTAAAACTAGTGCAGGGTTTGGGGTAGCACCTCCAGTAGGATCAAGGGGCAATGCCCCTTATGGGATCTGGGGGCAACACCTCCAATGGGGTTGAGGGGCAGCACCCCTCGCAAGGGTCTAGGGGCAGTGCCCCTTGCGTGGGTAGGGTTGAGGGGTAGAGCCCCTACCACCAAAACCAAATTAAAGCCTTTGAGACCACATAGACCTTCATAGCACATGTCATTTTTCATAATTTTATTGGTTTTAAGTAGCCTTCAAAAGCCCTCCAAATACAGCATTTAATTCACCATTAAAATCATGTAGACTAACCAAAAATTAGAAATAATAATAATATAGTAAATAAAATGCAACCTATTCACAAGAAATCAAACATTAATACCACAACTTGGATGGGTTTATTACCTTTAACATAACAAAATAGAATGAAATATTAAACCTTGTTGTGAATAAAAAAATTTATGGAAGTGAAAAATGTGAAACAACTGCAAGTCTGCACGTATAAACCCTATTGTGAACCCAAAAAAATACAATTATTATTTTAATAATTGAAATCAGTCAAACTCACGATTTAATCACGTATAAATCAAGAAAAACTCTTGAAAATTTGTCAAAAATTAGCGGTCAATATGTTTTTGTCGAAATCATGTTCCTATGGGAAAAATCAGGGTTTTCGGCATTCCGCGATTAATCACGATTTTGGCAAAAAAAAATTCATTGATTTATGCTTCTATGATTAATATATCAAACAAGAATTGTAGAATATTAATAAAATTTATTATTATTTTAATATATAAGATTAGTTTTATATATATAATATGTCTATAACTTATTATACTGAAAGCCTTCCCTTAGTGAGCAACACTACCTCAAATACATAGACAAATGGTCCAGATTAAAAGGACTACTATAGAATGCATCTCAACCATTTATTTGAGCAGCACTACTAAATATTTATGAATAGACAGCTAAGCATAGTTAGACCAACATGCTTTTGATATTATAATTTATAGGTAGGTAACACCTAAAAAGAAAAGAAAAACAATAAAAAACCCATTAAATTCGTTTGAATTTCACCATCATGAGTTACTGTCTCTTCAACTGCGAAACCATAAATTTTTTATCACTATATTCGTTAGTGTGTCAGTGCCTTTAAATGCATGGATAAGCTATGTCCAACTACTCCAAACTCATTGACTAAATCTACACTTTACACATCTGCAATTAGAATTCAAATCAAATTGTGATTTGTGATCTATTTCAGATTGTTTACCAATTTTATAAATGAGAGAGGTTTATAAATGAGAGAGGTGGTGTTTTTAGTACTCAAATTTTACAAAGGATGCAACAACAATTGTAGTTGGAGTCAGCCATTGTGTTGGACCTACCAGGGCTGGTCGCGGGGGCGTTGTGCCTACACAACATGGAGAAAATGATATTTGGAAAGCCAAAGAAGCTGCTTGAATGGGGTCAGAGATACAGAGTCCTGAGAGATGTTGCTGAGGGATCACTGTATCTTCACAAAGGGTGGGAGCAACGCATAGTGTAACACCTGGTAAAACTTAAACATAAAGACGTGGCAGTACATAGAGGGTTGCACCTGCAACTACAATCATTCATTCAACGTCACCTTATGTATGTTGCCCAATTGAGAGAGAGGGTGGATTATCGAAGTAGTTGTTTGTAGTGGGGTTTTATGATATGAGAAATGGGTCGTCAGGGCAGGAGATATTTTGCTGCCAGAGATTCAGATTGTTGCTTTTAGGAACTCTGTGGAAGATATGTTGTCTTTAATGATTTCCCCGTCCTTCATTGTAAGGATGTTATTAAAAAAAATGAAATGTTCTAGAGAAAAAAAACTCAAATTATTTGAAAGATTATTTAGCATTTTTAAGTCGTCCACTAAGGAAGGTGCGGATTCATTCTAGGGGGTTTGGAGTGCATATATAGTGTCCCCTACAAAGGAACTACCATAGTGATGAATATTTGAAGTGGTTCTCTGCGAATAGATCATCATTCTCTGTGAAATATTCTACTAGGTATTAGCGGTGATTAATTTAATATTGTTGTAAACTAATGAATCAAGGTAGAGGTATTTATTGATCATTTTGAGTATTAGGCATACTAGGTTTTTTTTGTATTGAATTTTTTTTTGGGGTAGGCAGTTAGGTTTTTGAGTGTAAATCTCATATTTGCTTTTATTTAGAGTAATTGTGCCTCTCCTTTCGAGTCTCAAACACACTTCACAAATGTATGATGGTTATGATGGTTTTGTTCTGGAGGCAAAATAAATAATTTTTTTGAGCAGGTTTTTTAATGCATAATCATTCACAGGCCTCTATATTAATTCTTTGCTCTACATGATATACAGTTTCTTGTTTTTGTATATTTAAATTGATTGATTTTTATTTGTTTTTTGATGTTGTAAGAATGCTTATGTTTTCATCTTTGAAAGCATCATTTTTCTTTTCCTTTCTCTTTTCTAATCCTTAAAGGTCATAAATGAAGAACTTTCATTTCAATAACATAGAGCCATGAATGAATTGGGACTTCATGAAAATGGAACTCAAACCCAACTATGTTTGTTCATCTCAATATGTAATGTAAAAGGAATTTTACTAATATAAGTGAAAGAAGACAAAGACAACCTTTAATATGATGGCATTTCAAAAAGAATAGATAATATAATTTAGTGGATTAAATAACTTATAAATAAATAAGTAATAGAAAACATCTAATAAATTCTACATTTTCTTCTAAAATTATTAGCGTGCCCATAATTTATTTTTAATTTTAAGTATTTATCTATTTTTTAATTTTTAGTATTTATCTATAATTATAGGCTTCATGGCATTCATGGCATTCATTTACATGCCTTACATTTATTTATAATTATATGCCTTTAAATCGACGATGGTTTGCTTTATATTCTATAGGATGGTTCTAGATGCCAATCCTTAACAAAAGCCAATTAGGTTTTGGTGGCTTTGTGACTGCTCCTGTATGTACAAGTATGAAGTTGCTTAGGACAATGTGTGAGTTGGGTTTGGTAGCAGGATATGGTTTAATGCATGTTGGGAGCATGGTTGTTATTTTTAAATTATATTTTTTAAATGATCTATAGGGATAAGTGATCTCACATAGGGAATGAATGTAAGTAATGATAACTTAAAAAAATAAATATTTACTTGGTAAGGAATTGACATGATAATAATTTTACCCAACTATGTTTGTTTATCTAAATATGTAATGTAAAAAGAAATTTATTAATATAAGTGAAAGAAGACAATAGTTAATGTGATGAAATTTAATAAGAATTGATAAAAGAATTTAGTGGATTAAATAACTTATAAATTAATAAATAATAAAAATATCTAACAAATTCTATAATCTCTTCAGAAAGTTTTCAGCCTGCCCATTGAACCTATGGGTCCAATTGCTAGTAATAATTTTATACTATAAATATAATAATATGATTATGTTTATTCAATATCTTATTATAAATATTGTAATAATTTAATTTCTTGTATATATAATTTTAATCTTGGCTTGCATGAAAAAATGTGTGGTTGTTAGGAAAGAGGATATATAATGACACTAGAGGCATTCTATAGAAGGAGTCCCATGTCACAATTGTGTAAACATAAAATTTCACCTTTTGCCTTAAATTTGATAGACATTTACACATCAAAATATTAATATTAATTTTTAACAATATATATAATATTAGTGACGTCATTTAATAATAAAATAACTCCTAAATAAAATATAAAGTAAATTAATAAAGTAAAAGTCATATATATACACACACACACACCTGGTTAAGGTCCAAGAACCAACCAAAAATGGGATTAACCCCAAGATGTTGGTGGCCACATGCCAGTAGGTCCAAAAACTACCTTCAACTCTATAGACAATGAGGTATCAACCATACAACCATACCTTATATTAACAAAAAAATGAGCATCCATTACAACGCAAAATAGCCAAAAAAACTAGACCCTTCATAACCAGAGAGAGAGTATATTATATATTGTATGCTCACCACCTAACAAACCTAGAGAAATAGTGTTTATACTCATAAGCCCATCACCCAACCAAAAAAATAACAACCCTTTTGTCAACTCCTCCACCACCTTTGCAAGAAAATTTGTCTTTGCTTCAATGTTGCATGCATATGGTCCAATAAGCAATTAAAATATACCTCAAATTGGTGAACAACATCCTTGATATCATTGTGTAAGAGGAAGGACCTGGCGACATTAGACAACATAAAAGCATAGCTAAGAGGTTCAGCCATGTCAAAGACATTACACCTAACAAATTAGCCATAGCTACCCTAGTGCCAACATTGGGAGCACCATCCACTTCTTTGATGAGTTCCTAGATATGAACAACCCATTGTCTCAATTCAAGGATTTTTTTATCTCCTACTCTGCTTAAACCATGAAATCAACAATCATTTCCTTGCCAAAAACACACCTCTTCCATTGTTTCACTTTTCTCCCATGCAAAATCTCCTTCTCCTTAAAGTTTTTAACTCCTCTAAACTTCCCACCTTTGGTTCCAAAGGAGGATGCCATCAATCGCTATCCAAACACACCACCATAGCATCTAGAGAACCTCATCCACCAAATGCTCCATACCCAACACTGCCAAGCTCACAACTAATTAATTAACATGCTCAAACATTATTAACATGTCCTATTGATCTTTTTTTTTTATTGATCTTGTAGCCACCACCAAGAGATCATTACTCTATCCACCACGACAACCCATTATCGAGTTAGAAGGCCCCCATATCCTTACTCAATAGTTGTAGGACTTCCCTAGGAAAGGTCTCCTTCCATTGCAACCTATTCTTCCCCTCTCTCACTCTAAGATTTACTCCCATATTCACAGCCCAATCAGTCACAAAGTTACTTGCCCAACCAAAATGGTCAAAAGAAGTACCATCAAAAGCTTTAGCCAATACCGTAGCCTCTGATAGAATGGTATCCAACAACTAGTTCTTGTATTCTCCCCCCTTCATATATTCAATAATGATCTTAGAGTCCCCTTCCTCCAATATTTGCTTCTAGCCCCTTTGCCTTGCTACTTTTAAAACCCATCGTATAGCCCTAGCCTCAGCCATGTTATTGGATTCCTTGCCAAAATCATATGCTTGTATACATAGGGGTTGCCCATCTTTATTCCTAAATACACACACCCATCTTGCAACTCTAGGGTTGCCTTTTGCAACTCCATCAAAATTTATATTTACCCATCTCTTGTTCTGACAACTCCAACTAGTGTCCATATTTTCCTTGTCTCCCTCTCGTATGACTCGATCCAGCCAATGTAGCCTTGGCCAAGCCCTAGCTCATTCCTTCTCATCCAACCTTAGCTTCCAATCATCCTTCCATCTACATTCACTCACTTCTTTCATAATTGACTCAAAAAAATCCCAAAGTCTTTCAACTGAAGCACCCTTGTCCATGAAAACCCTCCTATTTCTTTCTAGCCAAATATTCCATATGATCAAGGTAGGGGTGTAGTCCCATACTAGCATAAGGCCCCTACTTTTGATCTTTGAATTCCATCCTAGAAACAAATCCATAACATTCTTTGAAACCCCCACCTTCCTAAAAACCAGTGCCACAACTACAAAGCAAAATCATAGTGAATGAAGAGATGGTCATTAATCTCCTCCATATGTTTGCATAGCACACATCTAGAGGGGGCAATCTTCCAAATCTTTTGAAGTCTGTCCTAGGTAAGAGCCCTTTGATCCAAAGAAAGGCATTAACCTTAGGTAGACATATGCTTTTCAATATCTTCGAGCTAGGGAATTCCTTGTGTTTCCCTCCTACTTGTGAAATGGTGGTATGTCAAGCTAACCAATATGTTTCCAGTATTGCTCTTATCCCAGACTAAGGACTGGACTCCTTCACCAACACTAAAATTGGTCATTTGAAGAGAGAGGAATTCAATTGTAAACAAGATGATCTAACCTTTGGCATAGGTGAAGTCAATTTTAATCATTCCTTGCCTATCCTAAAAAGCATCCAATAATAATTAACCTTAGGTCCAATGCCAGTAGGCTCATACCATCCATCTCAATAAAGGAAATGTTTTCAATCCACCTATCCCTCTAGAACTAAATTATATCCCCCTTTCTCGATCTCCACCTAAGATCTGGCCAAATGTATCTGCAACAAATCCTTAAAAAAATCCAAATGTTGGACCCATAAGGGAGAGTTGTCTCATCCCGTAGAATGGATTCAATGCTATCAGGAATATATTTGGCCTAAATGATGCAACTCCAAAATTTCTCCTTTTCCTCATATAATCTCCACATCAATTTCAACCCCAAGGCCCTATTCATCCATTTACACTATCTAAAACCCAATCCCTCTTCTTCCTTGGGCTATCAAACATCATCCCATTTTACTAAGCAATATTTCCTAGTTTCCTCTAAGTCATACCAAAGGAAACTACACTAATTTACCTTAATCATCTTTGCAATCTTGCTTGGGATTTTAAAAAATGACACAAAGTATATAGGTACCATAGCCAATGGAGATTTGATTAATGTAATCCTACCAACCATGGATAGCCATTTTCCTTTCCATGCCACTGATTTATTTTGAATCCTTTCAACCATCTTCCTCTATTCTAGCTCAGAGGTCCTCCTATCAATCAACGACATCCCCAAGTACCTACTTGGTAATTCATCCACCTTAAAGCCTAGAACCCTTTGTATCTCAAATGCTTCAATGTAGTGTTCCTTCAGAAAAAATAATCTAGATTTGAGTGGATTAATCCTTTGTCCAGTTACCTTTTCATATATCTCAAGTGTATTCTTGATTGCCCTAGGTTCCCTAACCGTGGTCTCACTAAAAAGAAGGTTATCATCAACAAATTGCAGGTGTGTGACATTTCTCTCCCTAGTGGAAACTTGTAGACCTTTCAAGTTTTCCTTTCTGACTTTGCCTTCAATGCCCAATCCAAAACCTCACTAACAATGAGGAACAAAAGGGGGGAGAGTGGATCTCCCTATCTAAGACTACACTTAGCCTGGAAAAACTTCATGGAGGAGCCATTTATCAAAATAGAAAAGGTAAAACCTAAATTCTACATAACCTAGACCAAAAACCCCCAAGACACCCTATCATATGTTTTATCACTATCTAGTTTCAAGTCCAACCTTCCTTCTTATTCTGAATTGAATTTATGGTTTTGTGTGCAACAATAATCTTGTCTAACATGTCTACCATTCAAGAATCCACTATGTTCCTCAAGAATTATATCAGTCAAGCACCTCTTTAGTCAAAGGGCCATGGCTTTGGTAACAACTTTTTATATCACATTGTACAGAGCAATCGGTTTGAACTCATCAAAGAACTAGGGTTTCTACATTTTGGAATTAGTCCCACAATGTAGAATTCCACCCTTTAAGCATTGATCTCCTTATTTTGCATTCCTTTGCAACGAACCAAACATCCTTCCCTACAACATCACAGAATTTTTGGAACAATCCCAATGTTAAATACATGATACATTCTTCAATGTTAAACAACAATTAGAATATTGCTTGGAACATTTCTTCCTCCATTTCCCATTAGGTGTCACATGATATATCATTGGTATAGCAAAATAATATATATAATATAATAATAAAAATGCAAACCAACTTTATATATGTATTTAATATATCAACCCCACTTACTTTAATGTTAAGTAGAAACACAAAGTTACCATCAAAAACAGCTACATCAAAATGACGAAAATTGTAAAGCAATAAGAATATATGAATTCTACCTACTATGAAGTGATTGGATGCAGAGGAGATGATCATATGACTTGCCATAATAATCATAATTTTAAAGTTTTTTTTTTTTAATAAATTTTTTATAGTAAAATAAGTAGTCATGAAGGTTGAGAAGAGATCACAATAGTATAACAATAATAATAATAATAAATAATACAGGAACAAGAATATCACCGTTTAACATTGCCTTTATATCCTCGTTTTGGTACTCCTCAATGGAAATGGAAATGGATCCTTTTATAGTCCACGATGTCGGGTGGCCTATTTTTGGCTCTACAGGTGGCTTATAACATATGGGACTATCTCATACTCCAGAATGCAAGAGGCACCTAACTGTGCTTCAAATATGAGGCATACATACCCTACCCTCTGCAGGATTTGAACTTGTGACCTCTTTCAAGAGGGCAAGTTTTTCAAAGAACCTGCACACACGAAGTGACGTGGTCTGCAGAGATTCATACAGACGATCAATTGGTTCCCGTTCCTATTCTGAAATTGGGGGATAACACATGTAGATATTAAACTTCTTCTCCAATAAGCTCCCTAGTCCAGTGCATCTATAAAATTTATCATCATTTACGCATAGATAATGAAAGGAAAAAATTCAAATAAAATAGAAATTAAATAAGAAAATATTCTTTCACAACTCTCTAAAAGAGCATTTGTACCCCAAATTAAATGCAACCTACAAATGATCTTTTACCTGAACTTCCTAAGCCGAGCTAACCTCACAGCTATATCTTCAAACCTTCCAAGCCCTGAGCACCCATGAATGTTGAACATCTTAAGCCGAGCTAACTTGCCCACCATGTCAGGAAGGCTTTGTAAACCCGTACAACCATGCAGGTTCAATGCCTTGAGTTGTGCCAAGTCGCCTATTGTGTAGGGAAGAATCTTTAGGCCTGTACATCCGTGCAAATTCAATATTTCTAGTTGCGCCAAAATACCGATTGTGCTGGGAAGGCTTTTTAGATTTGCACAACCGCCCAAACTAAACCGCTTTGAGTTGTGGCAAATTAAGTGTGTTTGGAAGAGTTGTGAGAGCTGCACAATTCAGATCCAAGCATTGGAGGTTCACCATCCTATCGAGTTTGTTCGGGATTCTAGTAAGACTTGGACACTGCTCTACACTAAATTTCCTCAGTTGGGACCAATTTTCGAATCGGAGTACATTTCCTAACAATTCACATTATCTATTTTTTATCCATATCAAATTCGGAGCTAGCTCTTCAATGTTGCCCACGAGTTTTGCATTTTCCACAAATAGGTAGCGCAGGTGAGGCCTAAGCATTCTAGGCAGCGTAACAGGCTCTCTTCCTTTCTCATCTCTGTAAACAAGCATATTCACTCCCTCTGCTCTGTCTGTGTTCAAAGCATTGTGTACGCCCATAGGCAGCCACAGTCTGCTATTATTACCAGTCTGCTTTTGAATTATTCTTAATTTCTTCCCATTTGCCGCAGAAGGCCATGCATATAGAAGAGATACTCAGGGCCGCTTGTTTCTATAAGCATTTTAGGAAAAGATTCTTGATGGCTGTTTGAACTTTATTTGGGTGCAAAGCTTCCCAGTAAATAACAGTTTCTTTTGTCATTTCACCAACAAAGCAAAAAGCTATCTCCAGAAACATTTCCTTCTCAACATCACTTAGTCCATCATAATTGATTCAAAGGACCCTAAAAATGTGTGGATGTTCTCCAATTATATGGAGAGCTTCTTCCCAGCACTAGATATCGTTGGGCTCCTCCTTATCAAACAAATGTGCTCCAATGACTTCTAATGCAAGAGGAATCCCCTCGACAAGCCTTCGCAAAATTTTTAGGAAAGTCTTGGTCGGGATTCTTCCGGAATGGCCTACAAAAACATGCCAAATAAATAACTCAATGTAATAACCACCTTAGTTTTTTCCAAATAATTTCAACTGAAGTAAATAGCACAAACAATCTCCGATACACTTTCTGATCACCAAGATTTAGAGGTGGGCAAGGTGAGAGCATATGGTACAATGGATCATTCCTTCCTATCCATCTTCTATTGAAGTATGCAAAACACACCGGACGTCCACGATGTGGTATATGCAAGGGCACAAATATGCATGCACTAGACAACTAAGCCGACCACATCTACGCTTGTTCAGCAAACTGCATGATGCAATACAAAATGATTCACACGAGACAACAAACCAACCTATCAACGTTATGATATCCCGATGTTAAGACATTGTTTAAATCAAAGATTTAAAAAACGTCATGATAAAACGATGAAGTTTCTCATGTCTCCTCCAGAATTAATTTGAATGATAGAGAACACTTCTAGTAATAATTGTGTATATATCAATAAACCTATATAATATTATTAATATATAATATTTTAAATAATATTATTATATAAATATTAACAAAATATATTATTATATTTATAAATAAATATTAACAATTTAAATATTATTATACTATATAAAAATAAATATAAATATTAAACATATAAATATATAAATGTATAAATATTTAAATATAATAAATATATATAAAGGTAATCTTATATAAGATAAAAGTCTTATACAGTAAAGGAAATAAGAGAAGTCTTATTTTAAGAAGACACAAAGGATTATCGTGTATTAAAGCAGTAATTTAAAAATACAAGGGAACTTAGGGGAGAGGGGCTAATAGCTACCCACCCTAATTTTGTACACGTCAAGCACATAACAAGACATATCGAATTTTGACAAATTTTTTTGGGTTTCTCCGTATGCGACCAAAGAGCTTAAAGCTATTCTTTCAGCTTCTTGGCACGTATACATTTCTCTGTAGGATGTGTTATGTGCACATGGGTTGAAAAATGGTCATTTCAACATGTTGCCCCATACATATGGATCGATGTGTCGATAACCGCTCGCCATCCCCCCCCCCCCAAAAAAAACTACACCCCTTCACTAAAAAAGTAACACACTTGATCCCTTTTGTAGTTAGGGTAGGCTTAAAATATGTTTATTAACACCCCACCATAAATCAAGTTGGTGAGGCCTTGAAAATTATCTGCCCCTTTCCTAAACCTAGTGACACCCCGTTGATGCGATTAATAACATCTTTGCAAATTAAACCGACACCTTTTTATTTCACCAATCCATGGTAAGGTGAATGCGGTGGCGTGGACAGGAAACAATAGTGTTTCAATTTAATTTCTCTTGGGTCTGAATACATATTCAACTACACACCAAAACCTAATCATTTTACCGAATGTTCTGGATGTCACGATGGTTGCTGTAGGGTTTCTTCGTGTCCATCGGCTGTCTCCCTCCATGCAGTTCACTCTCCATGCAAGTAACGACATATATCATTTATCCATGTGATTCCAGCACTACTTTCTTCCATTATTTTGGTTTCATATGGTGTTATTTATACAATCATTATACAGTCGTTTACCTTCATGTTTGTCTCGTGCAACCTGTGATTTCAATACTGTATATAATTTTGTTATTCACATCCAAATACATATTCAACTACACACCGAATGCCTAATCATTTTAGAGAAGGTTCTAATCATTATACAGTCATTTACCTTCATTTTTGTCTCACACAACCCATGATTTGAGTACTGGTATGTAATATGCTTTCAAATTTTTGCCTATTTTCTCTCAGACAACCATTGTGTTGTGATTATTTCGCTTTATAGAAGAATATACTGTTATATAATAAGGTTTTTTTATACATACAAATGGGTTCGTATATTTTTAAGGGTATATATTTTTGAGGGTTCATTGTCAACGGTTAAGGGTTTCATCATATCAAGGTTTCATCATATCATTGTCGATGATTAAGGGTTTCATTATATCAAGGTTTCAAGTGTTTTGAATCCTACGGCTTTGTCTCCGTAATAATTTTACAGTCAGATTCTTCCCCTGGTTTTGACTGAACAGTATTTTTTAATTATTATTACATTAAATATTTACAATTGTTTTCCTATGTTTTAATATAATATATTGAGGGTTTCATTTTATATAATCTATTCCGGGTTTATATAAATTCAAATGGGTTCTTATATTTTCGAGGGTTCATTGTCAACGGTTAAGGGTTTCATCAAAGCATGGTTTAATCATATCATTGTTAATGGTTAAGGGTTTCATCATTGCAGGGACTCATCATATCATTGTCAACAGTTAAGGGTTTCATTATATCATGGATTTGAATGTTTTGAATCCTACAGCTTTGTCTCCGTAATAATTTTACAACCGGATTCTTCCCAGTTTTGACCAGATACTATTTTTAATTATTGTTACATTAAATATTTACAATTGTTTTCCTATGTTTTAATTTCATATATTGAGGGTTTCATTTTATATAAAAAGCTTCTACATACAAATGGGTTAGATTGTAAATGTACTGTATATATATACATATTTGTCTATATACATATGTATATTTGTATAAATATAGGTATATCTGTATACATATATGTATATCTGTATACATATAGGTATATCTATCTACATATGTATATCTGTATACATATCTATTCCGGGTTTATATATAATATATTGACGGTTTCATTTTATATAATATATTCTGAGTTTATATAAAAAGCTTATAAATACGAATGGTTTTGTATATTTTTAAGGACCATATATTTTACAGTGGTATTCTTACCTACTCTGTCCAAGACAACCATTTTGGGTTGGCACTTGACATTTCAACATCTATTAATGTCTATATAACAATTGCATATCTATTAACATTTCAGGTTGGCACTTAACATATAATAGGCTGCTTCATTCAATGGATTAAATCATGTCTGTTAATGTATTGTGTATACTTTTACACACACACACACACACATATCTGTGTGTGTGTGTCTATATACATATCTGTATATCTGTATACATATGTATATATGTATACATATGTATATATGTATATATGTATATATGTATACATATGTATATCTATAGACATATGTAGCCTAGACAGTGTTAACATTTCATGATGTTACTTAACATTTCAGCATTCAAACTCAACAACCAAATTCAATTCTGCATATCATATCATCGAATACAATAGCTTCTACGCATTTGTTCAAATTCGAGTTCAACAACCAAATTCAATGCATTCCGTTTTCAAATTGGGATTCATTATAAGAGGAACATTATGCAATGTATATAATGTTAACATTTCAGGCTGGTACCTAACATTTCAGAATTTTACAATTACATACATCTATATTCAATTTTAGTCCAATTTGTTTGAACTAAACTTTGCAGCTTCATTCAATTGATTAAATCATGTCTATCAATATACTGTATATATATATGTGTGTGTGTATCTATATACATATGTATATCTATATACATATCTGTATATCTATATCTACACTACTCTATCTGTATGTACATATGTATATCTATAAGTGCTCTATCTATATGTACATATGTATATCTATAATTGCTTATTCATGTCCGTCAATTGTCACCCTCCATGCAAGTCGCTCTCCATGCAAGTAACGACAGATATCATTTATCCATGTGATTTCAGCACTATTTTCTTCCATTCTTTTGGTTTCATATGGTGTTTTTTATACAATCATTATACAGTCGTTTAAACCTTTGTGTTTGTCTCATGCAACCTGTGATTTCAGTACATATGTATATCTATTTGTACAAATGTATATCTATCTATACATATTTGTATATCTATGTGTATATATACACATGTATAGAGAATATACATATGCAGCGTAGACAATGTTAAAATTTTAGTTTGGTACTTCACATTTCAACATTGTACAATAATATACATCTCCAATTCAATGTCTGTAGGGAATTTTAGTCCAATTTCTTTTCTAAACTTTGTTACATCTTTTTGAGTTGCTTGCTACAAAATGATAAAACCCTCAAACATTTATAATGCACCCTCGAGAATGGATACATATGCCATAATATTTAATATATATACATACAAATATATGAATACATGTATATATTATACATGTATTTCTATGTGTGTGCATTAATTATATAAATTGGAACACATTATGGTTATCGTCTGTGCCACCACATTCACCTTACCATGGATGAACTAAATTAAAAGGTGTCAGTTTAATTTGCAAAGATGTACTTAAACGCATCAAAGGGCTGTCACCGGGTTTAGGAAAGGGGCGGGTAAGTTCCAAGGCCCTACCAACTTGATTTATGATGGGGTGTTAATAAACATATGTTAAACCTGCCCTAACTACAAAAGGGATCAAGTGTGTTACTTTTTTAGTGGAGGAGTGGATATATATGATATATACATATATATGGATACATGTATATTTAATCTTATGTATACGTATCACTATATATGTGTGCAATATATAGTTGTATCATTGCACATCGATTCTATTACATTTTTTCTATTATGTGAGTGTCTTAAGATGGATTTACATGCAGTGCTTGAATTTATTTGGACAATTTGATGTTTGTTCGTTACTACCCGGACATGACTGCCCGGCATATGATTTCTATGATTGCAGGCATGTGAGAGGTTTGTAGAGCACCTTGCATTGCAAGCACTCACTGAAGGTAAAGTCTTATAAGATTTTACTTACATCACTGGTTGTCGAATTATACTATGCAATTATGTTTGTTAACACACTACTACTCATGGAATATTTTTCTCTGATGGCCCCTACTTGGATTATATACAGTCTTCTTTTGCAATTGCATGTAACTATTTAATCTCCTCGGTTAAGTGAAAGTAAATGTATACATATGTGAACAGGTAATATAAATTGCACATGTTGCATTTACCTTTTCCAGTCAATCTAAAGTTTAAATGTCTCGATATCATTTAATGAATTCATGTATATGTGTATGTATATCTATATGTATACATGTATATGTATATCTATATGTATACATCTATATGTCTATGTATATCTATACATGTATATCTATATGTATATGTCAATCTATATGTCATTCTGATTTAATTGGGTGTGGTTATGATTTATACCAAGTGTTAATGTATTAATGAACTAAATGGATCTATGAATGGACGAATGAATATATGCTTGGATTAATAAACATTATGATATGACATGATTTAAAAGCAAAAGGATAATGATGGACAAATGAATATATGCTCAAATTAATAAACATATATTCTTAATGGATTTAAATGCAAGACGACAATATGAATGTGTAAAGGAACAATGCATTTTCCTTTTGGTGTGAGATTAAAATTAAAATGTCTGAATGCAGTTTATATTTACAATCTTATCTTATATGTTTACAATAATTTGCATATATATATGAACTTGTATATCTATATACATGTACATGTGATATGTAATATAAATGGAACAATGCATTTACCTTTTTCTATTTATATATACTTATTTCTGTTTGGTGTGGAGCCTGATCAGTCTCTAAGTGGGAGATTGTTGGTATGTGGCGATTGATCATGCAAGTACTGTACACAAGTTATGATCATGATTATAGTTGATTGTTAGTTTTTGTTAACCGACAAAAGAAAAATGACATTGCAAAACCCTAATTCTATAAGCTTCCAAAAAGCTTGTTATAAGCGGCTAGGATGTATGGTACAGTGAAGTATTTGCAAGATTGTAATGTGTTTTGCACTGGATAATATAATCATTGGATGGCTGAGTTTCTGTAGATGTAAGCCATATTGGGTGAATCACGTTAAATTTTTGTGTTGATCTCTTTTGTGTTATTCCTCATTGTTATATTTGGGTTATTTAATCTACATATAATTGTTAGTGTTTATTGCTTTGATCTTCCCTAACCCTAACAATTTTTGTCATGTTTCTCAACACAATTGTATATAAGATGACAGTTTAATAAAATTGTGTATGTCAACACACCACCACTATTAGGATATTTTGCTTTGATAGCCATTACTTGAGTTATTTACATTGTTATTAAATGTGTTTAGATAGATGCACTTGCAGTTCAATTTAATTTTTTTGGTTATTCAGTATGTTCGTTACTAACCCGATTATCATTTATATGTTTGCAGGTGAACAATCCTTGTCAATGCTTTCTAGAACACCTTTGATCGGGAGCAATCAATTCAAGTAAAGTCTTATAATACTTTACTCAGGCAATGACTCACTAGGCTTTAGGTTTTTCTTCATAGTTGTTTTAGGTTCTTTACAATCAATTTCCTTTAATTTACTTTCAATGAATCAATCAATTTACTTTACTTTACTTTAGGTTATTTTCAATCAATTTAATTTATTTTACTTTCAATGAATCAATCAATTTACTTTACTTTAGGTTCTTTTCAATCAATTTACTTTACTTTAATTTAGGTTCTTTTCAATCAATTTAATTTACTTTACTTTCAATCAATCAATCAATTTAGTTTACTTTAATTTAGGTTCCTTTCAATCAATTTACTTTCCTTGTTGCTTAAATCGAACTACTTTTACATGGATGATTGAATCAATTCAAAAGGTATAATTATGTGAATAGAATGCTAAAACAACATGCTACTACAAGCAAATTATGTAGAGAACTTGTAGTACCATGTTGATTTAACTATTCAAGTATTTCTTTTTTTCCAAAACAATTATAGTCATACAAACATACAAACAGACAAACATGAGATCAGTGGTGCAGGAGCACCTAGAAAATCATGTTTTCTTTTTGTAATAAGGTCTATTGACCAATGCATGTCATTTCAGTTTGTGTCTAGGTCCTTTTTGTAAGTCCCAAGTGACTTAGGGCACATTTGTCAAATTGTAACCGCATAATGCCAAAATAGGGCAGTAGGGCAGTTGGAGGCTATTTTAGACAGTTGTCTCCCAGCTGCTTGGAATTAGTTTGGTACTCCTTAGGGCGAGTTGATAAATACCCAGAGGAATGAACCAAATGGGGAGCGTAATCAGATCAAAGAAGGGTGTGAATGTAATTGTGTGCTCGAAAGAAATAAAGCTATTCTATTTTGTCAATTCGATTTCTGTTTCTTGTAACTGCAAATTGTGTAACTATAGGTCTCCATTCTTTCTATGCTTTCCATTGTTGCCGTATGTCGTCGTGAAGCATTCTGCTGGTACAATTTATGTCAAAATCAATAGAATGGCTTCATTGTACCAGTATTTGTTTTGCTTCTTGTTTTGTTTTGTGTCGACAGTGTAGAGGATCCAGACAGGGCGTTTCACACAGTAGATCACCTAGCATCTCCATGTGCTAGGGTTTGATTGGAGAAGTTGGAGCTGTTATCTATGAGACAAAGGCCATTGACAAAACATTTCTCGCTCAGAGCGATAAGGATAGTCTGGCTGACGAGAGGTTTAAACCATTGAAAGGAGGTCACGGTCTAAAGATTCTTATTAGGGTGGTAAGAGACAAGTGATACCGACGAAGATCCATCAAGAGGAATCGGCTGGCGGTAAGAGATCTTAAGGTTTGGCCAAAGGCATTCGTCACACCGATGAGTAGTTGGTCCATCGGTGCATCGACCTAAGTGTGTTAGCATTTGCCGATGACAAGAGTCTCACCAAAGACACTAGCATTGGCATATTGGCGAAGCAAATCTTGTTGTGGCCGATAGTAACAGTCTCGCCAATAAGTGAAAGTCAAGGTTGACGCTAGAGGGATTGGTGCATCGGTCAGACGGGTATCCAAGTCTCACCAAAGACAACATGTATCGGCACATCGGCCAATGCTCATAAGTGTTCGCCGATGACCTAAGTCTTGCCGATAGTCAAAGTTGTTGGACCTCATGTCGGAGTAGCTACAACGGTCGGAGTGATAAGTTACAAGGTGGCCGACGGAGTAAGTCTTACCGACTAAGGCTCCGCAACATATTGGTATCAGAGTCTGAAAAGATTTGGGCGACAAGTCAAATTAAGGATTTGCAGGAGTGTTGGCATTTGGGTGATGTCTGTGAATAGTGTATGTCAAACAGAGAAAGCAAAACAGAGGCAGAGAGGATGCCTCCCAAAAGTATGTCACAGGACACCATCAAGAAGCTGATCGAGGAGATGCTTGAATCCAAGTTGGGAGAGTTCAAGCATTCCAAAAGAAAAGATAGGGAAGATGAAGGTGACAGCGATGAAGGCGATATAGAAATTGATGAAACTAATAAAAAGACAAAGGAGATACCAAAAGACCAGAGGGCATTTGTAAATGCATTGAAGTCAGTCAATAGGGACACCATAGATCGGTTACCTATGTATAGTGGAAGTATGGAAGCTGAAGAGGTGATTGACTGGATTGAGGCATTAAACAATCACTTAGAATACAAAGAAGTCCCTGATGATAAGAGGGTTAAGTTGGCAAAGGCAAGATTGAAGGGATCTACTCTTGCATGGTGGAATTATGAGCAAGGAGAGAGAGTCAAGGAGGGGAAAAGTATGATAACCTCATGGGAAAGGATGAAGACCAAAATCAAGGCACAATTCTTACCTCTAGACTATAACGTGCAGATGTATAAGAAATTGTAGAACATCAAGCAGAGAGACCTTGATGTGAATGCATACACACAAGAGTTTCATAAACTCAGTCTCAGATCAAAGAGACAAGAAGAAGAGTCAGAGAAAGTGGCTAGGTATTTGAATGGCCTAAGGATGAACATCCAAGATGAGATCAGTATCTTAGCACCAGAAATAGTGAACAAGTGTTTCCAAATGGCCTTAAGGGCTAAAGAGAAGATAAAGAGAAAGAGTGAGCAGAATAATAGAGGTAGAGGTGGAAGAAATTTCAGAGGCAAAGGCAGTTTTGGAGGAAGAAGTCCTAACCAGAGGCCTAGTGGTGAGTCTAGCCAAGAAGAGCAAGTTGGAGACTCAAGTAACAGAGGAGGCTACCAAGGAAGAAGGCCTAATGGAAGAGGTGCGACAAATGGATCAGGTAGAGGATCCAAGTTCTCCAATATGAGATGTTATAACTGCAATCAGATAGGGCACCCAGCATACAAGTGTCCAGAGAAGGCCTCAACTTCTCATGGTGGTGAGAAGAGAACCACTTTGATTCAAGAAGATGCAAGGAGTGTGACATCTCCTAAAGTGAATCTAGCATCAGAAATGGGAGAAAATCTGATGATCAAGAGGACACTGCCCAAGGAACCAGTGCAAACTGAACCATCTCAAAGAAGGGCTTTGTTTAGAATCAACTACAAGATCCAAGGTGGGTAAGTGCAAAAAGATGGGGGGCCAAAAAGTGGCCAAATTAATTTCAAAAAAAATTACGTCATAACGCGAGCGCGTTATAACGCGCTCACATTATGGCTTGGTAATGACGAGCCTAAGGCTCGTCAAAACCAAGCCATAACGCGCTCGCGTTATGACTTGCTATAAATTAAAAAAAAGGTTTCTAATGTCATTTCATTTCTTTCTTCTCCTCTATGCCCGTGGCCTGCAAACCCTAGAAAGCGCGCTCGCGTTTTGCAAACTCCATTCAACACAAAAACCTTATCGATTCATCACCAAAATGCCACCGCGACATCGAGCATGCCAAAGGAGTGAGTTATATTTATTTTTTTGTTTGAATTTATTTCTAAATAGGTAGGTTTTTGTTGATTTTTGATGTATATTTTATTAATTGTCAGGAAATGTTAATGCACCTCCTCCTCCTCAAAATCCACAAAATCCTGAGGAGGAAATACCTGCAGAACAACAACGTCCTCCATCCATTCCTCGACATGCCCCTGGAACACAAGAAAATATAATGGGGCAAATTGAAAACAACAAAAAAGAAATTGAAGATATAATTGCAAGGTTGAAAGATCCTTCCACTTCAACCTTGCATAGGTCCATGCTTGCTGAATCTCTTGAATCTATGTTATCAAATGTAGATTCAATTAGCAAGCAAATAACAAGTTGGACGGATAAAAGGAGAGAGTTTAGAGATTATTATGCAGACAAGTTGTCATACTAAGATGTGAAAAAATTACAAATCACAAAATTAGACTTGTGTTCCATTTTCACAAACCCACAAACAAATCAACCTCCACCCATTACATGCAAGAGGTTCCCTATCCATCGGTGCAACAACCAAGTGATAATTGACAATTTTGGGCAAAGGTGGTGGATGGTTTTTGACCATCCTCCATGCAATAATAATGAGGTCCCACAATACTTTTTGAGGAAACTCTACTGCAAGTTTGTCCTCAATAAAGTGCCAAACTATTTTGATATGCGGGACTTCCAGGGTAGAGGTGGGGGGTCAGCGCAAGATAGACCAGGGGCACGTCTTGACCCACAGTGGGTAGTGAGATGAGTAATCAGTAGACCAGCCCACGAGCATGTTTCTATCCCTTCCATTGTGAAGGAGAGTGTTGAGGTCGATAAATTTCAATCCATTAGTGCCTTGACCTAGAGCATCATAGAGCATGTCGGTCCTGTAACACAGAGTGGGTTGGGAGATAGTGTGAGGAGCAGGGTCCCACCCCATACTTGTCAAACTTGCGGGTCAGTCTGTGGTTATGACCCCATGGATAGTCAGGACGCAGGTGCACAGGCTACATCTGTAGCTAAGCAGATGGTGATGACAGATACCCTCCTGAGTGAGACTTTTGGCCTTGATACTCAGGTAAATATTTGCAAGTTTATTGAATTTAATTTATTAAATTTCAATTTTGAAATGCAAAATTAACTAATTTAAATTGATGATTTTAATAAAATTTCAGGGTCATAGCGTCGATGCAGTTTTCAGTGGTTCTCCACCTGCATTTTACACTAGATCATCTACTATCGAGGTATGTAACTAGTAAACAATTATAAATATTACTTGTGAATAGTATCATTATATGAATGGTATTCTAAATCTGATTTTGGATGTTGAATAGGTTAATACTGTAGATTTCACGGCAACACCTGCCAGTGGTGGTGGACTTCAAAGCTTTACGGAGGTAATAAAATAAATAGTTTAATGAATGAATTGTACTTACTAGATTTTTGTATGTGACTTGTGTGCTTTATTGTGTGTACTTCCATGTTTAGATGAACGTGTGTGTATGTTAGGAGCCATGATTTGCATCACTATTATAGTTTTCATAATTGAATAATGTTGTTTTATTTCTAGATGATGCAGGCTGCGGAGACACCTCCCCATGTTCATAGGGCAATGGAGCAGGGTGTGGCCTCTGTGATTCATAGCTCCATGGCATTGACAGGGGTATGAGGTAGATTAGTAAATTTCAATTTACATTCATTGTTATAGTTGTCTATTTTTGAAAAATCAAAAGATTATTGATTTGAAGTTTAATTTCTATCTGGATGGTTTCTATAGGGCATGACATCACCACGGCCTATTCCTGCTACTGAGGCAAGTGAGGAGACAGATTATATGTTAGCGGTAAGTGATTATTTTGTTAAATGTTTCATTTTTTATAACATGTAATTTCTATATATTAATGTCTATACTTTTTATTGTAACAGGTAAAGATGCAGGAAGAACTAAATAGGAGGAGCATCCCTCGGGTTCGTAGTAGACCACCCACATGCACGTCTCCATCCCCTAGAAGATCAAAGGCTGCCCGTGATCTATTCTCTTCACCAGCCAGAGGGGAATGACTTTTTTATTGTGTTCCTTTGTTGTATGCCTATATGGAATTTGTGGACATATATTTTGTATTGTATAAGGTTGACATTGTATGCCTATATGGCATTCTTGTAAGCCTATATGGCTATTTTGTATATATGTTATACTTATATCGACAGATATTGATGTATGCCTATATGGATATTTGGTTAATACAAAAAAAAATTATTGATGGCGTCCATACTTGCATTATAAATCCACATTTGAATGGATATTTGTAGATGGCTACTTCAAATATTTAAAGTCCAATTGTATTACATAGGATGTTTGTTCATCCAATAAGCTAGCTATTGTTATTCAAGTATCACCTAAACCTCATTTTGGAACTAAAAGATAAAAGTTGTATTTAAAAAAAAATGAATCATCATGTTGAACAGAAAATATTAATATTCTTTATGAGTAGCATAGAATGTCAACTATATGCAATACAAAAAAATGAATCATCATGTTATTCTTTATGTTTGAGATCCTGAAAATGACTAAGTCTAGTAGCCTGATATCTTGAAACACTAGGATGAATAGCCAAGTCATTAGGATGATTGCGCCTTGAGAAAAAGTGATTAAGATGAGCGCCTAAAGGAGACTTTCTTAAACATTCAAACATTGAGCAACAAGCATGAAGGGTTAAGTCACAATTTGCAACTCATAAAGCCTCAAAAGGGCACCCAACTTAGAGAGAGCATTCATTTAAGACAAGGCACCCATTGACACCTATTCTACCATAAAAGTGTGCCTAAGGTGGAAGGAGAACAAGCCTCTATTAAGTGAAGCGCACCTATTGTCTAAACCACTTCATTATGACACCCTAGCATGAGGAGGAGTATATAAGTCAATGGTGCCTATAATGCAAATGAAGGACTAAGTGGCATTTTCAATAAGCATCAATTCACCTTGAGATTTCAATAAATACATCAAATTGAGCCCCATAAGCCTAGGCGCCCTTTGCCTGCAAAAGAACCTTGTATCAATGTCAAGAGTTGGTCGTATCGGCGTATCGGCAAACCTTGGTTAGGCTTCGCCGATAGTGGTCTGTCTTGTCGACAAGTGTGGTTCGAAGTCGAAGACGTCGGTGTATCAGAAGATAATCCCATCTGTGCATCGGAAGAGCAGTTGAGAGATTCACCGATGAAGGGGGTCACACCAACAGTTGAAATCCATCGGTGTATCAGCCCAACGAGATTAGAGTTCACCGATGTTTGGAGTCTCACCGACAGGTGTGGTCCGAAGGTTGTCATTTGTGAGATCGGTGTGTCAGTAGAAGAGTTTTTGAGTGTGCTAATGGTATTAAGTCCTACCGATAGGTGAGGGACTTAGAGTCTCGTATCGAAGTGACAAAGACATCAGTGTGAAAGGATATAAAGTCACCGATAGTGGTCTGTCTGACCGATAAGAGTCAATGATGGATGTTTGTCAGAAGTGAAATCAAATGGAGTCATGGTGGCATTGGCCTATTGGGTGATGAAATATTAAGCTCACCGATGGTATGTTGTCTCGTCAATAGTGAGTTCGAAGGTTCAAAAGTTGATAATTCTATGCTTCCATTATGTGCTCTGCATCAGACACTCATCCCTACTACAGTCTAGCATTCTCTAGTTGTGTTCTCCCCTTTATTTTTGTGAACGCCTCTGGAAGTAATGTTGAGTTACTTGTGATGTCCTTATTAACTGGTGTTGTTTTGGATTCATGTGTAGTCATTGTTCCTTATAGTCTATTGTCTACCTGACTATTTGTTGTAACTTATTGAACCACTATGATTTTGAATATTTAGATTTAGAGGGCATTAGACACCAAAACTTCTTGACCTTTAACAACCCAACCTAGAATCAATAGATTTTTGTCCATCCCAACTATTCTAGTCAAGACAAAGCATGTTGATTCTCATTCAATCCAAAGTTCATTAACAGGATTATCTTATCATAATATTTAGGGAAATGACCACCTAGATGGACAATGATGTGATCTATCTATAAAGAAACTTGCAAGAAGTATAGGAGGCATGAGAATCCCTCCATGTTGTTTATCAAGTTGAATGATCTATGACACATCATGTATCATTAGAAAATATTCTCGAAGAGAAAGCAAGTGAAAATACTCAAAACAACCCATAACAAGGTGGAGAAGTTTAAAGGATGGAGGTTGCAACACTTTCCAACCTCATAGCCACACTAGTCCAATGGATCAGGATAATACTATCAATCATCCACATAATAGTAGATAATCTTATCAAAAGTCACAGAGAAATTTTTAAGGACCAAAGTGTTATCCCTATGACTTGACACATACTGCTTGTTTCATAAAGCAAAGGGACATGATATAAATATTGTTGTTATATGGAGCCTAATCAGACTCAGAGGTTAAATTTGCCCAACTTTTATCAGCGTGGTTTCTCCCCAAATATTTTCCTACTAGTTTTGGCGCCTTGAACTCTAAGTGCATGAAAATTGAAGTCTAAGTGTTTTTCTTCAGGATCTAGGCACCAGTTGAAGGTTGTAGTTGCCAAGAAGAGTGCCTAGCAAGAGGAAGTCTTTTGGAGTCTCCAAAACACATCAAACACTTGACTAACAACAAGATAACTTTTTCCCAAGTTAGGCGCTTCAAGAGGGAAGTTAAAACATGAATAAGTGCCAACTTGTCTAGGTGCAAACTCAAGCTTTTTGAGGATACACATGGCGCCCAACATTCCTTCGTGATTTCACGAAATTTAAATGCTCAGAACTGTTCAATGAATGCCCAATGCCCCTTCTTGATGATAGGCACCAAAGTGAGGGTGGAATTGTGCCTTGATGGCATTAGGCACTATCTAGAGTATGCTACTCCATGGAAATGCGCCTTCTTGCTTAGAGTAATTCAAACACTCCAAGGTCTTCAGTGATCAATTTCCCAACTTATGAAATGTCCTCCTTCGTTTTAAAACACATTGTAATGCTCCAGAGAGATGACTATATCTAGGCATCAATCTAGGTTAGAAATGCCTCCAAAGTGCACCTTCTCTTTCAGAATGCAAAACAAGGTCCAAAGGTGCTAATAAACTGAAGCGCTTCTTTGGAAAAGTCCCAGAGGTTAAGATGTGCCTTGTCTTAATGAGGTGCAACTCTTGGGTAAGAAAGCTTGTAAAGTGCACCTAACTTAGTGAAGAGGTTGATAACTTCTAAACCCTTCCTGGAACTTAGATTGCTTCAATTGAAGATCATCTCGCACCAATACATCACCAAACTTTCAATCACAAGATCAATTCAAACTTAGGCGCTCATTAAGAGTCTTTCCAATGTTGGTGCATCTGAGAGGTTGAACTGGCAAGAGATGGTGCCTAGCTTCCTAGACCTTGTTTCAATATGTTTGAGTTCCAAAGTTGACTCAATGGTATCAAGATGGCACCATAGAGTCTTTGGACTAGTTCCTTAGAGTTTCAAAAACATTCTGGCTCCTTGAAAATTCCTCCTACATGCTTGGGCGCCATTTCAAGGTCCTGGAACCATGATGTAGCACCTTATTGCTCTAGGCACCCATTCATGATTGTGCAACTTGAGATTGGCGCCTAGAGTGAATAGGCTTTCATCCTGACTTAATACACTGCATCCTTCTAACAATTTTTGGGGCAACAGAAAACCTTTCGCCATGGGCAAATGTCTTAGAGATATAAAAAACTAAGAGAGGTTATTGTAGAGGCACTCTACATGATCGCGTTGCCTCAGATGGAATGTTTCTAAGTGACATAGTTTTCGAGTAACATCTCGTCAAAGATTGCTGCCTTTTTGCACTTTGGACTCTTCAGGGATATCGTCGGTACAATGTAGCTCAAACTGTTTCGACATGTTTGGGTAAAAAAAGGACCATGCCTAGCGTAAATGTACCCATCTGGACGCATTGGAATAGTCAGTTTGGTTGCATCAGGAGCAAGACGAAAGTTACACCCCTTTGCAACTTTACACTGCCTCCTTCTGACGATTTTTGGGGCAGCAGAAAACCTTTCACCACGGGCAAATGCCTCAGAGATATAAAAAACTGAGAGAGGTTATTGTAGAGGAACTCTATGTGATCATGTTTCCTTAGACGGAATATTTTTAAGTGACACAGTTTTCGAGTAACATCTCGTCAAAGATTGCTGCCTTTTTACACTTTGGACTCTTTAGGGATATCGTGGGTACAATGTAGCTCGGATTGTTTCGACATGTTTGGGTGAAAAACAGGACCATGCCTAGCGTAAATGTACCCATCTGGACGCGTTGGAATAATCAGTTTGGTCGCATCAAGAGTAGGACAAAAGTTACACCCCTTTGCAACTTTACACTGCCTCTTGACGATTTTTGGGGCAGTAGAAAACCTTTCACCACGGGCAAATGCCTTAGAGATATAAAAAACTGAGAGAGGTTATTGTAGAGGCACTCTACGTGATCATGTTACCTTAGACAGAATGTTTCTAAGTGACATAGTTTTCGAGTAACATCTCGTCAAAGATTGCTACCTTTTTGCACTTTGGACTCTTTAGGGATATCGTGGGTACAATGTAGCTCGGACTGTTTCGACATGTTTGGGTGAAAAATAGGACCATGCCCAGCGTAAATGTACCCATCCGGACGCGTTGGAATAGTCAATTTGGTCACATCAAGAGCAGGATAAAAGTTACACCCCTTTGCAACTTTACACTGCCTCCTTCTGACGATTTTTGGGGCTGCAGAAAACCTTTCACCACGGGCAAATATCTCAGAGATATAAAAAAACTGAGAGAGGTTATTGTAGAGGCACTCTATGTGATCATGTTGTCTTAGACAGAATGTTTCTAAGTGACACAGTTTTCAAGAAACATCTCATCAAAGATTACTACCTTTTTGCACTTTGGACTCTTTAGGGATATCGTGGGTACAATGTAGCTCGAGCTGTTTCAACATGTTTCGGTGAAAAACAGGACCATATCTAGCGTAAATGTACCCATCCGAACATGTTGGAATAGTCAGTTTGGTCGCATTAGGAGCAGGACAAAAGTTACACCCCTTTGCAACTTTACACTGCCTCCTTCTAACGATTTTTGGGGCAGCAGAAAACCTTTCACCACAGGCAAATATCTCAGAGATATAAAAAATTGAGAGAGGTTATTGTATAGGCACTCTACATGATCGTGTTTCCTCAGACGGAATGTTTCTAAGTGACACAATTTTTGAGTAACATCTCGTCAAAGATTGCTACCTTTTTGCACTTTGAACTCTTTAGGGATATCGTGGGTACAATGTAGCTCGGACTGTTTCAACATGTTTGGGTGAAAAAAAAGGACCATGCCTAACGTAAATGTACCCATCTGGACATGTTGGAATAGTCAATTTGGTCGCATCAGGAGCAGGATGAAAGTTACACCCCTTTGCAACTTTACACTGCCTCCTTCTGACGATTTTTGGGGCAACAGAAAACCTTTCACCACGAGCAAATATCTCAGAGATATAAAAAATTGAAAGAGGCTATTGTAGAGGCACTCTACATGATCGCGTTGCCTCAGACGGAATGTTTCTAAGTGACATGGTTTTCAAGTAACATCTCCTCAAAGATTGCTGCCTTTTTATAATTTGGACTCTTCAGGGATATCGTGGGTACAATGTAGCTTGGACTGTTTTGACATGTTTGGGTGAAAAATAGGACCATGCCTAGCGTAAATATACCCATCCAGATGCGTTGGAATAGTCAGTTTGGTCACATCATGAGCAGGACACCAAAAATGCAAAAGTTGCTTTGTGCAACTTGACAACATTGACACTTTTTTGCAACATGACTCAAAGACTCAAACTGACCCCAAATGACTCAAAGTGACTTAAAATCACCTTGATTTTTGTGCCCAATGTATATTATAGAGGTCAAGGCACTCCTTATCATTCAAACATCTTAGATGAGTGCATAGGAAAGGAAAAAGCTCTAAGTTTCATCATCATGAGCGCCTAATATCAAGAGACTTTAATGGCTCAAACCTTAGCATGGAGTCGTAAGGTGCATTTCATGTCTCCTTTCATCCATTTTGGTGCCCTTATGTAGATTTTTCAACTTGATTTGGTGCCCTGTATGTGAAGGAAGATCTAAAGGCATGAAAGTGGATGTCATTTTGCAAGAGTTTGGATCATCAAAATTGAAAGAAATAAGTCTATTAAGATTGGGCGCCCTTGGTCTTCTTTTCATTCATTATGAGCGCCTTGAGAGAATGGTATATAGGTCATCATCATGATTGGGCGCCCTGGATCCAGAGTGTTGGAGAGATCATCAAATGGTGTCTAGAGGAAGTAGGGTGAGTTATGAGTTTGGTCGCATCAGGAGCAGGACACCAAAAATGCATAACATGATGATGTAAAAATGTGTATATGTGTAAAAATGTAGGAGGAAATAAAAAAAAGGCAAACCTTAATTGTTATTGTGCATACTTACAACTCAATGTAACATGACTTTACAAAATCAATGTGAATACTTACAAATTAATCCAATGAACCATCTAGGTCTGCTCTACTCTTTATTGTGTCAAGTATTGCTTCATGGTCAGACTCACGCACCTTCCACAAGATTTTGTTCAAAGGTATACCCCGATACTTTAGCAAATGAACATTGGATGCCACGACAAGGTTTGAGTAATGAAGAATCTTCTGATGCATGTCAAAGTCTTGAAATAGCCAAAAATTAACACTCTTATGTGGGTACCTTCTAAGCCATGTTCCAGTAATAACCACTGAGCCTATAGGGTATTCGATGTTTTCTCCATCTGTAACAAGGGCCTCCAATTTCTTTTTGGCCTTAACACAACGACATAAGTAATAATCTGTTCCCTCTTCATTATCTTCATCTGCAATAACTGCATATACGTGCCCTACATTGATATGTGTAGCAAATTAGATGAAATTAGTCAACATTACAAAAACACTACAAAGTAAGATGACATTACCTAGTTGAACTGGATGAAATTAGATGCATATACGTGCCCTATATTACCTGGTTGAACTAAATCTGATATGTGGTCAAAGTCAACTGATGATTCCATCTGTGTTAGTTCCAGTACCGTCGGGGGTCGATACGTGTCAAGTGGGCTAAGATAACTTAACTTCCATTTGTCAAACCACTCCTTTGACTCGCACTCATCCCATAATTGAATTGTACAGGAAGAACAAAAGCATGACATCTTTCACGTATGGATACTCTATGAACCTGCAATTGAGCTTCTGAAAGAGTGCATCTCATTTGATCCTCTCAGTGTACAACAGTCCTCATATGGTGCAATGTTAGTATCATCTATCAACCAAAAAAATCTACGAACTGAAGACTTACCTTCATTACCTGGACCCATGGAAGCATTACACCACTCAACAATCGATTTTGCATCTGTCAACTTTGCATTATCTTTATACTTTAACTCTTCTCGTGCTATGGCTCTTTTGATACATGCTCCTGCACCATCATGCTCCCCCTTTCCATGCCTGGCCTCACAAAAGTTCCACATATGTTGAATACCTGTAAAATTATGCCTCCTACTCAGCCAATAGAAATTCTACGAGTTCTTGAATTGTGACGCACAGTTATCCGACCATATGATATGTTGATTGAACGATATGCCCCTTCTAGCCAAATCATTGAACACCTGAAAGAAACCTTGCACAAACTTCGTAGAAAGCATGCGATCATCACTAATATAGAAATTATACTCCCTTATGATCTTTCTGTCATCCTCTGTACTATCATTCACATGAATGAATGCAATGTGCACAAATATAGAAACCTGTGTGGAGTTGTAATATTGTGATTACACCTCACGCTGTGGTTGTAGACTGTAGTTCTCTGCAAAGTTGACGACTGAAACAATGCTACCAACCAGAAATGTGACCTTGCATAACTTGAATTACAATTCCAACCATCGAGCTCTATGGGCATGTCTTGCATACTCATACACTATGCTGTCACGAAATATAGGCATAAAATGATACACTGGAATCTTTTCAATAACTAATTCACACCTCTTTGCTTATTTACCATCTTTTGTATTGTATGCTACTATTTTATACTTGCCAAACTCTACTAGTTCATTTTCAACCGCATGTATTCTTTCCATATGTTCACATATTGGCAAATGTTGCAAGCCACCGCAACGATGACATGTGCCATCCAAGCATAATTTCTTGTAGAATATTTGACCTTCCTCTCTTTCACATAAAATTCTTGATATGAAGTCTCTTGAAGATGTTGGTGGGGCACATATGGCACAACCCTGCAAATCATTGTTAGTATGCATATCTAAACATATAGACCTATAAGCATCAAAATGGTTAGAAAATTCAATATGTAATCTACAACAACAAGTAGTGCGTGTGTGATTTATCTTAACATAGAAAGATTTTAGCATTTCAAAATATTTTTGACAAATTTTAATTTGAGGATACTTCTTTAGAAATTTACCATAAAACTATGTTTGAGTCTCATCCAAAAAATGCTTTGGATGTCACTTGCGGTTCTGACTACCGATTCTCCTTCTTACCACATCCCTTTGATTCGGAGATACCCTTGTGTAATTCTTCCAAAAGTCTTCAATTAGTGATCTCAATGCTTCAACAATTGGTTTATCTTTTCGTGGTAGTCTCCCCGAGAATGCCCATAATTCATTGGCATTAGTGTCCTCAATTCTTTGGCGTCTTCCAACGGCTCTTGATAGAGTTTTCCTATTAATTCTCAATTCTTGACTTGTCTTTCTAATGAGACGATCTTTCCTCGTTTGACTACTTACTATAGTCGATGTAATCACATGCCGTGTTTCATTACTATCTTTTGTGCGTGAGGTGTTACCCACACTCTCATACGCACTCATTAGATTCTTGACAATAGATTTTTCACTTGAAGCCTCTGATGTTCTCAACCCAAGAATCTTCATGATAGAACTATACTTTATACTTCACATCATTTCAACGAATAGTTGACATCTTGTAGTCTCATTTAACTTTTCAAAGAACAATCTCCAAATCTTATTAGCATATCTTCTACAAGTGCGTTTTGGAATCTTACCTTCCATTGGCTGCAAAATATTCTCATCAATATCAATCAAATACTTTGGCTTTCTATGCAAAATTATAGGTGGTGTTAAGTTAGGTAAATTCATCTCAACATTAGGAATTTCATCAATATTTAAATGAGATGGGTTAGATGGCATACCTTCGATCGAAGATGGAATAGATGACATAAATTGAGGTTGAGGTGGGAACGATGGCATACCTCCTTCATCACATGTGAGTGATGATGTACTCTCAACTTGAGATGTGGTAGATGGTGTCCCTACATGTTGACTTGCGATAGAGGACGTGTCTCCAACTATGGTATTCAAATCTCTTGTACCACGAAGTTTTTGCATTCGTTCTCTTTGTGCCGCCAATACCATATCTCTCTGTGATGGTTGTGGTTCCTCTTCAATTGGTATGTCTTCATTTATCATGTCCAATTTCCTCTTCTCACGAAGTTCCCTCATAGCCACTGCTTTCTTTGCATTCTTAGCTTCTATCTCTTCCTGTGTTGGTTTAATTCTTGATCGTTTCCTCAGCATGACGGAGAATTTGTTTGTAGCATGATAAAGAGACCAATATTAGTTCCTAAGAAATGAATACAAGATAATAGTGGGATTGTATTTTTTTTATGTTGTAAGGATTTATTCTTGTATAGTTTGACATCATGGTATGTTAAGGTTTGTTTATTACACATAATTATTAAAGAGCCCAAGTGTAGAAAATATACATGGCATCATGTGAGATTGTAGGCTACTTTCTTGATTGGGAATGTGTCTATTTTAAACATGTATGATAAAGCATGATAAATTAATTCAATCCAAAATAAGGAAAATGTAAAGAACATGCATGTAAAGACTTGACATACCTAAAAAATGAAGATTTGAATGGAGAGAGTACCCAATTATGTAGTGTTTTTATCTTCTTGCATCAAACTCCTCAACAATTTGAGTTTTTCACCACTTGCTTCCTTTTCAATGTTAAATTGAATAACACTCTAATATAATTATTAACAACAATACTATTAACCAATCTATAATGTTAAATTCCTAAAATTGAATCACAATTAACATTGCAACACTACAAAAATTGAAACTTGAATAGATATATATCAAACTTGGTGTGAAAACTATGTTATTTCCTCCTCAAGTTGGCAAAGCAAAAAAGGTGGTGGAAAGATCATGCAAAGGTGGTACAATGTGTCAAATGTGCATTTGAACTTCCCAACAGCATGAAAGCACTTCTTTTTTGTCAGAGCACACGCAGAATCAGTAAGAAAATAGAGCATGTGGGCCTGGATCATGGGGGTCAACACTTTTTTACCGTTTCAATAGCAAGACAAAATGCGAGCACATTATAACGCGCTCGCGTTTTGTCCTGCTATAGATTGATCACATCCTTTGCATTGATCACATCTCTTTCCAAACCTTCCCCTTCAGACTTGAATGACCACAAGGTTTTTGAGGGAGAACTTTTCCTGTTTCCTACAAGAGCTTGCCAGATGCTCTGACATATGATAGGCATAACAATGAAGGGGCAAGCCCTCATAATCAAGTTCTTGATAGAAAATGCCCATCGAGGAAGAAAGACAGATCTTCTTTGGAAGCAGAAGTTCTAGTTTGTGACAAATCCTTATCCAAGCATAAATAGCAGGTTAACCCTTAAAACTTAAACCCTATCCCCACACCCTCAACACTTGACACTATATCTTAAGCCTTAAACCCTCATCCCTAAAGCCTCAACCCTCAATCCTTAAACCTTCAACCCTAAACCCTATCCCTAATCCCTCTACCCTCGACACTCTAACCCTAACCTCGACATTAAATGCTAATCCTTAACCCTAAAGCCTAATCCATCAACCCTAAACCCTATCCCTAAACCCTCAACCCTCGACACTAAACCTTAAACCATAATCCCTCATCCCTCAACCCTAAACCTTATCCCTAAACCCTAATCCCTCAACCCTAATCCTTCATCCCTCAACCCTCAATCCTTAAACCTTCAACCCTAAACCCTATCCCTAATCCCTCTAGCCTCGACACTCTAACCCTAACCTCGACATTAAATGCTAATCCGTCAACCCTAAACCCTATCCCTAAACCCTCAACCCTCAACACTATACCTTAAACCCTAATCCCTCAACCCTCAACCCTAAACCTTATTCCTAAACCCTAATCCCTCAACCCTCAACCCTAATCCATCATCCCTCAACTCTAATCCCTCATCCTGTTGGGTGAATATTTTGTCGTTAACTCGCTAATGGCAAAATGGGTATATCAGCCACAGCTATGATGAGACAAAGTCTCTCCTCTCAGCAAGGGGAGGTTCCCTCTAATTACTTGAATTTTGCAAACCAAACAACTTATGAAATTTATGTACACTAAAAACTATGTTTGTGGTGGTTCCATCTCATCTCATTCTCTTTTTTCAGAATAGATGTTTATATTTCAAACTCTTGATATAAGACTTATAAATTATCACAAAATCACAGAAACACAAAGTTTTCTGTTACCTCACTTACTACTTGTAAACGGAACTATTTGAAGTAGAATGCAGCCCAAAGTCTTCACTCCTCTTCAAGATGATAAAAGTAAATCGAATATAACAACTTGCAGCACAAAGTCTCCAAACTATTGTATTCTCACAAACATGAACATATAACCCACAACTAATTTGATAACACAAAGTTTATCAGAATCAAATTAAGAGCACTCTTCAATCACTTGAAACAAACTCCACACTTCAATTATTATCAAATAAGATTATGATAGCAAGACATAAGAACAAAACTATCACAACACAAATAATCCCAAGACAAAGATTGGAATTGAACTTGCTTTCTTGTATCGATAAGTATTTGAATATTGATTTTCACAAAAAGCACAAAGTCTTGATTTGCTTCTCAATTCGCCAGAGTTTTCTTGCAATAGAAAAAAGATAATATTTACAAAAGAGGTCCCCTTTATTTATAGGGAAAGACCTTGAGAAAATTTAGGTAATCTACAACTAATTTGACTTATTCAACAAGAGAGTCCTATTTGACTTAGGACTTCTCTTGTTTCACATGTAATTACATTTTGGAAAATTACACGTGTAGATGTCCAAAACAAAATTTAATTTACATAACATCTAAGAAAAACAAGCTAAGGCACTAGCTTCCTCCATCTTTTTTCCTCAGGAAGTTCTGGTACATAGTTTGAACGACTGACATCTCGCATGCATCTGGCTTCGCTGTGTTTTCAGAGATGGTGCAAGCTCAGAGAATTGAATCTTTCACTGCCTTTATCGCCTTTTCATGCTTGTCTAAATTATCCTTCAGATTCTCCAGAGTCGAATGTTGATCATACAGGTTATCCATTGAGAGCACTGAGGGAGCTTCCTCTTCAAATTTCTTTTGTACCATTTCTTTGAAAGAACTTATCATTTCCTGTGCTGTGAGGAAACTATGATCTTCCCTTGTCAAGGTGCAAGGAAGTTCTTCTAGCCAGTGTAGGAGTGTGACATCACTATCTTCGCTGGCTTCTCGAGCTTGGCACAGATCTTCAAGTAGACTCTTTATTATGAAAATACGATGAGCTAGAGTCTCCTTGGTCTTGAGATATGATTCCCTGTTGGTGATGACCCCGATAGTGATCAGATTCTTAATTTTGATCTTCTTCATATCTATCCACTCTTCTAGGCTCTCTTCTTGATCTTGCAGCTCTTGTGAAAGTAGATCTACCAGATTGTCCAGCTCAGCTTTAGCTTTGTCCATTTTCTCCTTTCTTTCCATAGCGATTTTTAATAGAACTCATCCTTGAGCCAACAACCGCTCCACTACATCCCCCACTATCTTGCCTCTAGCTTGGGCTTTTTCAACCTTCTGTATCAAGGGATCTTCCACTGTCACTGCCATTGGTTCTACTATCTCTGATGACTTTACTATTTTTTGAAGGATAGCGGCCAGTTGTTCGGCTTTTGCTTTGTACTGCTCCTTCTCCCTCTTGGCTTCATCATACTTTTCAAGTAGGGTACTGGCAGTGGTCTGGAAATCTACTTTGACACCCTCATGAGTCACTTTACCAAGCTCAACCCTTGAGATGACATAATTAATCATGTCAAAAGTATCAACCGTGGCATCTTCAGGAGGTTTGGCAATTTCGGCATATCTGATTCCCTTTTCAGTGACCAGCCTAGAAACAGTCTTAGGCTTCTTCTTCTGGTTCTTTGCTTTCACGGGCAACAGCTTTTCAATGTCAATCTCATCAGGTGAGATGGCTTGCTTCTTCCTCTTTGGAGTATAGGCAGATAGCCATGGAGGAAGTATAGAAGTGTCAACAGCTGGAGGGGGATCCATTACTTGTTTGGTTGGCTCTGTGTTTGTACCCGTGATGGTGACAATTGGACTTGTGTTGGTAAACACAACACCTATATCAACAACCTTTTGTGAAGCATCCAGAAGGTTCTCTAAAACAGTTTGTTCCCCAATATCAAAAGAAGGGGAAGATAAGCTTGGAATGGAACCAGAAGAATCAAAAATAGTTCCAAAGCTAGCTTTCATGGATGGAGGAGTATTATCAGAAGAAACAACAAAAATGGGAGAAAGAGGAACATTTGAAATTGCTGGCAAACCATCAGAAACTAGAACATGAGGAAGAGGTGTAAGAACTTGTGTCTTGGAAGGAAGATCTTTCACAGGAGTCTAAGGGGAACCATCAAGTTGTTCTACCTCTGTATCTTCATCTTCACCTTGTTCAGCTTTATCAGATACCTTTGTTTTAGACTTTTGAATATTTTGTTCTTCAGTCTCAACATCTTCAATTTCCATCTGATTATCATTAGTATCTTCAACATCTGACTTAGTGGCATCAGAAGCCTCTGTGGTTTCCTTTTTCTTTCCTCCTTTAGATACAAATTTGATCTTTGGTTTGTGTACCTTGGAGGAAGAAGGGGTGTCACTCTTGTTCTTAGTTCAGTTCTCTACCTTCTTACTTGTTTGCTCATGTGTTCCCTCTTCAGACCCTGTAAGGAACTCTTTCAACTTAATTCCCTTACTTTCCAACCACAAGTTGGTGTTTACCAATATTGGTTGGAATCTTTTCCTGATAGATGTCTCCTCCTTGACTGACCATTTCACCTCTGGGAGAGGTGAAGCCTCAACATTTCCTGCCTCATATTTGTGATCTAGGACCTCTCCATCATTTTCCATTCCATCTGGAATATCAGCGAGTCCTAGTTCCTCAATTTGGCTTAGGTGAAGCCTGCAGAAATCTAGTTTTCTGATCTCATTTTGAGTTCTGAGATCTGCCCATATGTCTTCGACCATTGGCACATGAAAAGTTGACTTCCTCTTGACTTTATCTTGAACCCTTCTGAAGTCAAAATGATTTCTTTTCTTGTAGGTCTTCATGGTGACCAACTGCAACTCAGAGTCAATTATCTTTGCTTTGTTGGCAGATTGAACTGAGTACCTCCCAATTTCAATGGGAAACTTTATCCCTGATTTCTTAAGCTCCATCTATTTGTTATGCACCACAATCAGTTGTCTACAAAGCTCCATAAGTACAATGCAATCACTGGGATACCGTGGCAGCATGTAGGGGTAACCAGGATAGTATCCTACCCGAAGATATGTGAAGGTGGGAAATTGCAAGAACAAGCAACCAAAAGAATTTACAACCTGCCAGGCTTCATCTGAGACTCTGTTCTGAACCAGTTCACCATCCCACAAACACATGAAAACTGAGAAGAAAGCATCATTGACTTTTCTGAAATGATGAATTGACCCTTTTAGAGTGATTTGGGGGTAGTATTCATACACTGGGACCAATCTCCTGTCTCCTACTTGGGTTAAACCTGGAAAGTTCCTCATGCTTGCAGCAGCATAGACAAGATAAGAGGTCATGTAAAATTTGAAGGTGGTGTTGACCCTTATCAGTTGCTCATGCAAAGCATTGCTGATCTGTTCACCCCAGAATATCTTCTGATTACCCCGTAGAATCACCTTGATGTAAGTGTACATCCAGTCCTAGAATTTGGAAGCAGAAGGGAGTCCTCTGATGCGACTCAAGAGAGTAATCAAATCACACACTTCCTCCACAAAATCACTCCTATGAAGGTCTTTTGGCCATCTGGTCAAAGTTACCCTAGGAATCTTTAACCATTTGCTGTTTATATGCCTCCTAGCAGATTCCACATCATTATCATAGTCTTGTTGACCCTGAGCAAAATCAATCCACCTGACGTTTTTAATTGGTGGACACATGAAGATTTTGTCCATGAATTCTGCATCCAATCTCATGATTACATTTCCCTGTGAGTCTGTCACAGCTCTAGTGTCCCTGTTGTAATGGCTGGCCACTTGTAGAACAAATTCAGGATTGTGTGTACTGACTGGAAATGACGCAACCAAATGAATACTGCTGTCAATGATTTTCTGCATAGGCTTGGAGGGATTTGCTTGTTTAGTTCTATCTACGAACTCGGCCAAGTCCACATGCCCAATTTTTGTGTCTCTGATTTCATCAACGTTTGACTGCACCGCCGTTACTAGGAAGACACCCTGGTACTTGTACTTCATGGCTCTGGACTTTGACGGAGATGATTCTGACATGAGCTTTGGAGAAAACTGTGAATTTGAACACCACAAACGCTGATTGAGAACTGCAAAAGGCCATGATCTCGTAGTTAGGGGAAAAATTGGATAAACTGGGTCAACTATGTTTTGACGATCATGGACAGGAAAGCATGCGTCTAAAGGGCTTGAGTGCTCAAATCAAGGTGAAGGCAAAAGCGGGCTTTTGGTTTTGAAAAGTGAATTTTCCAGTGTTGGGAAAAATTAGGAAAATGTGCTTGAGCGGGTGATTTGGCCGCCATTGCAGGTTGGGAGAGTTATCAGGTGTAAGAGCGGTGGAAAACACCGCTTCTGCATGTATTTTGGAAGTTTCATTTTTTGATATGCACGAGCGGTTAATATTATCGCTATTACATGTAATGAGCGAAAATCCCAAGTGTTCAGGTAGTAGTATCGGCCGCTCAGGCATATAATGGGTTTTGTTGCCAACAAATGCTCAGGCAGGTGTATCGGCCACTCAGGCAGGGGAATGAACACGCGAGTTTTAATGTAAGGGCGGTAGAAATTACCGCCGTTACATGTAGAACAAATTCGATGTTGAAGGTACTTGAGTGGTGACTCCAATCGATAATGCATATGATATGAACACTTGAGTCTTTATAGTGTCCGGTCAGCGATAATAGCCGATATTGCATATGGCATGAACAAGTCTTCTGTGTAAGGGCGGCGGGAATTGCCACCCAAACATTGATATTACATCAGATGTTTCGTCAGCGTTTTTACCGACTAGAATTTGGTCTGTGTTTGTGGTAAAGACTTCACTCACCAATCCTAAAACCTAGGGCACGAACAAACCACAGAAAATCTAGGACTTGACACAAAAGACCAAATAAAAAATGATAATTTTAAACAGAAACGAAAACAAAATAAATGATAAATTTGAAATGACAAGACTACTGATAATCATTTAGAGAAACCCTAGAGAGATATTTAACAAACTCACCTGTTAAGGAAGGAAAAACCCTATACGCGAAGATGGCCACTTGAAATATGTTTGAATCCAGCTGTTGGCGCAATCAACGGTTCAAGGAAGGGATCGATAATCAACTGGGAAGGTTTTGAATAGAGAAAATGATGAGAGACAATGAGTTAAACATCATATTTAAAAGATCAAAGTCAAACCATTAATACCTAGCACGAGCGATCATTAATGTCACTCCAGTTGAAAGATCCAGAGATCTTGTTGGAGCGGGTGTTTCGGCCGTTCTGGCAGGCAAAGTTAACACTCATATGTAACGGCGGGTGATTGGGCCGCCATTACACAACAAACAAAAATGCAACATATGTAATAGCGGCTAAAAACACCGCTATTACATATTAAAACAAACTTCAAATATGTAATAGCGGTTGAAAACACCGCTTCTACATGATAAAACAAAAATTTGGCTAACACTTCAAAAATGACTAAGATTTGACATTTTTTACCGATTTACAACTTATGATCTTCATGCATATCAAAAAACTAATTTCAAAGGAACGTCATAAATCCGTCTAGAATGTCAAACGACTTTGCACGAGATCAAGGGAATCTTGTCTCGATTTATGAGCTTAGAGTGTAGATTCACGAAACGGACAAGTTTCGTGGGGGGTTGTCTACAAAAACGAGCATCGCTGATTTTGAGAACAACAGATCCCTAAACCCTAAATGCTATCCCTATTCTTAGACCCTCAACGGGCTTGATACTATACCTTAAACCCTAATCCCTCTACCCTCGACACTCTTATTTAACCCTAATCCCTTGACCATTAACCCTATCCCTCAACCTCAACCCTCAACCCTCAACCCTTAACCCTCAACCCTCAACTCTCAACATTAAACCCTAATTCATCAACCCTAAACCCTAATCCCTCAAACCTAAACCCTATCCCTAAACCATCAACCCTCAACACTATACCTTAAACCCTAATCCCTATCCCTCAACCCTTAACCTTAAAACTTAAACCCTATCCCTACACCCTCAACACTTGACACTATATCTTAAGCCTTAAACCCTCATCCCTAAAGCCTCAACCCTCAATCCTTAAACCTTCAACCCTAAACCCTATCCCTAATCCCTCTACCCTCGACACTCTAACCCTAACCTTGACATTAAATGCTAATTCGTCAACCCTCAAGCCTCAACACTATACCTTAAACCCTAATCCCTAAACCTTATCCCTAAACCCTAATCCCTCAACCCTCAACCCTAATCCATCACCCCTCAACTCTAATCCCTCATCCCTAAACCCTAAATGCTATCCCTATTCCTAAACCCTCAACAGACTCGATACTATACCTTAAACCCTAATCCCTTATCATCGACACTCTTATTTAACCCTAATCCCTTGACCATTAACCCTATCCCTCAACCTCAACCCTCAACCCTCAACTCTCAACATTAAACCCTTAACTCTGATCCCTCCACCCTCAACCCTATCCCTAAACCCTAAACCCTAAACCCTCAACGTCAAATCCTAATCCCTCAACCCTTCACTCTAATCCCTCAACCCTAAACCTTATCCCTAAACCCTCAACACTATACCTTAAACCCTCATCCCTCAACCCTAAACCCTAATCCCTCAACCCTCAACCCTAATCCGTCATCCCTCAACTCTAATTCCTCATCCCTAAACCCTAAATGCTATCCCTATTCCTAAACCCTCAACAGACTCGATACTATACCTTAACCCTAATCCCTCTACCCTCGACACTCTTATTTAACCCTAATCCCTTGACAATTAACCCTATCCCTCAACCTCAACCCTCAAGCCTCAACCCTCAACCCTCAACTCTCAACATTAAACCTTAATTCATCAACCCTAAACCCTAATCCCTCAAACCTAAACCCTATCCCTAAACCATCAACCCTCAACACTATACCTTAAACCCTAGTCCCTATCCCTCAACCCTTAACCCTTAAAACTTAAACCCTATCCCTACACCCTCAACCCTTGACACTATATCTTAAGCCTTAAACCCTCATCCCTAAATCCTCAACCCTCAATCCTTAAACCTTCAACCCTAAACCCTATCCCTAATCCCTCTACCCTCAACACTCTAACCCTAACCTCGACATTAAATGCTAATCTGTCAACCCTAAACCCTAATCCGTCAACCCTAAACCCTCAACACTATACCTTAAACCCTAATCCCTCAACCATCAACCCTAAACCTTATCCCTAAACCCTAATCCCTCAACCCTCAACCCTAATCCATCACCCCTCAACTCTAATCCCTCATCCTAAACCCTAAATGCTATCCCTATTCCTAAACCCTCAACAGACTCGATACTATACCTTAAACCCTAATCCCTCTACCCTTGACACTCTTATTTAACCCTAATCCCTTGACCATTAACCCTATCCCTCAACATCAAACCTCAACCCTCAACCCTCAACCCTCAACCCTTAACCCTCAACCCTCAACTCTCAACATTAAACCCTAATTCATCAACCCTAAACCCTAATCCCTCAAACCTAAACCCTATCCCTAAACCATCAACCCTCAACACTATACCTTAAACCCTAATCCCTATCCCTCAACCCTTAACCCTTAAAACTTAAACCCTATCCCTACACCCTCAACACTTGACACTATATCTTAAGCCTTAAACCCTCATCCCTAAAGCCTCAATCCTCAATCCTTAAACCTTCAACCCTAAACCCTATCCCTAATCTCTCTACCCTCGACGCTCTAACCCTAACCTCGACATTAAATGCTAATTCGTCAAGCCTAAACCCTAATCCTTCAACCCTAAACCCTATCCCTAAACCCTCAACCCTCAACACTATACCTTAAACCCTAATCCCTCAACCCTCAACCCTAAACCCTAATCCATCACCCCTCAACTCTAATCCCTCATCCCTAAACCCTAAATGCTATCCCTATTCCTAAACCCTCAACAGAATCGATACTATACCTTAAACCCTAATCCCTTATCCTCGACACTCTTATTTAACCCTAATCCCTTGACCATTAACCCTATCCCTCAACCTCAACCCTCAAGCCTCAACCCTCAACCCTCAACTCTCAACATTAAACCCTTAACTTTGATCCCTCCACCCTCAACCCTATCCCTAAACCCTAAACCCTCAACCCTCAACATCAAATCCTAAACCCTCAACCCTTCACTCTAATCCCTCAACCCTAAACCCTATCCCTAAACCCTCAACACTATACCTTATACCCTAATCCCTCAACCCTCAACCCTAATCCGTCATCCCTCAACTCTAATCCCTCATCCCTAAACCCTAAATGCTATCCCTATTCCTAAACCCTCAACAGACTCGATACTATACCTTAAACCCTAATCCCTCTACCCTCGACACTCTTATTTAACCCTAATCCCTTGACCATTAACCCTATCCCTCAACCTCAACCCTCAACCCTCAACCCTCAACTCTCAACATTAAACCCTTAACCCTATCCCTTAACCCTAATCCCTTGACCCTCAACCCTATCCCGAAACCCTTAACCCTCGAACCTCAATGTACTCAACCCTCAACGTCAAACCCTAATCCCTCAACCCTTAACTCTGATCCCTCGACCCTTAACCCTTAAAACTTGAACCCTAAAACCTATCCCTACACGCTCGACACTCGACACTATATCTTAAACCCTAATCCCTTAACCCTCATCCCTAAAGCCTCAACCCTAAATCATTAAACCTTCAACCCTAAACCCTATCCCTAATCCCTCTACCCTCGACACTCTACCTTAAACCTAATCCTTCGACCCTTAACCCTAAACGCTATCCCTAAAGCCTCAACCCTAAACCCTAATCCCTAATCCCTCTACCCTCAACACTCTACCTTAAACCTAATCCCTCAACCCTTAACCCTAAACCCTATCCCTAAAGCCTCAACCCTAAACCCTAATCCCTCAAGGTCCTAAACTCTAATCCCTTATCCCTAAACTCTAAATCCTATCCTCAACCTTAAACCTTAATCACTCAATCCTTATCCACCCCTCTCCTCCCCCATCTGGCTCACTCCCATCTCTACCCTCCTCTGCCCTCGACACTATACATACATACATATGGGCATACATAGATATATACATACATACATATTGGCATACATAGATACATACATACATATAGGCATACATATTGACATACATAGATACATACATACATACATACATATAGGCATACATACATGATTAATAGCCTTGAACATAAAAAATTTAAGGGGAACATAACGCGAGCGCGTTATAACGCGCTCATGTTATGTCAAACATGACAAACAACAGACTTGCAGAAAAGGAAAAATGCAAAGCAAACCATAATGCGAGCGCGTTATAATGCGCTCGCGTTATGTCTTGCTTTGGGAATCCCAAGCCTTGGGCTTGGGATTTGCTTTGGATTTCTAACCCAAAGGCTTGGAGTGTCTTTTGAACAGTCACAGACGTGTTTTTCCAAATTCTTCAAGATTTCACATAATTTCATTCGTGCTAACCCTCAGATTTGCACTTGTTTCAACATCGAACAAATCGAACACCTGGGTAATGTTAGGCTTTCTCTTAGCTATTTGACGATGTGATTTTTTTCACATTTTAACAATGTTAAGCCTTTCATCTTTAATTTCTTTTGTTTGTGTGTCCGTTTTTGGGCAAAAACCACTGTTTGGTCTTTTTTTCATTGTAAATTAACTATTCATTGAAATTTCAAAAAAATTACATATTTAGAAACTAGACTCCATTCTACAAATATTAAAAAAAGAAAAAAATGATTTTCAATTAGTTTTCAAAATTTATAGGGGTAGCACGGCCAAAATTCTATTTTTTAGGATGTGTCCACTTTGAAAATTACTAAAAAATCAAATATTCATCAAAAAATTATCAGAAAAATTGAGCATAAACTACATGCTATTAGCTAATTTCTCACCGAAGCGATTTTAAAAATACCAAAAAAAAGTTGACCTTTTGAGGGAGCAACAAAACATGCTATGTTATGTTTTTTTGACAGAAACAACACCAATTTCTGTGGCTCCCTCTTTTGAACCCCTTAATCTATGCCATTTTCAAAAAAAAATAGTAGTTTCGAAAGTAGACTCAGAGCACTACGAACATTGTTTTGGTTGCATCTCCAAATTTTGAGTGTAACTATGCTCAATTTCTCATCCACGGCCAGTATTTCCTAATTTCAGAAAAAAAAGTGGCCACTTAAGACCCCTTTTTGGCCCCCCATCTTCTTGCACTTACCCAGGTAAGGTTTGTAAAGTTATTATTGACTCTAGTTCTACTGATAATATTATATCTTTGGAAGCGGTGAATAAGTTGAATCTAGAAAAGATACCCCATAGCAGTCCATATAAAGACAGTTGGTTAAATAAGGGGCAGCACATACTCATCAATGAACAGGCATGGGTAGAATTCAGTATTGGGGGGTATAGAGATAGAATTTTATGTGACATCCTTCCAATGGATGCTTGCCATCTTTTGTTAGGCAGACCATGGCAGTTTGACAGAAAGGCGCATCATGATGGAGAAAAGAATACTTACTCATTCCAAAAGGATGGTGTAACTTATAGGATACAGTCATTGGTAGAAGAGGATCCACATCATGTAGGATCTAGTGTAATGATGGTAGGAGAAAAGGAATTCATGGACACATTAAAGGAAGGTGGTGGAGTAGGTTTTGCTTTGATTGTGAAGCCTAAAGGGGAAAAGAAGGAAAATGTGAGAGAAGTAGGACCTAAGGAGGTCAGAGATTTGCTTGAGAGTTACAAAGGAGTGATTGCAAAAGATATTCCTGATTCCCTACCACCTATCAGAGATATTAGCCACCAGATAGACCTCATACCAAGAGCAGAACTTCCTAATAAGGCAGCATATAAAATGACCCCTCAGCAGGATGAAGAGATAGCAAACCAGGTTCAAGAACTCCTAAACAAAGGGCTGATAAGGAAGAGCCTTAGCCCATGTGTAGTACCTACTGTTTTAGCCCCAAAGAAGGATGGAAAATGGAGACTATGTATTGATTCTAGGGCAATAAATAGGATAACCATCAGGTATAGGTTTCCTATTCCTAGAATAGAAGATCTAATGGATTGTTTGGGAGGGGCTACTTATTTCTCCAAGATAGACTTGAAGAGTGGGTATCACCAGATAAGGATAAGAGAAGGGGATGAGTGGAAGACAGCTTTCAAAACCAATGAAGGGTTGTATGAGTGGCTTGTGATGCCTTTTGATCTTTCAAATGCCCCTAGCACCTTTATGAGGCTGATGAATGAGGTGTTGCAGGAATTCATAGGGAAATTTGTGATTGTCTACCTTGATGATATCTTGGTGTTCAGTAAGAGCAAGGAATAACACTTGAAACATTTGGAGATAGTCTTGGAGAGGCTGCAAGATCACAAGTTAATGATAAACTTGGAAAAGTGTGACTTCATGAAACAAGAATTAGTTTACCTAGGCTTTGTCATCTCTAAGCGTGATTTAAAAATGGATCCTTCCAAGGTAGAAGCTATTTTGAATTGGCCTACACCTAGGACAGTAGGAGAGGTCAAAAGTTTTCATGGCTTGGCCACATTTTACAGAAAACTTATTAAGAATTACAGTGATATTTGTGCACCTATGTTAGAGACCATCAAGGGTGGAGGAAAGATGAAGTTTGTGTGGAAAAAAGAGGCAGATCAGAGTTTTGAAAGTCTGAAACAGAAAGTTGCCAAGTATCCTATCTTAGTACTTCCTGATTTCAATAAGGTTTTCACAATTGAATGTGATGCAAGTGGGCTGGCCATAAGAGCAATGTTGAGCCAAGAAGGTAGACCAGTAGCCTTCTTCAGTGAAAAGTTAAATGAAGCCAAGAGGAAGTACTCCTCTTATGATTTAGAGTTGTATGCTATGGTACAAGCTCTGAAAAAATGGAGGCACTACTTGCTTCCTAAGGAATTTATTGTATACACTAACAATCATGCTCTCAGTTTTTTGAATGGACAGGAAAAGATCAGTCATAGACACATGAAATGGGTGGAAAGTCTTCAAGCATACACCTTCATCATCAAGCATAAGAAAGGGATAACCAATAAGGTTGCTGATGCGTTAAGTAGAAGGGTGTTGACAGTGCAAGAAGTGTAGCTACAAAGCATGTGTGTTAAGTCACTCAAAGGGTTGTATGAAAAGGACCACGATTTCAAGGAGATTTACAAGGTATGTAGTGAGTTTTCCAATGCTTTCCACAGTGAATTTTTAGATTATACATTGCAGGATGGACTTTTATTTAAAGGAAGTCAACTATGTATCCCTAAGTGTTCAATGAGGGATAATATAGTGAAGGAGAAACATAGTGGTGGTTTAGGAGGACATTTTGGGCTCAATAAGACCTTAGATCTTGTAAGAAGATTTTACTTTTGGCCAAGGATGCAATCTGATATGAGAAGGTTTGTTGAGAGTTGTATGATTTTCCAAACAGCAAAGGGAGTCTCAACCAATGTAGGATTGTACCAACCTTTGTCCATACCAAACAGACCTTGGGAAAGTTTAAGTATGGATTTTGTGATGGGATTTCCCAAGACAAGGATAGGTTATGACAGTGTGTTTGTTGTGGTAGACAGGTTCAACAAGATGGCTCACTTTATTCCTTGTAAAACCACAAACGATGCTAGTTACATTGCAGGTTTGTTCTTTAAAGAAATTGTTAGGATTCATGGGTTACCTTTGAGTATTGTATCTGACAGAGACAACAAATTTGTGGGACATTTCTGAAGAACCTTGTGGAAAAGATTGGGTACAAATTTGTCTTTTAGTTCAACCTATCATCCTCAGACTGATGGCCAAACTGAGGTTGTCAATAGGTCATTAGGCAATCTACTGAGATGTTTGACAAGAGAACATGGCAGTGGTTGGGATGTGGTACTCCCACAAGCAGAGTATGCCTATAATGATTCTACAAACCAAAGTACTGGTGTAAGTCCTTTTGAAGTTGTTTATGGTAGTCATCCTAGAGGAATTTTTGAATTAAGAGATGTTCAAGGGTTAAACAAAAGGAGTGGACATGTTGATACATTTGCAGAGGCTATGAAAGAGATCCATCAACAAGTCAGAGATACTCTACATTAGAACAGTCAGAAGATCAAGGCTAGAGTGGATCAAAGAAGAAGGGATGTTCAGTACCACATAGGAGATATGGTCATGGTTCATCTCAACAAGCACAAACTGCCCACAGGAAAACATAGCAAGTTGATGATGCAAAAAATTGGACCTTGTCAGATTCTAGAGAAATATGGTTCTAATGCTTACAAAATTGAACTCCCTGATGATATTGCTATTTTACCTATATTCAATATTGCTAATCTAACATTATATAAGAGTCCTGATACAGGAGAAGGTACAGCAGATTCTTTCCAAGTCAATACAGAGTGGGTGAAGTATTTACCACCTAAGACACCACCGAAGATGTATAGTATCTTGGATAGCAGGACAACCAAGAAGACCAGAAATCAGACCTATTTTGAGCACTTAGTCAAATGGCAAGGACTTCCAGACTCAGAAGCCACATGGATGCTAGAAGAAGACATCAAAAAGTAGGGTGGTGATTTGCAGCAGTTAGTCTCTAAGAGGACTTGAGACAACTTTCACCCGGGGAGTATGGTGTAGGAGCACCTAGAAAATCATGTTTTCTTTTTGTAATAAGGTCTATTGACCAATGCATGTCATTTCAGTTTGTGTCTAGGTTCTTTTTGTAAGTCCCAAGTGACTTAGGGCACATTTGTCAAATTGTAACCGCATAATGCCAAAATAGGGAAGTAGGGCAGTTGGAGGATGTTTTAGACGGTTGTCTCCCAGCCGCTTGGATTGGTCTCCCAGTTGCTTGGAATCAGTTTGATACTCCTCAGGGTGAGTTGATAAATACCCAGAGGAATGAACCAAATGGGCGGGGTAATCAGATCGAAGAAGGGTGTGAATGTAATTGTGTGCTCGAAAGAAATAAATCTATTATGTTCTGTCAATTCAATTTTTGTTTCTTGTAACTACAAATTGTGTAACTGTAGGTCTCCATTCTTTCTGTGTTTTCCATTGTTGCTGTATGTTGTCCTAAAGCATTCCACTAGTACAATTTATGTCAAAATTAGCAAAATGGCTTCATTGACCAATATTCGTTTTGCTTCTTGTTTTGTTTTGTGTCAACAGTGTAGAGGATCCAGACAAGGCATTTCACACAGTAGATCGCCTAGCATCTCCATGTGCTAGGGTTTGATTGGAGGAGTTGGAGCTGTTATCAGTGAGACAGAGGCCATCAACAAAACATTTCTCGCTCAGAGCAATAAGGATAGTCTGGCCGAAGAGAGGTTCAAACCATTGAAAGGAAGTCACGATCTAAAGATTCTTATTGGGGTGGTAAGAGACAAGTGATACCGATGGAGATCCATCGGGAGGTATCAGCTGGCGGCAAGAGATCTTAGGATTTGGCCAAAGGCATTCGTCACACCGATGAGTAGTTGGTCCATCAGCGCATCAGCCTAAGTGTGTAAGCATTTGCCGATGACAAGAGTCTCGTCAAAGACACTAGCATCGGCGTATCGGCGAAGCAAATCTTACCATGGTCGATAGTAACAATCTCTCCGATAAGTGAAAGTCAAGGTTGATGCTAGAGGGATTGGTGCATCGATCAGATGGGTATCCAAGTCTCACCGAAGACAACATGTATCGGCACATCGACCAACGCCCATAAGTGTTCGCCGATGACCTAAGTGTTGCCAATAGAGTTGTTGGACCTCACGTCGGAGTAGCTACAACGGTCAGAGTGATAAGTTGCAAGGCGGCCGACGGAGTAAGTCTTACCAACTGAGGCTCTGCAACATATAGCACATATATATTTTAGAAATAACCATTTAACTCTTATTTTTTTTCCAAAACAATTATAGTCGTACACACATACATACATACAAACATGAGATCAACGCATAGATATGCCAGAAATAACATGAGATCTACGTATAGAAACACTTAAAAAATGTTATTACAAAATATTTTGACAAAATGAGATGTACGCATAGATATTTCAGAAATATCAAATATCTCCATCCAAAATAAAACCTTCTTCAATTCTCCATAAATCCAGGAAAAGGAGTAGGTTGTTCACCATCTCTAGCAGCACATTCATTTGTAGTCTGAATTAAACCGTGTGGCTCAGTTATAGTCTGTAGCGATGCAGCAATCTGGGCAAGCAAAGCCTAATTAGATTTTGCATTTACAAGCAAGTCATTTGAGCTTCTAGTGCTAGACCCTGCCTGCAGATTGCTTAGAGCTGCAAAGGCTGGGCTCAATATGGTGAACATGTCCATTAGAATGGGATGTTGCACTGGTAGAGGAGAATTTGGAGTACTCGATCGTCTTTCATTTACTGATCGGTCCACTTTCTTTTTTGTTGTATTCATCCCCCGAGCAATCCTTGTCTACTCAAGATGAATTTCCTTCTCCCATTTTTCCTCTGCCACTCTCTATTTTTTTAATAGTTTTTCTAATCTTTTTCTCTCTTTCTCTTGTTGCATGACTTCTTTTTCAGCTTTCCTCTCCTTCATATGTTCCCTTTTCCTCAACTGCAAGTCTTCCTGACGAACTTTCTCTCTCCTATTCGTTGAGCATTTCCATATATGCATTGGATGTTAAGATCTAGGATTGCCTACTTAAATGTAGTACTCCAGTCCTATTCTTACCAACCCTTGCCTGCACCCTTCGAACTAAGAGCTTGAGAAATCAAGAAATTGGCTATGGTTGTAATTGTGTATCTTGGGTGCATGACACAATCTTCTTCTAGATCACCTATACATTCTTCTTCTTCTGCATTGTCCTCGTTCAATGGATCCCAATTTGATGCAGTAGTGACGTAGTGTACAATGTCAGTTGGATCATGATCCGGTGGTGAAGGCATTGAAAGGGTGGCATCCACCTGACTAAAATTTATTTCCATCCCCATGTTTCTAACAGCTTCATCCAGCCATTCGGGTTGGGTAACTTGAGTTGGAAAACAAAGACCATCTAAATTAGAAATTGTGTCAGCAACATTAGAAATTGTATCAGCAGCATTAGGAACTATATCAGCAACATTAGAAACTGTATCAACAGCATTACAAACAGTTTCAACAGCATTAGGAACTGGCTGTAGAATATCAGCAGTATTAGAAACTGTTTGACCAACAGGCATTTTAGTGCATTATTCCTGTACTTCCATTGGATTCTGTTGACTTCCACTTCTATTGTATGTTCTAATGAATTCCACAACTTGTTCATCTGTATATCTAGCGAATTGCAAGAAGGTTTCAACTACAATTATCTCATAATCCTCATCCACTGTGAAGGCATGATTCTGGTCTACAGTGACCATAGGTTCTTGACTACCTTCATCTGATACTTGGAAGCTGACACTTGGCCTCATGCTGCTTGAAGCACAGACCTATTCAATGGCCAAATGTCTGCCCTTCGAAACTGTAAGCACAAAAATTATGCACTACCTCCATGAGGACCCCTATGATGATTCAAATCCTTGTCAAGTACATGTAAGTGTGAAAATAAATCCTTTGGGCAGCAGGCCTCTTGATGACGTGTCCTTTCTTCTTGTCTTGTGTTGTTTTTGTTTTGTCGATTTCTTTTCTTCCCCATTTGTGACGCTTTTTGACACTTGTTGCTACACTTGTCGACTTGCATTTTCTAGCTTTTGACCTTGATCCTAAGCTTTGTGAGTGTCTTGTAGGTGATTTTTCACCTCTCCCCTTTGTATTTCATCTAGTGCACCTCATAGAAGCCTTATAGAGGTCCCCCGATCCATCTCCCACTTTCTATTTTTGATTTTGACCATCCAATCCAAATCTCCCCTTATTATTTCTAGATCCCCACTAGGGATCCTGAGGACACATATGGAGATTTGGACTCTTACACATGATTGACCTGTTTTCTAATGCAGAATCCATCATTTTCTTCCCCCTTGCCTTCTGCCATCTTGGTTTCTGCATTCTACACTCCTGATCCAGGGTCGCCCCTCGGGCAATCCAGGATCTCCTTGGGTGACCCTGCCGTATTTTGACCCACGGAAAAACTGAAGTTTCTCTCACGTTTTAGCTCTGTTTTTGCCTATTTTTCCTTTTGTTTGCATGATTTTTTATCCTTGATATAGAGTTAACTATTTCATGCACCTACACATGCATGCTTAGCTCTATTTGATCTCAAATTAACTCTCTAATCAATCTCATGCATTCCTCATCTCCATTTCTTCTTCAATGATAAGCTATCATTGCTTCATCACTCCCTAATCAACTGAGTTCACTGGGTAATCAACCTTGTTAACTCCCCAATCTATTCTTGTTAACTCATCAATCAAATGAGTTAACTCTTCAATCCATTCCCTTCTTCAAACCTATAAATACCCCCTAAAGGGAGGCAAATTCATTGTGCACCAGCTCTTGCCAAGTTTGCTCTCCAATCTAGCATTCATATGCTCATACAGGACGTAAGTGCCTTTTACTTTGATTTTTCAGACAAGCAACACTACGCTGCTTCTTTTTTTATGCCATTGTACTCAATCCAAGCTCGCATCGAGCTCACACAAGGTCCACAAAAGCTTCTTTTCACTTCTTTGAGTCTTTTTGTCATCGAGAGAATCACTTACTGTCACAAAAGGATTCGAGGTTGCCTACACAAGGATACTAAGGCTAGTAGAGTCTTCAAATCTTCATCTCTTTCAAGTTCTTTTCATTGCTTTCATAGTAATTAGATCATCACACTTTGCTCTTAGGAATAGTAACATTGTGCTTTTTCCTTGATAGGTTAGATCTTGCATGCTAGATTAATCATTTTTACATTCATAGACCTACTTTGTTATAAAAAGCATATTTCCTTTCCATTTAATTAGAATACATTGAAAATACCAAAAACCCACAAAAACATAGATTCAACTTTTTATATAGGATTGCATGCACATTTATTGCATAGATTAGAAGCATTTTCCTTTCTAAAAATACCAAAAAGATGCTTTGCATATTATCATTTAGTTTTCATTCATATAGATTTGATAGAATAGATAACATTGCAAAACCCTTGATTTCATCACGAGGTATTCACAAAGAAACCCTAGGTAAACAAAACCTTAGGTCAGAACCCTAGATTTGGTTAGAGTTAGCAATTACACAACTTTCTCTATCCTGATTCATGAATGTGTTTAGGAGTAAGAGGAGAGTGGGTAAAGGCTATCCAAGACAAGATCGAGGAGATTCATCCGCAAATTCAACAACAAATACACATTAGACCACAACGAGACCCATTTGTTCTATTGTTGGTTGAAGAAATTAGGATATTACAACTACACAGAGCATTTCTCAAAGACATAGAAATAGCAAAAGCCATTCACAAAAACAACCGTTTACCCACACAAAGGTGGAATTCAAGGAACCCAAATAGAAGGAGAGAAACTAGTGACCCTTCGGGTCATATGGTTATCTCAACTACCACAACAATTGAGCAAAACATTCAACAAAACGCACAACAACAAAGGCCACAAAACTTGCCGACCCCCCTTCGCAAAGTTCAGCTCTCCAATGAGCCAGACCCTCACTGTGTCTCACTTCCTCTCAACAAGCTACTTCCACGTGAGCGAGAGTGACGTGGTGGATCACCCCGTGGCAAGGAGGAAAAGGGTCCGTGTGCGTGCCAAAATCTAACCCGACAGCCCTAGGCAACCAGAGTCACGATTTTGAGCGTACATATTTTGGTGAACCCGACATAAAGAAAAAAAACCTTTTGGTTGAGCTTTTTTCTTTCCATTGCAAGATCCCACTTTGATAATCATTCAACAAATCCTTGTGGGATGGATTCTTTCACATTTTTTCGCACTTCACACTATTTCATGCAAAAAGTCAAAGGGAATGTCCCCCTGAGTCAAGTTACAAATTCAAGACAAATCCAAAGAAATTTTGACAACATTGACCAAATTAAAACACAAGTGAACAATCAATCTCAGATCCATCAAGATGATCAACCCATAACAAGCCATAAAAAAATTGCCAGCGAAATGGACAATGAAGTATGTTGTCAAGAGAAGAACTTACAAGAAGCTCAGGGGAATCACCCCTCCAATGAAAGTAGCACATGTTTAGATCCAATAGCTTCAATCTTGAATCAATCAAGATCCAAAGACTCAAAGGGGATCCAACAAGATCCCCACAACATTGATGAAATCAAAACATGCCTAGTGAGTGTTCGGTCTAAAATCCATCAACAAGACCAACCCATAACCAGTGATTTGAAAATGGGTAGCGAAATTGACAATGAGTTGAGCCATCAAAAGAAAAGCTTGCAAGAAGCTTGGGGGGCACAAAAACCCCTCCACATAGTACATCAAGATAAAAAGTCCACAACATGTGAAATGTCATCAAAAAGAACAAATAGGGTTACTCAAACCCCAATACAAAGCAATCCATCGCAAGGTGGAAAAACTCAAAGAATGGACAAAGCCTCACTCACAGACCTTATAGAAAGTTTGGTCCAATGAATCAAGACCCTTGAGGCTAGGAGGGTTGAACAAGATTGCCAAAACAAAATTGAGGAAAAACCTAGGGCACATAGAAAACATTTCATTGACAAGATCAAATCAAACTAGGGGGCAAAACAAAATACCCCTCATCCAAACTTCCATGAAACATTCAAGCCTCCCTTGCCCTCACAATCCAACATGACAAGTCTCAATCAAATAGGTGGGATTCCAATGATGCAAGATCAACCACAAATGATCCCACCCAAGCTTCAAAACATAAACATGACTCCATCTAGTCATCCAACTTTTTCAAGATATCAACAATCTAGCATACCCTTTAAACAAACACAACAATCTCCACTTGATGGGCTAATGTTTGGAGGAACAAAATCCTCTACACATAACTCCCTCCTAGGAACATACCTTGAGTATTTAAAGGAGCCTCTTGACTACAACATCCATCAAGTTATACTACCACGGCCTCTCCCTGAGCTTCCAAAATTTAAAGTAGAGGATGATCCCAACTCTCATATCAAGGCTTACATCATGGTAGTGCGGAACTCCTTCCTTGGGATGGGGTGGTAGCCAAAAATTTTCCAAAGACTTTAGAGGGTATCGCTCTGGATTGGTATTATCAACTTCCAGAAGCATCAATCCACTCTTTTGGGCAACTCATTGATCAATTTGTGGCTACCTTCAACATAAACAAATTGGTCAAGAAAGGAATACGAGAATTTTTAACAATCAAACAAGAAGCCAACGAGTCCGTTGCACATTTTATCACATGATTGAGGAAAGTTCTCTATTCTTCAACTAGCGCACCAAACATGGATCATAGAGAACTTTGTGATCTCTTATTACATGCTCTCAACAATGACATACGAGAACAAGTCCAAAAACTCCCTTACAAATCATATGAAGAAGCACTCGAAAGTGCCCTTAGAATTGACCAAGCCACTATTGATAGTGGAAGAAGGGAATATGATGCCAATGGAAGGTTAATAAACCATGATACAAATAACAAATCCTGGACAAATGATCAAGACATAGATGGGTCAGCAAACACTTCACCATCTAGCAATAATTGTGACTACGATAGTCATACAAATTTGGGAAAAGAAAATGCCAACAACTATTCCTTGAGAATCAACAAGAAGTCATACAACAATCATCATAATCACAATCATGATAAATATTGCACATTTCACAAGAGAAGGGGGCATGATATCAAGTCATGTCAAGGGTATCATTGCTTCATATCAAACCTCCCAAAACATCAACAAAAATCATTCATAAACACATTCTCACAAGATGAAGAACTTAATCCCAACACCTTTGATCAAAACACCTTAGCACTTGTGGAATTAGATAAAGATCCATAAATTTGTGTCATACAAGGACTGGAACAACTAGATGACACCAACAATTCAAATTTTTCTCACATGCTAGAGCTTATCAAGAGTTCTCCTACACACAAGAACGCTCTCCTCAAAGCCCTAGATCTAGGCCATATAGTTCAAAACACTTCAAGTGAAAAGTGTTCTTCAACATTTGATTTTGAAAAGTTGCACTCAGACAATGACATAGCTAAACAGGGTGACCTCCCCCTCCATCTGATAGTCCAAGTCCAAGACTGTTCCATTAAACATGTAATGATCGATGATGGCTCTGCAATCAACATAGTCTCCTTTTTGCTTCTTCAAAGAATGGGTTATGATCAAACTCAAATCACAAAACAAACTTCCATCCTTAGAATTCATGATAACCCAAACACTCAAACCATTGGTGAGGGCAATCTTCAAATCACATTGGGTCCTAAAACCCTCCCAACTAAATTTTATGTCATCAATGAAGAAACCACTTACAACATGGTCCTAGGAAGGCCTTGGATCCATAGGATGAGGGCTATTCCCTCCACATTATTTCAAGAATTACACTTCTCATACATGGGACAAACCCACATCATCAAAGGAGATCCTGATGCTTTCAGCCATTATAGGGTTGAACAAGTTAAAAAGAAGGGAAAGTCCATGGAAACCACTAGTGACCCAAAAATCAACACTTTTGAAAAAGGAGAGACATCAAAACAAATTGCAAACAGAGACAAAACCTTGAAATGTATAGGAAAGGGGGAAACAAGAGAATTCCCCTTTGATCCCAACTTAACAAAGTCTTATGCTCCGTTCAACCTAGTGGCCATTCCAATCGAACCAAACATAAACATCCCTATGGTTGAAACCATGATTGAAGAAGAAGAACCACAATCCACACAAAAACTAGGAGAGTCAACACCAACTCCAATTGCCGCTCAAAAGTTTAAAAAAAGCAATGAAACTATACAAGAACATAAAATGGCAAAGCTAGGGGGCAGATCATCAAATAATGAAACATGTGAGTACACGAAACTCCTCACCAAATACAAGGACATTTTTACACCAAGTCTTTGAGTGTCCTTGCAAAGACTTTCAAGTGAAGTCTAGGTCAAATTGGATAGGTCCACACATAGTTAAGGAAGACATCATAAATGACTCTACCTCTTGTACATTATGGAAGGAGAAGATCTTAGTATCTCATAAAAATCATAAAACATAAAAACACAAAAAAATTATAAAAATTCAAAAATATCAAAAACAATTTGTTTCTTGCACTTTTGCATCATTATGTTCGTCTTGCATTACAATTTGTGACTTGCTCTTGTACTATTTTCCTTTCAGTAAGGAGTCTAATGTTGACTAGATATACGTTATCCTTTTGAGACCTAGAGATCCCTCATCTTTCACAATCGCCATTATCCCCCTTCGTTCCCAGTGGTTCTAATCAAAGCCTATCTCTTAGCTTTACAGTGATCCTGATCTTAATGAGTCAAGATGTTAGGTCTAAATGAAGTCAGTATCCAAACCTACAGTGTTCAAAGGAAGCTTGCAAGTAGACCTTCCCAATTCTTCCCTAGTAGTAGAGAAATCCAACCAGATTACAAAAACTTTGAGTGGCGCTCAACCCCTTATCTTTACTGGCCAAAAACGTTAGGAAGATCAAAACTCTGAAGGAAGAAATCTAAGATTCGAGTGAATTAAAAAAATGAGTGATCAAAATAAGAGTGTAGAAAAGTGAGAATTGAGAGATCAAAGCATTGCATATCAAAGTCCCAAAACCATTCATTTCTTGAAAAGTCAAAAAATCCAAAAAAATGAGAAAAATCAAGTGAGGAAAATATAAAAAAAAGTGAAAAAAAAAAAGATAAAAAAAGAGTGAAAGAGAGAAGATTGTTGAATGTTCGTACTCTTGGGTGCAGATTAGTCTAAGCTCGAAGCCTCAAGGGTGACATTCTAAGAGAGAAAGAAAGGTAAAAAGCACACACACGCACAAACTGAGAAAACCAAAGAGTCTAGTAGTCTCTAGGATCATCTTCTATCTAGGGACCCTTGCTCTTTCCCATTTTATCCTTTACCCTGGGTTTACTTTGCTTACCATCTATGATCTAAGTCTAGAGAACGCCTATAAAACTTGATACTTGTCTAAGTTGAAAGCTTGCTAGCTTGTCTTATCTAGATAAGGATTAGTGTTTAGCCTTTAGTGAAGCCCAAAGTTCAGAAACACTCCATATTCATTTTCACTCCCCACTTGAGTTTCCCTAAATCCTATCTCACAGCCTTGAATAGGTTTCCTATATTAGGCCAACTCGCAATCCCCTAAATTGAAAATCGTATTTAAGAGCAGCCACATTGTTTGTTTCACATTGCATTCATATCAAAATCAGAAAAAGAGTTCCAAAGCAATAAAATCAATGTCATAACTCATGGCATTCCATAGAAGTAAAAATTTCATTTTCAGCATTCTTGTCTTTTTACATCAGCGTATCATCACCTACATTCATATATATATTCCTAAAAAGACAAAAACAAATTGCATCATCCATATGTGATCATCTTAGGTGTGCATTCTTGTAAGAAAAATAAAAGCTCCATCCAACCATATGCACGAGAGAGAAAGTGAAGTACAAGATGTCAACTCAAGCTATGTATAGATCTCATCCAATGAGGTCTCATTTGTAAAATAATGTCTGAGCTCAAGTCACACCTCTAACAAGTCAAAATAACAATATTGTGTAGTCAAGTACACGAGTCTCCCCATACAAGGGGGCAAGGGTAGAAATATCTAAAATATAGGTCTTCCAAAGACCTCAAGGAGTTTCAAATCAAACCTTCACAAGATCTCCACAAAAACCATAAATATTAGAAAAATTTAAAAAAAAACCTAAAAATTGTAAAACATCAAAAAAATCCCTAAAAATAAAAAATGTTCTTCGAAAATATGCAATAAAAAGGAGAATCTACTCTCCTCTCTAGTTTAGAATGTCTTCTATGCATTTTAGATTAGTTCTTTTCTTTTATGCATTTTGTTTCGTGCATCATTTTGTGTGCTCTCATGCCTACAAGCCCAAACCGACAAAAGCAAGCGACTAGTTGAACTCAAACGATCCATGATAAGTTTGTTATTTCATTTTTCATTATTCATTTTTAATATATTTAGATGTCGGACTGATACTAGTTATTATAGGTACAAATTGCAGAAAATTAACAAAAGGTAAGACCTAGTTCGAGAACGATACCTACCTTTCATGTACACTACCGTCCCTGAGGGGGAAAATATGTAAGCACAAAAATCACGCACTGCCTCCATGAGGACCCCTATGATAATTCAAATCCTTGTCACGTACATGTAAACATGAAAATAAATCCTTTGGGCAGTAGGCCTCTTGATGACATGTCCTTTCTTCTTGTCTTGTGTCATTTTTACTTTGTCGATTTCTTTTCTTCCCCGTTTGCAATGCTTTTCGACACTTGTCGACTTGCATTTTCTGGATTTCGACCTTGATCCTAAGCCTTGTGAGTGTCTTGTAGGTGAGTTTTCACCTCTCCCATTTATATTTCATCTAGTGCACCTCAAAAGCCTTCTAGAGGTCCCCTGATCCATCTCCTGCTTTCCATTTTTGATTTCAACCATCCAATCCAAATCTCCTCCTATTATTTCCAGATCCCCACTAGGGATCCTGAGGACGCAAGTGGAGATTTGGATTCTTTCACATGATTGACCTAGTTTCAAATGCAAAATCCATCATTTTCTTCCCCCTTGCCTTCTGCCATCCTAGTTTCTGCATTCTGCACTCCTGATCCAGGGTCGCCCCCCGGGCGACCTAAGATCTCTCTGGGCGACCTTGTCTGACGAAGGTGGCGACCCTGCCGTATTTTGACCTGCAGAAAAACTAAAGTTTCTCTCATGTTTTAGCACTATTTTTGCTCGTTTTTCCTTCTGTTTGCAAGATTTTTGATCCTTGATATAGAGTTAACTATTTCATACACCTACACATGCATAATTAGTTCTATTTGATCTCAAATTTACTCTCTAATCAATCTCATGCATTCCCTCACCTCCATCTCTTCTTCAATGATAAGCTATCATTGCTTCATTACTCCCTAATCAGTCAAGTTCACTAGGTAATCAACCTTGTTAACTCCCTAATCTATTCTTGTTAACTCATGAATCAAATGAGTTAACTCTTCAATCCATTCCTTCTTCAAACCTATAAATACCCCCCTCCCTTAAGCACAAAGGGAAGCAAATTCATTGTGCACCAACTCTTGCCAAGTTTGCTCTCCAATCTAGCATTCATATGCTCATACAGGACGTAAGTGCCTTTTACTTTGATTGTTTGGACAAGCAACACTACGCTGCTTCTTTTTTTTATGCCATTGTGCTCAATCCAAGCTCGCATCAAGCTCACACAAGCTCCACAAAAGTGTCTTTTCACTTCTTTGAGTCTTTTTGTTATCGAAAGAATCACCTACTGTCACAAAAGGATTCGAGGTTGCCTACACAAGGATACTGAGGGTAGTGGAGTCTTCAAATCTTCATCTCTTTCAGGTTCTTTTCATTGCTTTCATAATAATTAGATCATCACTCTTTGCTCTTGGGAATAATAACATTGTGCTTTTTCCTTGATAGGTTAGATCTTGCATGCTACATTAATCATTTTTACATTCATAGATCTACTTTGTTACATTCATAGATCTACTTTGTCAAAAAAAGCATCTTTCCTTTCCATTTAATTAAATTGCATTGAAAATACCAAAAACACACAAAAACATAGATTCAACTTTTCATATAGGATTGCATGCACATTTATTGCATAGATTAGAAGCATTTTCCTTTCTAAAAATACCAAAAAGACACTTTGCATATTATCATTTAGCTTGCATTCATATAGATCTAATAGAATAGATGACATTGCAAAACCCTCGATTTCATCACAAGGTATTCACAAATAAACCCTAGGTCAACAAAACCCTAGGTCGAAACTCTAGATCTGGTTAGAGTTAGCAATTACACAACTTTCTCTATCCTGATTCACGAATGTGTTTAGGAGTAAGAGGAGAGTGGGTAAAGGCTATCCGAGACGAGATCGAGGAGATTCATCTGCAAATTCAACAACAGACACACATTACACCACAAGGAGACCCATTTGTTCTATTGTTGATTGAAGAAATTAAGTAATTACAACTACACAGAGCATTTCTCAGAGACATAGAAACAGCAGAAACCATTAATGAAAACAACCATTTACCCACATAAAGGTGGAATTCAAGGAACCCAAATAGAAGGAGAGAAACTAGTGGCCCTTCAAGTCATATGGTTATCTCAACTACCACAATAATTAAGTGAAACATGCAACAAAACACACAACAACAAAGGCCACAGAACTTGTCGACCCCCCTTTGCGAAGTCCAACTCTCCAACAAGCCAAACCCCACTGTGTCTCGCCTCCTCTCGACTGGCTACTTCCACAGGAGCGAGAGTGACGTGGTGGATCACCCCGTGGCAAGGAGGGAAAGGGTCCATGTGCGTGTTGAAATCTGACCCGACAACCCCAAGCAACCGGAGTCACGATTTTGAGTGTACAGGAACCCACAAAATATATTACATGGGGTCAAGGCTTGCTTGAATACCTTGCAAGCAAAAGTGGCCAACTCTTCTCTTCCAATATCAATTTGCAGGTGGCTTACCATCCATGCAGACCTTTGCTATTTGAAACAGGGTTTGAATGGTGAAAAAATACTCACATCTAGTGGTTGCAATTTGTGGCTTGTATGTGCTGGGAGGGTGATGAGGTCAATCCCTAAATGTGGCGCTTCCTCTATGGTCTTGAAGGCAACATGGCTTCCATGACCATCAAATATTAGAAGAGCTATGTTGGTTGGTGAAACCCTCCGGGGATAGATGCAACAAAATGCTGCAACCAATTCAAAAATAGTTCTTTCGTCATCCACGCATGTTCTTGAGTTGCCATGCATGCACCTGGCTCAATGTTTTCTATGTAGTTTTTGTTATGCCTTTTGGATTTAAATAGATAAAAACCAAGTATACTATAGTCGGATGCACTAACACATGCCAAAATAGTAATCCACTCCCTACTTTTTGAGATGAGGTGGGGCACACAGCAAGATCCCAATTTTTCTATTACCCGCATTCCGCAATTCCTGCCAGCTTGTACCCCTGTTTCGTCACAGTTCCATATTCTATTGGACCCATACTCATGTATCTTGTAAAGATTTTCCAAATTGTCATAGAATGAAGCCACTATGCTTGGCCTTAGCATAATGGCTCTATCGATGTCCACACCCTTTGCAGTGCGAATAGTTAGATCTGGATGCCTTTTCCTAAAACCCTCCTACCATGACCTCCCTGGCATCCCATCTGTGAAAGGATTTGGCCTAGACTGAATGACCTGTGCCACAATAGATTTCAGTATGCAATTTGAAGCCCATGGCCTATGTCAGCCATGTCCTTGCACCACTGAACTATTTCTGCCTTCTCCTCATCAGTCAAGATGGTGTGTGGCCACCTATGTTTGGTGTTCATGATACCTAGCAACCAGGCCCTCAAACTACTAGGAGGCACTCCTCACTTCTTTTTAGCTGCTCTAACGGACATATTCTTACCCTTGACATCAACCATAGCACTCTGGATGTCATTGTTTGTCCGTATACTTCTGTTGAACCTTGAAGAACCAGTTTGAAGGCAATCTGTATTCATTTTCAAATCCTCCATATGTGCGGAGGGAAATATACATTCCATAGCAATCCATTCTGGTTCTATGGTATGTGTATCTTCGTCCCCAAATAGTACAACAGGAAACTTGACCCATGTGGGTACTTTGATTGTCCTCCTTCCACAAGTTCTCCCCTTTTTACCTCTAGCCATAAGTATCTATACACCTGCAAGAAATGCAAACATAATCAGTGTCAGAAGTGATTTATAGAAATGATGACATCCTTAGTGCAATGACTGAAAATAGATTGAGGCATTGATATTTCATAATGGCATTAATAGGTGAATGTAGTGGCACAGACAGCAAACGGTGTTCCATTTTATAATGTTCCATTATGTTGTGCATTATCAACGTTTGAGGGTTTCATCATTCTGTGGTTCCAATATATATTCAGTACAATAACAAACATGATTTAATCAATTCAATGAAAGCTAACCATGTAGCAAACAACTGGAAAAGATGTAGCAAAGTTTAGCAAATAAATAGGCCTAAAATTCCCTACAGACATGTATATAATTCTAAAATACTGAGATGTTAAGTACCAGCCTGAAATGTTTCCATTGTCTACGCTGCATATGTCTATAGATCTTCATATGTCTATAGATATACATATATGTATATAGATATACAGATATGTAAACAGATATACATATATGTATATAGATATACAGATATGTAAACAGATATACATATATTTATACAGATATACATATGTATATGATATATGTATGTAGATAGATATACATATGTAGATAGATATACAAATGTATATAGATAGACATGTATATATGTACAATATATTTACAGTCTAATCCATTTGTATGTAGAAGTTTTCTTATATAAAATGAAACCCTCAATATATGAAATTAAAATATAGGAAAACAATTGTAAATATTTAATGTAACAATAATTAAAAAATAGTATTCGGTCAGAACTGGGAAGAATCCAACTGTAAAATTATTATGGAGACAAAGTTGTAGGATTCAAAACATTTGAAACCCTGATATAATGAAACCCTTAACTGTTGACAATGATATGATGAAACCCTTAACGGTTTACAATGAACCTTCAAAAATATATACCCTTAAAATCTATTGAATGAAGCTACCCATTATATGCTAAGTGCCAACCTGAAATGTTATATAGACGTTAATATATGTTGAAATGTTAAGTGCCAACCTCAAATGGTTGTCTTAGACAGAATAGGTAAGAATGCCACTGCAAAATATATACCCTTAAAAATATACGAACCCATCTGTATGTATAAAATAAAACCCTCATTATATAACAGTATATTATTCTGTACAGCAAAATAATCACAGCACAAGGGTTGTCTCAGACAAAACACAGCATATTATGGTGTAGGGATGATCGCACCATCGAGAACATTCTATAAAACGATTAGGTTTTTGGTGTAGTTGAATATATTCTGAAATAGTTTGAGTATATATATATATATATTCAGTGTGTAGTTGAATATGTATTCGAACGTGAATAACAAAATTATATACCAGTACTCAACTCACGGGTTGTATGGGAGAGACACGAAGGTAAACGACTTTATAATGATTGTATAAACACCGTATGAAGCCAATAGAATGGAATGAAAGCAGTGCTAAAATCACAAGGAGAAATGATATCTGTTTCCAATAGAAATTTTGTAAATCATGTCTGTTAATATAGGACATACGTACTGCAAAAAGATATATGTTTGTATGTAACAACATTTGCATAAAATCAAAGCCTTTATATATAGTTTTTTAACATATTACAGCACTGCTTGTCAAATAATATAAAAATGCAATGTTGAATATTGACCACCCTAGACCTTTATACATAGTTTTTTTATCATATTACAGCACTGCTTGTCAAATAATACAAAAAATGCAATGTTGAAGATTGACCGCCCTAGACTTTCACTATGGCTTCCAGTGGATCAATACCCGAAGGCCTTGAGCCACTTCACTTGCTCTTTCAATGTGTGCAGGAGAGAGCAAGTCACCATAATTACTCAGATAAAATTGAAATGTTTCCAGATTGTTTTTGAGTATTCCTTCCTGGAATAGTTGCAGAGTTGTTGTCACATTGTTTTTTTTTTACAGCATGAACTTCAAACACACCTCCAACCATACCTTCTTCTGGAAACTCATCGAAATAGGAGATTGCATTGGTCATAGTGTCTTTGTGTTCCTCCTTCACGAACTTGTTGGCCAGGTTATTTTCGTGACTTTTGTTGCCTAGGATTTGAACAGTTGTGGAGAAGAATTTTTAATAGATCACGTAGTCGCATATATGGTCTTCCTGGAAGTGTTGCATTTCTACAACTTGCTGGATTGCAGTGACCAATTGGTCTGAACCAGCATTGAACAACTGCTTGATTTGGGTCTTGTGAGCTTCTTGCAGGAACCACATCCATTAGCCACCTCCATTGCTTTGTGTGTTTGGAGAGTTCATCATGTCCAAGGGATTTTATAGGAGGGATAGGTAGTTGGTTTACGGGCTCCAATTTAATTAGCATGAGACTATCAAAAAAATTGTGAAGACAGTGTTTATAGGACGATCTTCTTGGGTGAGAATATCTGAAAAATCTAGTGTAATCAGATTTTGTGTACTTAGAATACCTGAATATCTGGAATTTCTTAAGACACATTTTCCAGTGCAAGCAGACTTAGTAAGGAAGGACCGTCAATTTTTCAAGAAACCTAATATCAAAGAAGACAGTGAAATGTCAAGTCCATATTTTGGAGGGTGTGAGAATATATATTCTAGAAATCAAATCTTTATAGTGGACAATGTGGTCTTTGAGAATCTTAGTACACTAAACCTAATTAGGTGGACATCTACACTAAAGTTTAAACCTATGTAGACATCTACACTAAGGCTTTCAGTCACAATAAGTGAGAATATATATATATATAATGCAATATATACACCTACACTAATCATAATATATATTTTTGGATTCACAAAATTAACCAACATATATACATTTTTGGATTCACTAAAAAATAAACCTATACTCAAACTGTTTTAGAATATATACTCAAACTGTTTATGAATATATACTCAAACTATTTCCTAATGCTGCTGAAATTGTTTCTAATGCTGCTGAAAATGTTTCTCCATATATTTAATGCAGTATCTATATACACCTACACTAAAAAATAGACCTATATATTTTTGGTTTCACTAAATTAACCAACAGTAATATTAATATATTTCTGAATGGGGTTTAAAATATATAGAGGGGTTGACGCTATATATATATACTCAAACCCTTAATATATTTTTAAACACATAGAGAAATGTAAACTCTACATTAATATTACTTTTGATTAAAATGCTGACAATTCTAATATATAGGTTTAATTTTACCGAAGATGTGTATAGTGTAGTGAGTATATATTGAAGGATCATAAAATATAAATATATATCTACAAACCCTTGGTTTATATATAAAATATATATATCGCATTTGAACATATTTAACATTAATATTAACAGATACATTTATTTCATATTGACAGTTACAAGTTATAGATTTAACATTAATATTAACAAATACATTTACTTCATATTAACATATTTAATGATGGCATATGAAGAGTTATTACATTTGCTTCATATGAACATATTTAACATTAATATAGATGACACATGCGTGCAGAGGGAGTAAAAGACAAAGAAAATAAACATAACACAAACATATGCATGAGCATTAATATAGATTTAACATGAACAGAAACATATGCTTAAAGAGGAAGTAAAAGATAGAGAAAATAAACATGAACAGAAACATATGCATGAACATTAATATAGATTTAATATGAACAGAAACATATGCATAAAGAGGAAGTAAAAGACACAAAAAATAAAAGAAACATAGCATAAAGAGGAAGGAATATAAGAAGGTGATGTACCAATCTGAACCTAAATGCAGAAGTCTGCAAGTCTGCAAAATTCCTCTTGGCAGTAGACAGGGTTTGCAGCGCTCCTTCAGGAAATTTATGTTCTACGCTGCATAATGTTCATCTTATAATGAATTCAAATTTGAAAAATGAGTGCATTGAATTTGGTTGTTGAGTTTGTATTTGAATTAATGCGTAGAAGCTATTGTATTCGATGATATGATACACAGAATTGAATTTGGTTGTTGAGTTTGAATTTAATTAAATGCGTAGAAGCTATTGTATTTGATGATGTGATTTATAAATCTCACAGTTTTTCGTATGATTCTGTAATTAAACAGGTTTAATTTTGTTTTTTTATTTAATTTATGTCTAGTTGGGGAGCCTGACACCATTTTGTATTTGTGTAGGTGCTTAATGTAAATGGATAGTTACGTATTCTAAATGGAGTTGGTGCAAGTGGATGTGATAGCAAGTATGGGAGAATGTGTGATTGACAGCTATTTGGGATTGGAGTGTTGTGTGTTTAAAGTAGCTTAGGTACCAATAGCTGTGCACAAAAGTATGTCAATGTAACCAGCTTGACTTTATTTAATGTCCAAGTGGGTGGTTTTTTTAAACAATACCCATTGTGCAGTAATCAATAAAGTGTATATTTAAATTGGAACTTCTCCAATTTGCATCATGTTGCCTTGTAAATGCAAGTGGAAGAGTATGTGTGTTGGTTTTTTCAAATGGTGAACTACACATGGAGTTGTGAACATGTATTGGTGCATTTGTGTAAATTTACTAGGTCAATAAACATACCTGTATTGGTTCATTTTAAAAAAATTATTGGGGGGTCAAGTGCACAAAAACATAACGGTTATTAGGGCATGGGCGGCAACTGGCCCCTTTCCCCTATATCATAAGCAACGATCAAAATTTGAATGAAGCGCCGCATAAAAAAACGAAAAGGCAAGGATCGCTGACTTAAGACAAAATTATCATTGGAAATAGCCATTACTATGGCAACTATTGTATAACAAAAAGGTATGATCTACAGGTGTATGGGTGTACCTCTTGATTGAATCGCCTCCCTTGAGAAGAGGCATTTAGGATAGTATTTAAAGAAGATATTTCTGAGTTTAGAGGAGATATGGAGGGAATAAGGAGAAGATATTTTCTGAGTGAAGAGTAATTATATATTCTGAATTAAACATATATTTGTGATATATTTAAGAAGGAGAATAACATATTTTCTGATTTTTAGAATATATATATATATATACTAAAGTGAAATACCTATGTCTGATATATCTGACAGTAAGAGGGAAACATATATACAGATCTACAATCAAGCAGGCAACACTGAGCATCTAAAGAAATACAGAGCAGATCCAAGAAATATAGACAGTCGAGTGTATATATATATATACAATCATAGAGGTGATATCAGAACTATAAGTTAATTTACCCTACGGAATAATTGTATCCATACTTAATGAATATAAAGATGAATCAATATATTCACCTGCATCTCCCATTATACTAGTAACTGATATTATTGATGTTATAGATAATGATTTGAATTTGGCAATAATTGGTCAATGAAAGGATGAGGTAGGATTGCAAGGAGGGGGAACGGCGAATGATCCCTCACTAGGTACGCCACCTCATGCTGATGGTTAAGGACCACATGAGGCCAACAAAGGATAAGGTCATGCTGTCGGACTTAGGGTTGAGATTCTAGGACACCCTATTGCAGCCTCCCAGACTATCCCCACTTGAATCAATTATTGAAATAACTAGGGGAATCCTCAATAATAAGAGGAAGGGTTGGTGTGATAGAGGGGAACGGCATAAAGCCATCACTTAGTACGCCACCTCATGATGATGGTTAAGGACCACATGAGGTCAACGGGGGATAAGGTCCTGTTGTTGGGCCTAGGGTAGAGGAAACTTGGGACACCTCATCACGACTTCTCCTCTCTTTATGGTTGAACCCATCCTTGAGACTTGTCACATTGTTATATATGATCTCTCTTAGACTTAGAATTAAATGTATCACATATCTCTTACATGATTTGAATAGATAATTTATTATACATGTTTTGATCATATGAAGTGTATTTCCAATGTTATCTAACATGATTGCATGGCCTAAACCAGGATTCATTTTGCTTACAGCATTTAATTGGTAAGTTGTAACCCTAACTTGTGATTCTAGGGCAAGATTTAGGGTAATCCCAAAAGGGGACATTACAAATGCTTAAGCAACAGACATGTGAAAAATGTAAAACCACTGGCAGAGTGTGCATGCCAAACAGGCTAACATGAATGTTATAGATTATTGGCGATAAACCACAATATGAAACACATACATGAAGCAACCAGTGGTACTACCAATTCGAGGTTACAAACACAAAGATATTGCATTATGAAATGAAAGTACAATGATAGTAAGTGCTGCAATATATTCTTCACAAATCTGATTGCAAATAGATTAACACCGCTATAGTATATCATAGAAAGATAAAATTGAAATACAACACTGTTGAAGCATAAAATCATGTAGAAATAGCACTAGTGACCATTCTAAACCAAACATACTCATAGCCAATGAAGCACAACTATAGAAGATGAAGGTAGAAGCCACAATCACGCTATAGAAGCACTAATATCACTGAATATGTAGGTTTGATATAATTTTGCAGCGCTGCTAAAACAACAAATCAGCATATAACTTCATCAAATATCACAAAGAAGCCATACCCACTAAAGCTTTGTGATGTAGATGAAGAATGAGGCGTCAAAATACTTTGTAACACACTAAAACTGTCGACACTGAAAATATTGATCTAATATAAATTTTGCAATACTGTAAACTCTAGATCAGCAAATAACTACATCAAAACTCTTCAAATAAATCTTAGTTCATCATCAAACCCCATGAAATGATCATGCTAGGTCAGGGCACCTCAAAACTCCTTAAAATATTCCCTAGAAATGAGGCGTTTCAACCTCTAGAACTCACACCCAGCTCCAAAGGTGTATGGCCTGTTCAGGAGGTACGGCCAACAAAGAAACAATAATCAGCCCTTCAAAACTCTCAAAACAGCTATGAAAATTTCACCTTAAACCCATACGCTTGGAATATATAAGGGTTTCAATCATTTGAAGTGATTTTGGATCTTTAGCAAGCTTCTAATGGCGCCAAGGATGAGGTGCAACCTCCTTGAAAATCACAACAACTTGCAAAAAAAATCAACACAACCCAAAACTAAAATCATATTCAAAGATTATCAAACTCACACCAAATAAACTATTCATTCAAATCAGAAAACATGAAAGTATTCATCATATGAACATCAAATGTAATACAACTCTTCAACACAAGTGTGATTTTTGTATGAAATCACTGCAACCAACTAGGATAGTTCTTTCACCACTGAAACTAGCGATCTCAAGAAGAATGCAATACAACTCTTCAACACAAGCATAATTCCTGTATGAAATCACTGCAACCAGTTGGGGTAGATCTTTCACCATCGAAAGTAAAAATCTCAAGAGGGTTTTCGTCTTCAAAGGATTTGAAAAGAACACAAGTTCTCTCCAAATTGGAGAAGCAAAATCAAATTCATCAACACCCCCACAATGAGCCCTTAGTCTCCTTTTATAACTTTTTTGAAGCAATAAAATATTACCTTTCTCTTTTTACTCTAAAAACTCATTTTATAAAAATAAATAATTAACTTTACAAAGCACTTCCACTTTTTTAAGGAATACTAATATTTTCCCATGAGTAAAGTCCATTTTCCAAGGCATCCACCTAAAATAACTTTTTAATACCTTTAAAATGAGCTATCACACTTAGTTGTCCCTTTTAATATTTCCAACATTAGACAACATAAGTGAATAATTAATTAAATAACTCAATAATATACTAAAGTTACGGAAAACATCCAAATGATATAATTTTGCAATTTTGATCATACCAATATGATATTAAAAACTTAGGACAGTGATCGATGACAACTAAGAGACTTATTGCTTCACGAGACTGATCAAAGCTTCTCCAAGAATATTGGAGCTCTCCCCAACTAACCAATTAACCTTCAAAAGACATGGAAACTGGCTACTTGCACAAAAATGGACTATGCCCCAAAAAGGGACGTTACACTGGAGAACTTCCTCCTCAAGCAGTCCACTCATTTCATGGATTGAATTGACCTTGGCAAGATTTGAGTATATGCTTCTCTCGGGAAGTAATGATAACTGTACTACCAAGGCCAAACCAATCCCCATGCACTGCATGCAGCTGCCATATATAATTCACATAGTCCAAAATGACAAGAGCCCGAACTCCTCGCAATCGATCTCTCATCTAAAATTCCCTCATCAACACTTGAAACTTCTACGTGGTAATTTACCAAACCCCTTAAAAATTTTCGCTGCAAGTACACAAGAGTAGTTTCGTTCGGTGCAGTAGCTCCGATGTTGAAGAGAAAGCAAGAAGCCCAAATTTGCCGTGAATTTCAATTGTAAATGGCCTTGGCCAAGGTGGTTTTCCCAACACTGCCTAAACCACTAATTCCCACTTTCACGGTTATGTCCGTCAAACTCAGATTTAAATTGTCGAGTAGCTGAAGTTTACCCCTTTCAAGTCCAACGGGATACATAGCAATATCCATCACATTCTTCTTCAAGGTTTTCAACAAGTCTTTCACAACTCTTTTTACTAGTTTTGCTTCGTACCTGCAAAATCAGCTTGCGTAAGACACACAGTTACACCTCACGATGCAAATTTAAAGTTGTTGATAATTTGGCAAAACTGTTATTTTGATCCTAGAAAGAAAGCTATAAAGTATATAAAATTCCACAACTACAGCCGGTTTATGATAGTCAAAAGAGCCACAAGTCTCCAAAGAATTTATAAAATATGAAAAATTTTGAGATGATTACAACATAACATTGACAATTCACAACCATCAATTTCCCCAATAAATCATTAAATGTTTCAAAGATAATCAGAGAATATTATTAGGAGAATAGCTTAGATTAAGGAAAGACAGTAAAGCTATCTACAGGTTTGATATTATTTTTCTGACACTTGAAGTTGTTGAACCAATAGTAAAGCTGATGTAACTGGTAAGGAGGAAGTAATGAAAATACCCATCCTTATGCTAGTGGGTGTCGCTAATTACTAAGTAAATGCTGGTGATCATTAACTCTTAAAGAATGTTGGTTGCTCTTATAAATTACAACCAATACAATAAATCTCCCTGCTACCTTAATCAATAGAGAAAGCAACAGAAAGAAAAAAGGGATTATTGGGATTCGCTATCTTGATTTCTATTATCTGAATGTGCACGAGGATAGACAGTGTTTAGAAGCACCTTCAGGGAATCTGTAGGATTGAAAGGATCAAGCTCTCCTTGGTTAGAAATTTGTGGGGGATCTTCCTGCTCACACCTTTCCTCCTTGTTTCTACCATTTTCTCCCTTTGATAATTTTCAATGGACTTGCGGGAAAGAAAGCGAACGATGATCAAGAATGGCAAATACTGTTCCATATTTTTTTCTTAGCAAAGGGAGTAAATGATAGAAACAACGGGAAAGTTGTTAGGAGGAAGATTCTGTTCAAATGTAGAGGACACGACACAAATTTCTTGAAGTGGTCATTTCCAAACTAATTTGTGACTGACCAGTATCATTCTAAGAAAACCCCACAGAACTATCTTTCTAAGTGGTTTCTACCTTAAGATGAGGTGTAGACAAATGTTTGTTTACCCTTTTTCTGTAACTTCTTATTTTATAAATTTACATGAGAATATATAACTAGCACTTGCACCTTTAGAAGGTGCAATAGGTTCGCTGATATATATATATATATATATATATATATTAAAAGGATTTCAATGCAGAAAAATTATAAACCTTGTTTTAAAATGCTAGTGAGGGCATTGGTAATAAACCCATAAAGTTTGGAGAGACACCAAATCTTGAAAACAACACACAACAGTGGCATCAATGCACTATAGTTTGACAGATTAACCATCGGTGGTGGGTGGGTGCAGCCCATCATTCAGGTTTGGTGACATGCTACAATCGCACAAGCCCAAGGGCTTATTAATTTAGCTTAATCAATCAAAAACATCTATTATTGGAAATATCAATTTTGTTGTCAATACTTTATGCAATTGTCCCAACAAAAAAAACATCGACATTCAACATATATAATAATATTCACAAGTATGTGATATAAGGAAACTTAAGCATAGATTCCTAACAATTTAAATAGAACACAATAAGACTTGTAAAAAACAATCCCTATGGACAAACAGGATGGAAATTAGCCATAATATACATCACCCAGGTTTAACCGCAAGAAATAAAAACTCAGTTTTAGGATTGGAATTTTAAATTTTAAACCATGGGCTTTTACCTTATCATTGACGTGGCACAATTCCCTTAGTGCTTATCTCAACAAAAGCAGAAATCCAAATTAGGGCTACATGCAAGTCAAATTCATCAAAATGTGAGTGAAATGATAGGGTAAATGCTATGTGTGGATCTCAAAACCAGCTTCATTTGCAATGAATTTCCAAAACATTATCCAGGGGCCACAAAACTCTATCAGTCAATCATGTGGTGGACCCTCAGCTAGCGTACTCGCCAATCAAATTACCCCAAATGAAACTCAAATTCACACTAAATGGAATAATACCTACAGGCGGACTCATAACAAAATTAAACTAGAAATAATAAAAAGCCTTGAAGTTGTTGAGTCAGATTCCAAACAAAATTTAAACTGAGAACAATGATAGACACAAATGACATGAGTACTCAACCGCATTCATTTCCCATTGTTTGTAAAGGCATCCCAATATCAACAGTTAAACATCATAATTTCTGCATCAATTGCCGGTAAATTTCCTCAGCCCCTGCTCCCACGACAATCCGTAGTTAAAAAATTTTAATCAAAAATAGTGAAGTCTCAGCATAGCAGCAATGTTTTTTAATAAAAAAACACAGATAAACCTTGTTTTTGGTATCAGCTAAGGTTCTTGACAATGTCAGAAATCTTACAAGCTTTTATTCGTGACTAAGTGCAGCTTCATCAATTGAACAAGCATCCCACTAAATTAAATAAAGAGGCAAACACTAATATTCCCAGCAATTGACGTTGTCATAATATTTGAGCCTACTTTTTTTTCCTCAACTTTTGGCATATTCCTCTCCACATAAACCAGATGTAATACAAAATGGCAAAAATAGAGTGGAACCTAGCACAATAGAATAAAATTTGCCTCTGCCAAACAAAAGTCGCATGATTAGGCTTTGTACCTCAGTCTTGCATTAACTCAGAGTTAAAATGGCCTTCTGGCCTCTACCATGCCGAGCAAATCTTGCAATAATTGCACTCTATGATATCACATCTTGCTCAATCCTTTCTTCAAACACTTGGTATGCAATGTCTATATTCCCACATTTGGAGGACAAGGTAACAAGAGCATTTCCCACGAAGGCGTCACAATTATACTATGTTTTGATAGTATTTGCATGGATTTGTTTCCCCTGCTGCAATGCAGCAAGATTGGAACACGCACTAAGAAATCTCAATAGGGTGGCCCAGTTCAGCCTCACACCTATCCTTTTCATTTCAAAAAATAATTTAACCAACTACTCAGCATGACCATTCTGACAATATCCAGCAATCATCACAGTCCATGAGACCACATCCTTTTGAGGCATTCTATCAAATAAGCACTGTGCATCAAGCAACCTTCTCTGCTTGGTATAACTTGCCATCATTGTATTCCAAGAAATAACATCTCTATTAGGCATCATGTCAAAAGCCTTTCTTGCATCATCAACATCGAATTTTCCATACATGGTAACAAGGGCATTCTCAACACAAACAATGCAAATCAAATGTTGATAATATAGCCATGGATTTGTGCACCCTTCTCTGAAACTCCCGGGTTAGCACAAGCGTTGAAATCACAGGTGAAGGTTGATTTGTTTGGCTTGAAAGCCACTACATTTGAGAAAAGAGATCTAGAGACCTTGTGATCATTATAGTCCAACTGACATCACTTCATTCAGGCATTATGACAAATAGCTCAATTGCTTCCTCTATTTTCACATTGTCATAGCATCTTTCGATCATGGCATTTCATGAGACCACATTTCATCCATGCATTTTCTCAAAAAGGGCGACCCCAAAATACTTGTCTACGAGTACATTTTCTTTTGGCAAGTCTAAAATCAAAACTCAAAAGAAAAAATTGCATATAGCGAAAGTGGGTGCCAAATTTGGAAACCATAGCATGTAAAAGCAAAAATATATTGCTAATCTTGTGAACTCTGCTCCAACACTATAAAATAACTGCAGTTTCCAAAAAGGCACCTGGCACAGATTTGTAAGTGTAATAACCTGCCACAACCACATCGAAGCTCAAATAAATATGAAATTCACATAGGACAAGTTAGAAAATGCAGTGGTGGAAGATCGGAAGAGCGCACTATAAAATGATTGAGGGATAGAGAACAAGAAAAAAAGTAATACAGATATGTAGTGTCGTCTGGGCCCAAAAAATTCAATTAAAAGCATGAGAATAAGAGTTCCTGCTTCTATGTTTACATCCTACTTGAGATGATGAGAGAAAAACATTTTATCGTCCTACCAAGCCATAAGATTCAAAAAAATGTTATGTAAAAAAGCCATGACCAGTACTCAATACAGATTTGCAACAGTTTCAACTCAACAAACATACCACCATGAAGTTGTGTATGCAAAAATAGACAGAATAACAGAATCATGTTTTCTGATTGCAGACCACAATTAGTGCATGTGCATTCTACTTCATAGCTAAATATCCACAAAATTGCAACTTTACTATATGGTACTGCTTTTCTTCCAATTTATTTTTACTTTGGCAGGACTATACAGTCTATACCTTAAAAAGGTGTACTTGGGTACTAAAGTGCAACCTTGTTAAACTTGAATAGAACACAATATACCTAAGGTCCTAGACATAGCTATAATATAGCAGGAAAAATCCCAAGACACAAGAAGTTTAAACCATGGGGAGAATGGTGATGGCGGAGAACATGAATTCTCACACCAGCACAGATATAATGCATCGATGAAATTAGGAATGCTGCCACTGAACAAGTTGAAATAAATTTAACCATTGTTCTTGAAGTCAAATATTATGGATTTTATAGTACAGAAGTACCATAAGCAATACAAGAAATTCCATATGATTCCACTAGTCATACAATAATATTAGCTTAGCAGTGAATAACTTATAAAATGTTTACTTGGGTACCAAAGCAAAGTCATTTTCAGCTTAAACAGAGCACAGTAAAGTTGTTTTTAGATAAAAGTAAAAAGCCTGAGACTCAACAAGTTTACACTTCTTGAAAACATGGCTAATTTGGTGCAAAGGACATAAAAGCTATTAGTATTGCTGAAATAGGTGTGTTCTGATGTTATATGGGCTCCCAAACGTACGTTAAAAAAAGAGCAGAAAAATATGCACTTGGTTTTACATTGTCCTTTATGAACCAAGATACAAGACAACACTACTTCTGCCAGCACCCATTGGCAAACCAAAAAGCATAGGAAGTTAGATCCTAGAAAATTTATAACAGAATTCCGTACAAATGTAGATAAATCTGGTTTAGCACCATTTTGCAGATATCAGATGACTGAAAATTAATTATGCTAAATAGCATGGAAGAGATTAAATGGAACTTGGTCCACCTGAGTTAATGCACTCAGTTTTCATTGAATTGAAATACAGGTCAACCAAAAAGTCTTGGGTGAATTTTGATGACATGGATGCCTTTCAATGTGACAGCTCGGAAGATTTGAGTCCTGTTGATGGTTGTTTTTTGACAAGTCAACAATAGAGTGAAATACTGAGTATTTGACTCTCTCTTGAGCAAAGCCTCTCGGATGCTGAACTAAGTGATCAAACGAGATAACTCCAAGGTTCCTTCTAATAATGTTTTCATTTCAGTAAGAGACAGCTCAATGATTTAAGTATGATTATGCTGTTAAACACAAAGGGGACTTACGCAGACTCTTCTCCTTTCATTCGACTTATTCCTCCTTTGATGTGGATGACATATATACAAAGCTTCTATGATAAAGAAAATGAAAAAGGGGGTAAGGGTTTAGAAGGCTAATCTAAGGACAATGAGATAATGAAACATGTAAAGATAGACAAACTCCTCATGAAACCAGACTTCACTTCGCCATGAGAACCAACAACTACACGAAGCCGGTGCAATCTTCTAAGGAAACTCAAGGATTTTCATGTTGTAAATCTCCATCCAAACACCCACAGCTGGCGCAATTTGAACAAGCATTCACAACCGAACTAAAGAAAATGAAGGTTCAGTCTAACTTTGCAAAGTGAATTGCCTTCGACAATACACGAAAAGTATGAACCAGAAGAATTCATCAAATATCTTTACGCATATTCATTACATCAATGCACTTCTAATCTATTTCTAAGCTATTTGAAACATCTCTTAATTCCATCAAGATTCAGGAAACCATGTTACTCCACAAGATAATACTTAACACCAAACAAGTAGCTCCAATGTCTTTGCATTAATCTTGGAAAATATTTACAACAATCTCCAGCCCTCTCAGAGAATTTTGAGAGTCTCTTTTATTCTACTCTGAAAATCTACTCTCTACTACTACTAATGATCTACTCCTCTCTAGTCTATTCCTCTAATTCATATCTCTAATCTATATTTCTAATGAATTACAAATGAGGCAACAAGGCCTTTATATAGTGTCCAGAATACAATGAAGGGCTAAGATTAATTCAATAGCCAAGGGTCTAGATCGTGCCACCTCAGAGGTAGTTACAACAACTTGCTATTTTTAGCAAAAAAGAGAGAGGCAATGAAGGCACGTTTTCCAATGTGATAAGGTAAGGCGAAAGCATTTAAAATATTCCTCCACATAGGAATCCCTTTGACTTCTTTCATTAAATAATACATTGCATGCATTAAATAATGTGGCTAATCAAAATTAAATGATGTGTACTCGCCACATAAGTGCCAACTCAGCATACTTTGAAAATTGTATCAACTTGTAATGATGTATTCAATGTGATTGTTTAAACTTGTATATTTAGGAATACATCCTGTGGATCTTGCCTCATTCTTCTTGTTAACTGGATGTATGATAGTTGTCGCCTCACTTGACTAACTTTATGATCCTTTCTTCTTGTAGATAGATTGATGTGAATCTTCTTCGATGCATCTTCATGTAGGCTAGAGAGTAGATGATGACACTTGATTTCTTCATGAAGAGTAGGAGACTCTCTTGGACTTGGAAATTTGAAGAGTCTTGAAGTTTGATGGATGAATGCTTTTGGAAGTTTCGATGAAGTGTTCCAACTCGATGATGTAGAAGATTTGAGGTATAATCCTTTAGAGTAGTGTTCCCTCCGCAAGGTGAAAGTGATTCAAACACTTGCTCTTGATGATCATGATATAGTTGATGAAATGATTCCTTGAAGATGATCTTGAAGCTCGAAGGAACTTGACGTAGGATCTTTCATGATGTCATTGATGAAGAGGACTTGAGATATATCTTGCTGTGACGTCTTGGAGCAGCTACCTCTTGAAGTGATGTAGATTTCTTAGAATGATGCTTCCTTAGAAAGCCTTGATAACACTTTCCTTATGGTGGAGCAGCTACTTGATGTCTTCTCTTGAAGGTTGAAGAACTTGAAGTAGAATTGATACCTTAGGAAGCCTTGATGAAGATGATGTCCTTCGGGTGGATGTCTTCTAGACAATCTCAACTTGATGCCACTTGATGAAGAATTCCAACACAGGGATAATGAAGGATACCCTTGAAACAGCTACATGATGCCTTGCTCTTTCTCTTTCCTTGCTTGTCAAAGGTTCTTATCACTTGATCTTTAGATGATTCCTCCTTTTTGCTGTAACACAAGTAAAGGAACAGCATCAATCCCCTTGATAAACATGATAATATTTGATTTATAACATACAAGAATGCATTTCCAAGCCAAGCGTATTAGATAACAAGTTCTTGATCTTCATTGAAATTCTTAAAATTTGCATTCTAAACCACTATTTTTAATCCTCTAGAAGTCGCATTGGATGAAGGATTGAAATCCTCAAGCATTTCACTTTAGACACCCTCAAAATCCTTATGTATGGCGCTTTAGATGGGCAACTAGAGATCTTCAATGAAATTTTATTGTCTCCATGTAGGGCGCACTAGATACCGCTTCCGATTTCTTCTTGTTGAGCGCTTTGATAAAGGGTTTGGGAGATGGCGCATTACTTCACTAGGTTGAAGTCTTCAAACTTGAAGAATTTAGATGACCTTTGTCTTGAAGTAGATCATGCATGATATTTGGCGCATTGGATGAGCTTGGTGAAAGCCTCATGATGTTGGCGCATTGGTTGACCTTGGAGGATCCTCTAGATTCAAACCTTGATCACTACCTCATGTTGAGCATTAGATGAAGGGTGAAAATCCTCAAGATTTTCGCATTGGTTGGGACTTCAAGATCCTTTAAACTCAAACCTTGGAAGATACTTGAAAGCTTAGAGGTATTCCTATAGTTGGCGCACTAGATCAGACTTGCAAATCCTTTAAAACTCAAACCTTGGAAGCTTAACCTTGAATCTTACCTTCCTTCTAGTAGGGCGCATTGGATGAGGGTTGGAGAATCCTCTGACTCTCGCCTTAGACAAGGATCCTTCAAACATCACATTGAAACTATTTGGGTGCACTAGATAGACTTTTGGAATCTCTAGAGTTTCCCCTCATGAGGTCGCATTAGATAAGGCCTTGAAGATCCTCAAGTTTTCGCCTTGGAGCTAGGCGCATTAGATCAAGGATTGAGATCCTCTGGCACTCACCTTTAATGTGCAATTAACCTTAACTGAGTCCTTCTTCCTTAGGTCGCTTTGGATCAAGTTTTAAGTGCTTGTGTTGAATGTTTGGGAGACTTCCTTTTGCGAACAAAAACCCTTGTTGCTGCCCCTTGAGGAAAAATCTGCTCTTGAAGAACAAATCTGCTCTTGAAAATGATAAAAATGAAAAGGAAATGAGGTATTTATACATAATTTGCTTTTAAAACTTTTCCTTTTCTCTAGGCCGACCTCCTTTACTATTGTGCACGAACATTTAATTTAGATTTGATCTTTATTAAATAAATGCATTTTCACGTTTTCCGAAGGCAACAACTATTAAATGTTTGTAACTTCTCCTTGTTGGCGCATTAGATAAGGTCTTGATAATCTTCTTGTATGTTGGAATTTTCTTCTTCTCCTTCAAGCGCATGGGATGAGGAATTTGAATCCTCTTGCCTTGCATTTCGCATTAGATCAGCATATTGTTATCTTCTTGTATTTCGCACTAGATCAAGGATAGGGAATCTTCTTGTATTTCGCATTGGTTCAAAACATAGGATCCCTCTCAAACATTTCGCATTGGTTTAAAGGTCTAAAATCCTCTAAATTTCGCATTAGTTTGAACTCGTTTTCATTTGCTCAAGGAATGGCGCACTAGATGAAGGATCAAAATCGTCTTAATACTTGGCGCATTAGATTGAGTTTTCAAATCCTCTGGCTCGAGTGTCTTCTCCTTCGTGATTTTGCGCCCAGATTTGCGCCATCTAAGTACCCTGTCGCACTAGATCAGTGTTTTGAATCCTCTGAAATCGTCAGGCATTTTTCAGGATCGCGTGAGTAAAGGTATATTGAAAAATATATTTAAGTATAAGTTTAGAGATTGAATTTCTTATACTTTAAATATTTTTCAATATACCTTTCAGGATGTTTGAGATAGGTCCCGAATCCACCGGATTTAAGATGCAAAATATAGAATTTGGAGGATTCACCAGATTTCAGACTTAGCCATTTTTCAGGATTTTCAGGATTTCAGGCTCCAGGCTTAGTCTTTTCAGGGTCTCAAACATTCTGAAGGATTGACCTCAAAACTCAATGTCTAGATAGGATTTGATCACAATTCTTCATTATTGCAAGTTCATCTACCCTTAATCGTGAACCAAAGATCATAGGCAAGGAAATTGTTACCATATCGGCAGAGGAAAATGAGTCAAATCATCATTAAAATCTCGTTGAAAACTCATTGAAAACTCATTGAAAAGCTCAGAGCTCAAAAAAAAAGGGGGGTCCCTATTCCTAATGGGGCGATGTGTGATTTGGTCACAACAAGTCCATGCCAGGAGTTCCTCATTTGATAACATTTAATATCCCATGTTAATGCAAAGTATCTTTTCATAATTTTTTACTAGCCAAAAAGAAAATGAAAAAAGCTAAGAGCCAAAGTGTTGTTGAAGTAAAATTAACAACAGGAAATACAGAGAACCATAGCTCATTTTGAATCTCCAGGTTAAATTCCCTGCACCCACAAACCTTGATTTTCAATGGCTACCTAAGATTGTACACAGCTGATCATATTAGACAAAAAAAGGTAAAACCTCCAAACTATAATTAATTTGAATTTATCAAGGAAAAATAAAATGTAATGCATTGGGTTTCTTGATTTAAAGCCCACCAAGGGCAAAAAATGACATTTTTGAGAAAAACTTATATAAGGGAGGAATCAGGCAATAAAGAATAGAAATTTGGAATCAGTAAAACATAATTGAAATTTTAATTTATATAAAAGAAATATAATTTAAATAATCAAATCTTGAGAAAGACATTTGATTTGACACGTTTAAAGTAGGCTGCCCTGCGCAAAATTATCTCTTAAAAACTCAGAACATAGAAACACATAAAGTATTTAGAACAATAAATATTCTATACATTTTTATATACGAGTTTTGACAAGTTTTTCAAAGGTCCAAGTCAACTCTGAACATTGGCCCACCCAAGTTTTTGAGTCTCAAGTCACGTGAAAAACACATATGCATTGTACCACCTCCAAGGGGGTAAAAATGTTTTATAAATACAAATTGTTTCAAATTATGCAAAGCAAAAAAAATTCAAATACTTTGTTCACTGCTCTTGCAGGCATTGGCTTAAACCTTGGCACCAGCTGTCTATGCATCACTTAAATAACTGTCACCTCTATCTGCTTTCAAGTAGCGGATTGTTTGTGTGCAAGATCTTTAATGCAGCATATGCTCAGAATGTTATGGCCTGTGTATTTACAGGCACATAGGAAGATCCTTATCAGATGGGCTACACAATGTTCAATTCTCAGAGACCAGTATTGGGAACACTCGCTTTCAATTTTAGTTTTGCTGATTCAATCCAAGGGCATCCTTGTCCCATAGTCTAATATACATCTGAAACAATAACCACTGACGCAATTGAAGCCAGCTATGGTGATTTTGGATAATGTCTGGGCAAGAGAAAGCCTGCAAAATGCTTGAAGGAATTTAGTGTCATGGATTTCAGTGATTGTGAGATTAACACAAAATGGATTCGTTGACAAGCATCCAACTCAATCAACCCACACTTGACAATGCACTTCCAACCTGTGCAAAAATGGTGACTTTGAAATAGGATATAGACATTCATCAAGGCATAGGGTATAGTGGAATTTCATAAAGAGAAGCAACACAATATAATAATCCAGCTAAAATGGGGGATGAACCTAAGGTTAATAAACCCAACATTTCAAGCCTAGAGCACCATGTATCGAGAACATGGCAGAGAAAGGCAACAACTTATTGATAATAACTCAGATTGATAAAATTACAGAAGATGATTTGTTTGTCAATACAGTTATGGAGTATAAAAGTAACAGATGGAAGTTCATTTATCTTAGAAAATGCGGGAATTCATTCTCTGACATTATACAACATTTGGCTGAGATGGGATTACATTAAAAAAAACAAGTCAGTCTTCTATAATAGACGAATACATATATTATACACTTCAACAACTTATGCATTTGACTTTCTAGACTGAGATGTGTAGAGACGTGAATATCCAAAAAGCATATTGAGAGAGGACATTAATTTACAGGATGCAATCCATGATCAATATATATAATAAATTTAATCCAAGAAACACAATAATATTTATATTAAACTTAATCCTTATTATTATACACTGACATATAACATTCTGAATGACAAAATCATATGGAACACTTGATTCTAATGTCAAGATGGTGCCCTGATCAATTACAAACTTCTCAACTCTGAATCTAAAAAGCGGTCTTCTCTTGCATAGAGGTTTCTGATCCACACTGATAATCTTAAATAATTATTATGCTAAGTGAAATGTGCATATATTATACACTTCAACAACTTATGCATTTGACTTTCAAGACTGAGATGTGTAAAGACGTGAATATCCAAAAAGCATATTGAGAGAGGACATTAATTTACAGGATGCAATCCATGATCAATATATATAATAAATTTAATCCAAGAAACACAATAATATTTATATAAAACTTAATCCTTATTATTATACACTGACATATAACATTCTGAATGACAAAATCATATGGACACTTGATTCTAATGTCAAGATGGTGCCCTGATCAATTACAAACTTCTCAACTCTGAATCTAAAAAGCGGTCTTCTCTAGCATAGACGTTTCTGATCCACACTGATAATCTTAAATAATTATTATGCTAAGTGAAATGTGCACACATCTGCATACAACTCTGAATTGCGGATGGTGAACATGAACACAAAAATATAAATATTTCTAATGCATTTTCAAATAATAAACTAAGTGAGAGTTCTAACTGTTGCCAATTTGTAACAATTTAGCTAGCTTAGGCTGTCATCATAGCAATCAGAAGAGTGTACTATATTGAATTGCAGGAATATTTGAGCCATAGTCACCCACATTATCAAGTAGAGAGATTTCATGGTTCAACAAACACTTTGAGGCCATGTTTCATGAACAGAGTAAGTGACATCTTCTGCTCCACCGGATGCCCGGGAACCAGTGCAATGCAGTGGCATAGGAGAATTCCGGCAGCAATAGATTTCATCTGCGAATAGGCCAGGTCCTTCCCCAAGCAAATCCTAGGCCCCCCATTAAATGAGACGAACTTGTAACCGTCCTCAGGTAGTTCAAACTTGCCATTTTGTATCCACCTCTCTGGCTTGAACTCATAGCAGTCGGGTCCCCAGAGGGATTCTAGCCTGCCCACTGAATAAATTGAGTATGTTATCATGGAACCCCCAGGAACAGACGTGCCACCAGGCAGGGTATCATCCTTTAGAACATATTTGGAATCCTGTGGAACAAAGGGATAAAGCCTCTGGGTCACAGAAAGTGCAGCTTTAAGGTACACCAACTGATCTACCTCTTCAAACAGTAGGGGCTCATCAATCCACTTTAAGTTTAAAGAATCAACACCCCTGCTCTTGGTTAAAACCTCAGAGATATGCTGTATATATAACAATGTGGCCTACATACTCCAGAAATGGAATTGTGCAATGAAAAGAGAGGTGATTTGTGAATGGGGAAGCAGCCAAGACATGGGAGGGCTAGGATGCCTAATTTAATAAGGCATTTTAATTTTAATTTGACTAAATTTTATATATTAATTTCCATTAATTACAAGAAACATATTTTATTCAGCCATTAATGTGCTTCAACTTATTATAAAATCAAGTGCATAAATAGAATGCATGTTAAAAGTCAATTGATGGCCATGCAAGAAGTTGGAGTGATTAACTGTCTTTGGAGAAAAGCAAAGAAGGGACAAAGTATCATGGAATGCAATCACTATAGGGTGACAAGGCTAGAAATCTTTTTCAGAAAATGATATTAGAAAGTCTTTGGTCTAGCCAGTACATATTTGCTAGTTGTCTCAAGCATGTGCAGCACTAGAAGCACAAAAGTTGGGAATAGGGATCCATGGTGAGAGTAAAAAAGCCAAATTTGAGATTATTATCTTTGCAAGCATGACATGGCATATAATGTACTCCAAGTGTTTGAAAAAATTAAAATACTTGTCAACGTATGTTCAATAAATGGTAATGCAAGAGCACGATGATAACAGCAGCAGAGTACCATCTAAGAAGAACACTTGTATACAATTGATTTAGATGGGTTAAGGGTTCAAATAAGCTCTTTAACCAATGAAGACCTCCCTACAATATTATAATTCTTACCATACAAATTAAGTTTTAATTAACAAAGTGAAAGAGTCAATGCAAAAAGTACCAATACAACTGTAAAATAAAGCAAAAGAAAGAAATGCAATAGAGATGAAAAGAATCAATCCCTTACCTGATAACCAAAAAAATTCTACAATCAGAAGATGAAATTTCTTTCATTGGGAACCCACATAACTATGTAGTTGCCAAAAGACACATTGATCATGCTAAGACCTGATAAAAACAAAAGAAACAACAATAACCAATGTTATGGGGAGATCCTAGAGAAGAACTCTACACAAACAAGCGTATCAAAATTATCATTCAGACTTAACAAAAATAGCTAAGAAATTTAATAATATTGTTTAAATCACCTTGTCTCCACAAACCATCGAAATAAAAAATCCAAAGTGACTGACAACTTAACCTTTGTCAATGTATTTTCCGTTTGATGACAAGGAATAGAGTGAGTGATTGTCCTTGGAAAAATGCAAAGCAAAGAAGGAACTGAGCATTCTGGAAAACAATGATAACAAGATATGTACATAACATTTCACTTTGGATTTTGAGACTAAGGGTTAAAGAGTATGACCCACACTTATTAGGTTAAAGTCCCTTAGCTATATGAGACACACATATGGCTCCGTGAGCCTGTTAATCTTCTTATTGTAACCAAATCCACTTTATCTATTTTTCAAGAAACTATATTTTCCCCCTAGATCAACCAACTATTATGATTATCCTAAAAATATTTTCATATGGGGCAGAAAAAAGAAGACTAGGGAAAGCCAGAATTGATAGCACATCAAGATTAAAAAAAATGCTTGAGACACTAACAACTTAGTTGAAGCACAAGCAATTTTAGAAGGACTGGATTTAGCTAGAGAAGATAATAAAAGGAGGTTATAAGTATTGATGACTCAGGAGGCTGCATTAATCATAAATAAGGGCGAGTCTGTTCCCAAAAGCATACAATTACAAAGAGTTATTAACAAAATCAAAACATTTTGTTATCAATTTGAAACGTTAAAGTGTACCACAAGTAAACAATGTGAAATTTTAATATGTGACTAATTACGACATCACCTTGAGTTCAGACAAACTGATGATTTTTGTGGGCCATAATGGAAGCGTGGATTTATGTTTTTGAAGCTCATTTTATTTATATTATTCAGAGCATTGTTGCTCAAAGCCTCAAAGTGCGAGATTTAAAACAAGTGTCCTTATTCAGGGAGCTATAAGGCCATTAAGGCTCTCTAGAAATTTCAGTAGGCAAGCTGAGAAGCATAATGCTAATGTGGCAGCATGTAACTGAACTCTTACGTCCTTCTACAACAAAGACTCTATAGAAATCTTTCAATACTAAGGCTAGCCTGGGCAGACTGGAAAACCTAAGAGGAGCTTTAAATTCAAACTGAGAGATTATATTTATTATATGAATTCAGTAATTTAATGAATGAAAAAATCTGGAGAAGTGGCTAGTAAAAGGGAAAGCTAAGATGGGACTCACTAGAGAGCTCAAGAGATTCTGAGTAGAATATTGGACAGAATGGCATGTAAGATGAGTAGTATTTCTCACTGAATAGATAGGCTTGATGATAAGAAAGGTTTAGTTCTCTCTCTAGATATCAACACTTGAGGCAGATCCTGGAATTTATAGAAACACATACCCAAGGATGAAGAGCTTAAAGACAAGCTGTGAATGAGACAAAGAATAGCTTCACCCAGCACAAACAATTTCATCAGTAACTGATATGAAGCTCCATGTATCTTCTTTTTGGATTGGCATTCAATATATTTGAGTAATTTCAAGATAGATTTGAGTTTGTTGGAGTTGAATTTTAGCACAAGTTGTGTGAATGTTCACTGTACGAATCCTTTTTCTGTTAGTATTATAAAACATGGTTTGGTTTTTTCAATGTCTCAAGTTGGCCTAGGTATAGGTTGTCATCTATCACCAAATTGGGAGAGTAATGTCTGTCACCAAATGCCCTAAACTCACCTAAAAATAGATTTGAAATTTAACCTCAAAAGAGCAAAACTGTCCACAATTGTTCATAATTAAAAAATAAAAATAGCCTATCAAGAACAGATTTGAAATTTAACCTCATTAGAGCATAATTGTCTAGAATTGTTCATAATTAATAGGCCTTTGCATTCCTACCAAATTCAAAAATGATAAGATGGGGCCTTAGTGGCATAATTTTGTGAGCGCTTGATGCTTACATTATTGAAATTTCAAACAAAATTAGTGGTAATCGAGGCTTTTGCATACTATAGCTGGCTGAGCCTCGTCATCTCGACTAGTAATAAAGGCTACTCCTTGTAGAAGTACTGCAGAGAACTCATCTGCTATCAAATGCTCTGCATTTTATCAAAATATTGGTGTAAATTTCAATACATAAGTGGTTTAACCAAGTTTCTGAAAATGAGCTTTACACATTTAAATGATACGAAACTTTTTAAAAAATTTAAAAAATGTTACAGAAGGCTCTAATGGAGATGAATTCTATACTATTACAGCATGATTATTGTGCCCAAGGTTCATTAACTCAATCGTGGAAGATGTAGATACAATAGGTATCAGATTTGCATTTGGAACATTGAGTCCATTCTGCTGGGAATTATTGCTACTATTCAATGTGCTAGGAATTAGAAATTATCAATTTCTGAAAAAGCTAAAATGGAAAACAGACCAACATAAGCCACATTCATAGATAGAGAAAAAGATATTTCTTATTTGAGACATTAGAAGTAAGAAGATCTCAGACATGTTCATTGTATATCTCAATCATTTGAACAACAACATCAAAAGTGAATACATGCTTTCTTTGTTTTGAAATTTGGAACAAGTCATTCAAAGCTTCGTAGTTCACACCCCACTTCTCCGCTCTGATCACCTTAGGACCAACCTGCAGAACCTATTTTTCCATATGCAAAAGTGAGAACATTGATATGTGTGGAAGTGACTCGATTCATATGTATCAATTGCTAGTGCTCTTTTTTAAAATTGTTCTTTTGTTCAAACACTCTACTTTGATTTGTTTGAATTGTTTGTGTAGTAAGTACATTGTGATTTGAAGATTGATTCCTTAAATATGTTAATTATAGTCCTTTGAACTATTTAGTTATGCTTTTAAGTGTGCTACATTTTAATGAGGCAAGAAATACATCTGCATTGTTTTTAGAGATGAACAGTTAATGTTACGCTGAACTTTCAATATAATTTTTTTAATTTAGGAGACATATCTTGCAATACATGCTTGCTATTTTCTCATTAACTACCCAAACTGAAATCTTTTGTAGATGAAAATTTGAAAATAGAAGCAACAAATAGTCCAACAAGCTTTATAGGCACAAAAATAGAGAATGCTAATGGCTAAACCACCATTACGGTTAGGTAGGGAAAGAAGACATACAAACCCCTACAGAGCATTGTTTGACTTTGCATGAGTTGTTTTGGAAGCTTCAAGGCAACGATAGGCAGAATAATTCTGTTTACTTTTCAAGAATCTCCGTAAGAACTGAATAAAAGGCAGAAACTAAGAGGAAAGAACCTACAAAAGATAACAATAGATAATCATTTTTAATGCAACTCACACCCCTGTCAAGGCTGTATGCATTTATTAAAAGCCATTTATTCTGAGCTCATGGGTCAACTTCTTAGTGGCAGTCCTTCAGCACAGGCAACAACAAAAGTACAGAGAAAACAAAGCCTTGCATAACATGTATACTACATCCAATTCAAAACAAACACCAACTGTGAGTTCTTCAAAACATATCTAAATAGTCTATCATTTCAGCTTTCAAGTACAGAACGAACACAAAATAGAAGCAACAAAATAAATTAGACACGACCTCATGCAGATAGCACATGGTTTTGCACAAAACAATAAGCAGTAAGACAAACTAGGCAGGGCACCATGCAGAGAGCACATTTTGTTTTGCACAGAAAAATTAGGGATAATACCATTCACCAATCCTTCAAGTCTTGCCCGTTCAATATTAGCTTGAGCCTGCTGTTGTTCATACCCTTCAATAACATCAACTGGAAAGGCTCTTCGAGCAGAGAATAAAATAGATTGAGCAGGGATTAGCAGTATCATGGGAAAACTGGACTGAATTGGTTGGAGTTCGAATGGGGGTCTTTACTATGATTGTTGCAACTGCCTTGTTATGCATGAATGCAAAATGTGCAAATATGGGCAAGGCACGGGAAAACTTTAAAAAGAGGAATCGGGCAATAAAGATTAGAAATCTGGAACCAGTAAAACATAACTCAAATTCTAATTTATATAAAAGAAATATAATTAAAAATGTACGGAACATCTCTTTGAGGCATTTTGTCAAACAGTTTGCGCTTCCACATTTTGCATACATGTCTACCAGAGCATTTGCAACTACAACATCTGATAAAATTTTGATATCCTTCATGCTTTGATGGATGTCGATGCCTTGTTCCAAAGCTTCCATTTTAGCACAAGCTCGGTGTAACAATCAACAGTTACATTTTACACGAAGCCTTGAAAGATAACCCCCTTTCATTCCCTCAACTCAATTTCCTTCTCAGGAAAAGTAATCTACACCGCTTACACCCAAAGCAAATGCAATAAATACAAACCCCAAACGAAAAAGCAATGCAATGTGAAAATTAGCATCGCTCCAGAAACTCCAATAAAAGACCATAAGAAATTTAATACACAATAAAAATGATAGAATTACCTGGAAAAGAAGAGACTCTGCATCTTGTTTCCTGAAACAAAACAACCCAAGACACCTATACACATTGCGAACAGTTGACAGAGGGCAAATCTAAGCACTGGACAAGTCTATAAATGGTGTCCCCAGATGAATCGACGCCTTCTCCGGATGCAAAACCACGGCTGCCAGGAAGAGAGCCTTAAGAGCCAACGTCTCCATGAGAGCCTGAATAGCAAGCATGTAACCGCCATAAAAATACTCTTGCCTCGTGCAATTATGAATGAGTGTATAGCTAATTGGCAAATGTAAAGCGAAACTCCGCAAATTTTATCCGCGCCCTGCTTGCTTGTAGCAAAATGCAAGCTCTGGAACAGGGCATGGATTTCTATCAAAGCTTAAAACATGCGGGATTTACATGCAAATTTTCAACACACACATTTGCTCTAGAAGAAAGGGAAACAGATAGGTGTGTACAAAACCCCTCCAGCCTGCGAGCGTCGAAACCCATGCTCTTTACAAACGCAACGTAATTTTTCGCGGCCAATTTCTGTGTCCTCTGGTCTCCTCCAAATAAAAAACCCTGGGAAAAACAACCCACCAGTCGCTGCACCGAAAAATGCCTGCAGCGAAAAAAAACAGTTCGAAATAATATTTTCTGGCCGCGCATTTTTTGGTGAGCTTTAATTCAGATTTAGCAAGGCAAAAACAATAGTCTCCTTCTTATGGGAGGAACTAATAAACTACCAAATAGAAATAATGGTGTATTGAATGGCAAGTTGAAGTAGTACCAAAAATTGTTGAGTGCCTAATGTATTCTAAATGGAGTTTTCAAGTGAAAGTTGTGTACTGATAGGGGAAAGGGGTTAGTAGCCGCCCACACCCCAATAATACTTGACCCCCAATTAAATTTTTAAAAATAATCAATACATGTAAAATACTAACTTCATAAATAATTGCAAATGCATCAATACATGTTCACAACTTCATGTGTAGTTTACCATACGAAATGAACAACACATGTTCTTCCACTTGCATTTACAAGACAAGTTGATGCAAATTGGAGAAGTTCCAAATAAAATATACACTTTATTGATTTCATTACAATGGGCAATGTTTATAATAACCATCCATTTGGACATGGCTCAAAACTCAAACTGGTCACATTACATACTTTGGTGCACACTTATTGATACTTAGGCTACCATAAAGACAAAACACTCCAGTCCCAATTGGTTGTCAATCACGTATTCTCCCATACTTGCTATCACATTCCTCCATACTTGTCACATTCTCTCATACTTGCTATCACATCCACTTGCACCAACTCCATTTACAATAAGTCACAGAAAATGGTGTAAGGCTCCCCAACCAGACATAAAATAAACTAGCAATCGCACTTAATGTGCAATGGTTACGCCGATAGCTATATGTAATGACTATAATTGTTAATTAATTGGAAAATCACAATTAATTTTTACATTTTTTTTGGCAAAAAAAGTCATTAAACATAGTGTGCAGTGTAACGGGGTGAAGTACATTGTTAATTAAACTATTTAATAATCTAAGATTGATACTACATGTAAGCAATCCCCCCTTCTCTTGAGGGAGAGATATACATTATCTTGTATTTGGGCACATTAGTTGTAGTTGAAGCTCAAGGAGGTATGTAGATCTGTTCAACACCACACCTACAACATTGTAGTGATTGTGACACCCTAACGATCAATAATCCAATGTCAATTGATGTTATTTCAAGTGTTAGAAAATTATGGATTTGTCAGAGTCCATAATATTTTGAGCGAGAGTTGACAATGACTACCATGAGCAAACGAAACATCCTCTCCATTAATAGTCTAACATTTTTCTAAATCCAAAATAAATTAAACTAAACAATAATAAATTCTAAAAATTTGTGTATACATATATTTGTGGACAATTACAAAACTTACTAAAATCTAGTTTTCCATTGCAAAGAAAGATATTAAAATAACCTAATTAGTTATCTTAGGGTATGATTTCCCAACTACAGAATCAAAGCAAACTAATATTCTAATGTAACTATTGCAATCATGTTTAAAAATCAAATTTGACTTTAATTGTATTACACATTCATCATTGCTCTATTAAAAGTTAAAATATCAACATCTATAAAATATTCAACAAGTAATAATAATTTATTAATCAATCTTTACATGTAAAATACTAAGACATAAAATGGCAAATGAACAACACCAAATTTATCAAGCATGGGTAATATGCATTAATGGACTAATTTTGGCCAACAAAAACATCACAAAAATAGAAAAACAAAAAATAGTACTGAAAAAAGCTTACCTATTGTAACATCGAAAAATGTCCCCTTGGGGGCTTTTTCCTCATAAGGTTTAGCTCCCGAGTCTTTAGTGTGCATTTATGACATCGATGGAATGAACCCTGGGTATCATGTCAAATGGGACCCAGGGGGACCCCTTGAACCTAACCCTACCCAAAATAGGGGGGAGGACTTGGGTGCCCGTGCCCTAGTCCTACCCTATTTTTGGTCAGTCCCAAATTTTTAGTGTCGGCTTGTGACCGTTAATTAGGTCCTATGCCGACATGACAAGTTTGAATTATGAAATTCTTAGCGGAAGTGTTTGTAATTGTATATATAAGCATGTTTAGGCATTCATTTGTAAACTAGATGATTACAAGATTTCCACTAGATGATTACTAGCAAGCTATTGTGTTCTAAAGGTAATTCAATGCTTTCATTGTGTTGTAAGAGCATATTTGTGTTGTCTATGTGTTTGTATTTGCAAATTTGAGCAATCATCTCCTCATGGCATGAAGATCTTATTCCTCCCATGAGATCTTCATTACAAGATGATATCATTTATGTTTGTAAGCATTTATCATTTGGTTTTTGCCTCTGCCTCCCAAGGGCACACACTCTATCTAACAACGGTGTTCAGAAGACTTGAATGTCTCTCCGAGGCTTGACTAAGGCAAGCCTCTAAACACCACAACCCTCTCCCAAAGTTTTCATGGTTGTAGGTTATAGGTTGGAGCTACAAAAAAAGTGAAGTTGCAGGAGGGTACAATAGAATGTCAGAATTGCAGATCAGAGAAGAAAACAACTCCCTAGACTAGGGCACCCGCTCATTAGTCCTCAAAGTTCCACAATGAGAAAATCTTTATGACAGCAAGAATAGGTTGCAGACTGAGCTTCTAGATCATGACAAAAACCTAGGCCTTGGACTTGGGCGCCCGCTCATTAGTCCTCGATTGTTCCACTTCCGTAAACAAGTGCATAGTTATTTGTCATTTTACATCTTTCTGTAGCAACATTTTTTGATATTCGTCTGTTTGCTGTCATATTTGCATAATTAAGGTTTTAAGGTATAATTAAGCATAAGAAAATATAATTGTTAATCAAATCATACAAATCCAAATTTCCCTACATCTCATAATGACCTAGAGTAGGATAGTACATTGCAACTCAATCCTAGGTCCTTGAATGTGAAGGGTGAAAGGAGGATACACACATAAACTATCAAAAACTCAACTATCCAAATTCTAACCCTTTACATTTTGGTAAACCCGTGTTATTGGACTTGTTTGCACCTTGTTGAGTGTTTTTCTTCTGATTTGATTTGATTTTCATTCATTCATATGGTCATTCATCTTATTGCATTGGAAAACTTACCAAAAAAATTAAAAAATTGGAAAAAAAATTATATTCTAGGGCTTCTATTTTGTATCAATTAATTTGAATTTCATCAAATCTCTGATTTATACATTAGATCTGAGTTAAATTGTAGAAAATTAAAAAAATTCATTAGTTTGCATTGCATGTTCATCATAAAATTGCTAGGGTTTTGTTGAAAATTGTGAATTTTGCATATAACATAGTAATTCCAAAATTTAGGGTTTGTAGGTAAAATCTTGTTTCAAGTTTTTCTACTGATTTAGAGACTCATTCAAATTTTAATTTGGCTGTAGTCTTGCATTTTGATACAAATTTACATTTAGATCTCAAATATTTGCATTTTTGCATAGAAAATTTCAACAAAAACTAGCATTTTCATTGATTTTTCATTAGATTTGCACTCACATTTTGCATGTTAGGGCTTGGAAGTCATTTTAAGATCTAAGAGAATTTAATTTTCATTATATACCAGCTTGAAAAACATTCATATAGTATTTTACATCAAGATCTCAAACCTAGGGCTTGAAAAGCATTGATTTTCACTAGATTTGGCCTTACCGACTCTCTAAATTTGCACTATAGGCATGTTGTAAAGAATATTTTTGCACTAATTAGCTGATATCAGGGGTATTATCTTCTACCCCTCCTAAAATTCTTTACAATACCTTGTTATTAGCCTCTTGTATTGAAAATTTAGTGAAAATTTGCACATTTTTGCTATTTTTGCCCTAGGGTTTGGCCTAGTTTGCACCCTAAGCGTGTTGTAACAGAGTTTATGCTTCTAGGTGACTGATACCATTGCAATTATTTGCTGTACTTTATAAAATTCCTTACAACACCTCTTTCATTAGGTCTTAGGATTGAAAAACGATGAAAATTTGCATATTTTAGGGCATTTTTACTAGATTTTAACTTATCGTCATTCTAGATTTGCATCAAAAGTGTGTTGTAAAGGATTTTATTATTGTATTGGACTAATATCAGACATAATATTTGTTTCCCCTGATCAAATTCCTTACAACACATTTTCTTTCATATATTTGCATTGAAAAAGTACAAAAAATCAAACATTTCAGGTCATTTTTGCATATAGTTTTGCACTTGTCTTTTGCATACTTTTGAAAAACTTTTAAAATATGATATTGCATTGATTTGAAAATATATACCATGGATACTTCCTTAGAATTTATATTTGCATACATCATAGACATTGATCATTTCTCTAAATTCACTAATAAACATCCTCAAGTTTTGGAACAAATAGCGCACATTCATGATGTTGATCTCTCTATGTGCTCCACCTATGAAATCATTTGTTGTATATCTAATGTTGATAGCTTCACAAATCTCATGGGAATATATCCTTGGATATTAGATGATCTCATTAAATTCATGATCAATAATATATATACCAGTGATGATCTTAAAATGTTAGATGAAGCCTTAGATGATTTTATGGAACATTCTGATTCAACACCTATTGCTAAAACATGTGATGATAACTTAGTGGTATCCTATGATCCTTCTCCCAAGGTTACTCCTCTTCATGAGGACACTTTGATGCAAGAGGATAATTTCATTGACACATCTCTTAACATTATACCACCAAATCTTCATTCTAATGCTCACTCTGGCCAAGATGAAGCATTAGCAAATGAAGACCCATCACCACACTACAAAAAAATAGGCAATTAGTGCCTAAAATAGTGCCAGAATTTAGTGCAATTGAGCTCAGGAATTGGACACTTTTTTCGGCGCAAAACTCAGCGCAAGTTTGCATGCTTACTTCGGCACCAGATTTAGCACCGACTTTAGCACCGGATTTGACACCCAATTTGGCTTCCAATTTGGCTTCCAATTTTGCTTCCAGGTTTGCTTCTTGTTTTTCTTCCATTTTTGCTTCCAATATTGCTTCCAATTTTGCTTCCAGATTCGCTTCTAATTTAGCACTAGATTTGGCACCCAAATTGGCTTCCAATTTGGCTTCCGATTTTGCTTCTAGTTTTGCTTCTTGTGTTGCTTCCAGTTTTGCTTCTGGTTTTGCTTCCAGGTTTGCTTCTGGTTTTGCTTCAATTTTTGCTTCCAATTTTGCTTTCTAGATTTGCTTCCAATTTAGCGTCAGATTTAGCACCCAATTTGGCTTCCAATTTTACTTCTAGCTTTGCTTCTTATGTTGCTTCCAAGTTTGCTTCCAGTTTTGCTTCAGGTTTTGCTTCAATTTTTACTTATAGTTTTGCTTCTAATTTTCTTCCAGATTTGCTTCCAATTTAGCGCCAGAGATGGCTTCTAGTTTAGCTTCTGATTTTGCTTCTGGTTTGGCTTCTTGTGTTGCTTCCAAGTTTGCTTCCAGTTTTGCTTCCAGTTTGGCTTCTGATTTTGCTTCCAGGTTTGCTTCCGGTTTTGCTTCCATTTTTGCTTCCAGGTTTGCTTCCAATTTTGCTTCCAGTTTTGCTTCCAATTTAGCGCCGAATTTGGCACCCAATTTAGCTTCTAGTTTTGCTTCCATGTCTGCTCCCATTTTTTCTTCTAGTTTTGCTCTCAGTCATGCTTCATATTTTGCTTCTTGTATGGCATCGAAAATAGCTTCTTTTTTGGCTTCCTAATTGACGCCAAGTTTTGCTTCCATTATGACCTCCTTTGTTGCTTTGGGTTTTGCTTCCAATTTAACAAGATAATTATATAAAAAAAAGATAATTATTATAACATGGTCATCATCTATAATTAAAGAAAGTGAGTCAAATATCTATAATTTAATTGAATTTTACAACATCCATCCTGAGCAGTAAATTAAAATCATCATACGTAATAAATATCCATCCAAAAATCATCGACCACTTTCAATATATATAAATTGACAAGTCAATACTGATAAGATCATCATCATATATAACTAAAACAAGTGAAAGTCAAATATGCCAGTAAATCAATAACATGTCAAAATGATACATGTCCAATTGTTGACATAAGTCAAAATGATACATGTACAAATGATATAAGTAAAAATGATAAATTATGTAACTCAAAATGATACAAGTCAAGATGATACATGTCCAAATGATATAAGTCAAATTGATACATGTGAAAATTATACAACTCAATAATATGGTACTGCAGGCCGTGAAAATGATACATATGATAGTAACCATGAAAAGAGGCATCATAACGATATATCAATAATGATCCATGATGCAGTCTATATGATCATGAATGTCATTGGCTACTACCAGCAACTACCTCATCATCATCATCATCACCATCGTGATCATCATTATCATGATCGTCATCGTCGTCATTGGCCTCGTTGTCTTCTGTATTTGCATCATCATCATCATCCTCTGTCATGTGATTTGTACCAAAACCAATATAATCTAGATCTATATCATCAAGATCATCTTCATCTTCTGGAAGACCCGTGTTCTACAAAAAAACATTTAAAATGAAAAGTTATTATTTATTTCATGTAATAATTTATTTTTCTGTTATTACGCCGAGAGGCATTCTACACTCACAGCAAGGGCTGAAAGATTCAAATTCCCGTAAACAATTAAGATTCAAATTCTATGTAAACACAATTCATAAAATGTGTAAATAAATAAATTCATGGAAGCCAAATGGATAGAAAAATAGAAAAATTTGGGCAGTTATGGAGTGAAATCTTTATCACGTTAAATAAAAAATAAATAAATTCGTGGAAGCCAAATGGATAGAAAAATAGAAAAACTTGGGAGTTATGGAATGAAATCTTTATTACGTTTGAAGAATATGAAAAGTCTTGCAGCATAGTCTCTTTAAATTAACTCATGTGAGCATATCAAATATTCTAATTGCAAGTAATTTATAAATGCCAACAAATTGGAAGATATCTCTGGCGTACTGGTAGATATATTTTTTTAAATATAAATATACTAGTATATCTAATATTCCAACATATGAAATGAAACCATAATCATATTACATCATATCAAAGTGCACATACCATAATAAAATTTTAAAAAAGTTACAGCTAATATGTCATTCCAATGATGTAAAACATGCAACAATTCTAATAAAAGTTACTAAAGATCATAAAAAAATTTGTTATACAATTTAACTATCAACTGTAAATTATACTACATGACCTTAAGTGCCACAAATTGTGTGGTCAATGTATATTCTTTTTCAATATTAATCTAATAACCTACATTAGACAGAAACATTAAAGAGTTTTTAAGTAGCAGTTGATTAAATTCTCTTACATGTCATTAATGAATGCACAATTTTTTTTCAATAATTATTTATCTTAAGGTTCATGAGTAACCTTAAGATAAAGGTCTAATAGTTGTTCCATGGGGCATGTTTAACAAACCAAATGCAATTGCCAACTTTTCACCATGGTGGCAGAGAAATAATTCTTTCTCCCATCCTTCCACAACATTAAGTAAATTCTTGAATCTGGAAAATACCTTGCCGCCTTCATCTTCCAAGCCAATTTCTCTAACTTTGCATAGGTCTCCTTTGTCTATGGATGTGATCTGTCTCCTACACAAAAAAGCATGTACCATTTTATGCCCTTCAATCCAACTACATTCGGGCATTTTTTTAATTCCTCTATCTTTCATCAATCTCCTTACCTCACCACACCTGCCCACTTGTGGATAGATGTTTGAGCGAAGAACATAAGTTGTGCAGCATTTTTAGTATCCAAATCAAAAAGTAGTGTTGCTATAAATACTCCTAAGCCTATATTCATATGTAATCTACAGGCACCAAGAAAACACATGCATACAACCAACAAAGATTTAACAGGTATCTCAATGATAAAGTTTAGGGTGTCTTCAAGATAGCTAGCACGGGCAAGGAGGTCAACAATGCACGTATACAGAGAGCCCTGTTGAGTACTAGTGACTCAGATTATAGGTTCAATAGCTCAATGGTTCCTTGGTTCAATGGTTCGGTGGCATTGGTTCATCGACTTGACTCTAGCTATCGGGCTTGGCTGAAGATATCACTTTGATGATATTGTGTCTCCCCAATGAAAGGCTTGAACTTCGCATCAAGTTCAATGGTTCAAAAGGTTCAACCAAAGTCCATCAGCATAAGGGTGGCCATCGGTGGAGCCTGTTGTAGTTTCTCCGATCGCTTTGTGTTACTCCGATGGAAGTTGGCGAAGACTTGTGTATCGGGCGTTGTCACTGAATATACAATTTGTGTGTATATCGCAAACGTATGTTGTAAACATTTTGTGTGTATACCACAAATGCATGTGAGTATCATTTCGTGTGTATCCTGAAATTGAATGTCGAGGTTGTATGCTACGGATGTACATTGAGTAAGATACATTGGATTACCGGCTATAGTAAGTCATGCTATGTATATTCTAAGTTGAAGTCATCGCTGAGACATGGAACTATCGGTGTAGGAAGTGAAGCGGTCGCCGATGGTTTGGATTACACCGATGAGGTTAGACTGGGGTCGTCGACGGCAAAAGTGCCAATGATAGTCTTACTGTGTGGTATTCCTTTTGTGATGATTTCTTAGTGTGACAGGCTTGAGGAAATCTGAAGGAAACATCTATTTGTTTGATCCTTGTTTGAGTGGAAGTCTTGCAGTTAATCTTGTCTTCATGTTATAGCAAGCGCTTGAAGGATGGTGAAGATGAAGAGACTAGAGCTGGTCATGATGTGGCCTGAGGCTCTTAGTTGACAGTATTTAATCCTGTTGCATAGGGTTTGCTTCGTGGTTGTGTTGCTACAGTAACTTTCATATTGGGTGTCTGTGTGAGAGGATCTCTGATGATATGAAGAAGTTTGTGTTACTGCTCAGCTATGGAGTATTGTGCTTATGATGGGTGTTTTGTTCCTGGTATTAGAAGGCATAATTTTTTGATTGCATGTAGGCTATGGAGTTGATCATTGGATGGTCTGAGAGCTTCTGTAATAGCCTGATTCTTTCGGATGCATGTGCATGTTGGTGGTTGAGGGACTGGTCTACAAGTGGGCCTAAAGCTCTTGAACTGTTGTTTCCTTAATTAGATATTTTGTACTTGTATGACTTAGATTCATGTTTATTGGATTTGAGGGGTTTTATAGTTTTTCCTTAAAATCTATGGTTATGCATATTCATGATGATCCATTATTCTGGTTTAACTATTATGGAGTTTATGTTGCAGACTTTTGGGTCTTCCAGATGTGAAGTGGGTATGGATGTGCATGGGTGTTTTTCAAACATAGTGGTTTTGTAGGTTTTACATGGTCAAAAGAAAAACTTGTGGTTTTGTGAAGCTGCAGTTAAGCTATTTCTAGACCCTAGGTTTTGGGGTGTTGCTGGATGATATAGTTGCAGTTTTGCATGCATGCTCTGTGCATGGTGTGAGGAGGTGAAATGCTTTCTCTGCATGGGAGTGCTGGTATGTGATATGACACTCAGCATTTCTGTGGTAATGCTTCTGGTTTCTTGACTATGGTGCTCTGGTTGTGGACATGTTTGGCGAATCAGATTTTGGGATAACTTGGAAATGGACGGTCTATATCCACAAGATTGATTATTTGATTGTGCAGACTTGTTAGCTGGCCTTGTCTGTGGTCACTTGTGCATTGGTGTGACTGTTTTAGAATGAGAGGATGGATGTTGTAGAGTATCTGAATAGTTGGTTATGGAGACCTGTAGTATGTGTATCATGATGTCATGTATAGCTTGAATACACTGGTTTGTGTAAGCTATTGACAGTGATAGTTAATTTCCTTGGTTTGGAGATCTTGGTGTCACTTGGTTTTATTATCACATGGACATGTTAATGTGTGGACCTGGAAGATTTTTAGATTAGGAGATGTTTGGTCAGGATGCTTGGAAAGCTCTGTTGTTACAGTTTAGTCAGAGCTTTAGCATTGACTGTGTGTTCATCACTTAGTGGTGAATGATCTTCTTTAGTGTTGCAGATGTTACTAGGAGGAGCTCTTTGATCCTGTTGCTGCAGAAGGGTTCTTTCGCATTTGCAGGGGCACTATTTGAGGATGAGTAACATTTTGAAGTCATGGAGGATTCATGAAATTCTTGGCTGAGGTGTTGGTGATGCTTGACAGGTGATGTTGGTTTAGAGTTTGATTAGTTTCATGTCATGATATACTCTTGTTTAAGCATTTGAGTTTTGGCATGATATGTTGCTCTTGAGACTTTGGTTAAGTTCACCTGAAGCATGTAATCTCCTAAGGGAGATGGTAAGATCATGATGTCATGATAAGTTCCTGATTCAGATGATTGGAACTTTGACAGTGGTCTAGTAACTTCTCTATGTTTGGGTACATTTATCATTTGCTTGATTACTTCATAGTGTTGTAGTGATACAGTTGCAGTTCAGCATGAGGTGATTGTTCGTAGGTACTCATGGATACATGGAGAATAAGGTGAGACTGTATATGTTGTGCTTGATCAGAATTTGCAGCAGGAAGTCCGAGGAGTCTTTACCTTGGTTGGACGTGAGTTCAATAAAGATCTAGAGGAGATTGTTCTTGGAGAAAGTCCTTGGGACTTGGATATCTTGGAAGAACATTCTCATTCCCCACTCTTGGTCTACTCGGCAGTTTATTACTTGAGAGGTATTGCCCATTATTTCTCTCAGGTATTTTATGCTTTCTTTCATAGATATGGATCTTGAATTGCTCATAGATGGTTCTGGAGGATTAATTGTGAGAGATGGATAGCATGTTTATCTCCTTTTGCATTTGAGTTTAAATATATTCTACATTGATGAGAATTGTTAGGAGATGGTTTTATGGGCTGATTTCCTGAAACGGGAAATGAATTAGTTTGATCTTCTTTGGTTTGAGAGGCTTACATCCATGTTTAGTTGCATGATTACATATGTTGAAATTTGATCTCTTGAGATTGAATGTTTGTCGAGTGTTGTTATGCTATTCTCTTTGGGATGTTTTGAAGGAGATCATACTTGACACAGTTGGCATTCAGAGGTGTATGTAGAAGGACTATCTACGGGTATATGATGTGTAGAGTTACTCTCTGTGGTTCTGGTTATCTTCTTGGATGGTTTGTTTCACATTAAATTATTTTGAGGTTTAGTTTGGAGTTAAAGTGATCACTAGTTTGTGGTCACGTGCTTTCACTTATGTTCTTGGGTGATAGCATGAAGATTTTGTTATCTCTTTCATTGTTGGGTGTGAAGAACTTGAGAGATTTTTAGACTGGTGGACAGATGCACAGGTTATTGACTTACAGATTTTGCATATCATGGTGGATGTTCCTATAATACTACATGATGTTTACACTTTCTAAGTGATGCTAATGGTAGACTTGTATGCCATGATCTTTTTGAGATCTGCATTACCCATGCAGTGGGAGTTCTTGGATGTGTTTGGTCTTTTGACTGGTTGACACATGGAGCTTGTATTTGCAGTTGATGGGTGTATGTGTAGGTGGCATGAGTCTACTGATGTTCATACCTTCAAGGTATGAGTGATTGGATGTTTTAGCATTGGCTGTGTGTGCTATTTTCAGTCAAGTGGGGTTTTTGGTTCAGTTGGATGGGAGCAGTCAGTTTTCTGATTGTTGTTCTAGTTGATGGTCTATCTTGTTTCTGGAGGTAGTATCGGCTTGTTTTTGTGACTTGGAGCATTGATGGTTTCCTATAATTCCTTCGTCAAGTGGGAGATTGTTGAGTACTAGTGAC